>CM031242.1:765383570-765866173 GCA_018340775.1 Taxus wallichiana var. yunnanensis | reverse complement strand
AAAAGAGGCAAGGAGTAAATAAGGGCAAAGAATGGGGTGAAAGTTGGGTAGCGAACCGATGTCGATTCTACATGACCGACATCGGTTAAGAGACCGATACCGGTTCCTTAGGGTAAAATGAAACCGACATCGGTTAAGGTCGAAAAACCTATAAAAAGAAAAATACTGTCATTGTCACTTTTGTTATTTGCAATCCAAATCGACTTGTCTGACGTGGAGACTTGGGATTAGAGGCTGGATTGAGTGAGGTGGAGCTATTGTATTGGCGGAGAGAGTTGATAGTGGGCCCGATTGAGGAGGAGGCAGCAGGTGATTGGCCAGGGACCCAGTAGATCAGGATTGGAGCCATGGCACAGGCAGGAGGAGCTGGAGGGGCTGGACCACTGACCACCACCACCCATCCCACCTCCACGACGTGTCGTCGCATGCCTGAGTAGGTTCTAAACTCGTGATTTTATGCATTGAAATGGTTATTAGGCTAAATGGGGGGTTTGGGTAGGAATTTGTATTTTGTAGGAAATAATGAGTAAATGGAGGTAATTTGAGAAAGGGAGAGGGTAGATAGGTTAGATAGGCTAAGGTGGGTAGGTGGGTAAGTTTTTAGGGTTTTTGGGTGGGTAGATGGGTAGAAATAGGTAAAAAAATGGGTTTTGGGGGCCGCGCGGGGGTTCGGCTCCGGGAGAAGACAGTGACCGATGTCGGTCACTAAGCGACCGGCATCGGTCGCACAATTTTAGGGAAAGGGAGGGTTGTTGGTGACCGGCGTCGGTCATGTATCGGCCGGCGTCGGTTGTGGGTTTATGTAGGGGTTGGGTTGGGTTGAGGGTGGGTGTGGGGTTGGGTTGGTTGTTTTGGGTGGTGGGTGGGAGTGGGAGTGGGGTTGGGTTAGGGGTGGAGAAGGGTTAGGTGTGGGGGTTAGGTTTTGGGTTTTTGGGTTGGGTTGCGGGTCGGTGTGGGGGTTGGGTTAGGGGTGGAGAAGGGTTAGGTGTGGGGTTAGGTTTTGGGTTTTTGGGTTGGTTTGGGTTTGGTGTGGGTGTGTGGGGGTGGTAGGTTGTTAGAGGGGGGCGGTAGAGAGTCAGGGTATGGTCGGGGGGATACAAAAGGGGGTTTAGATGGTAAAGTAGATGTTATAATAAAGAGTAGGTCTAAGAATGTGGGTTGGTTTTGCAGGCACGTCAGCAGTTGACGATGCGTGATAGGATGCCTCCACTATTGAGTCGGATGAGGCCACACGTATCTGCAGCGCATTGGGCCATCATGCGCGAGGTGGGACTCGGCGGGGTCCAGAGGTACAGAGCGATAGAGAGGGATCACAGCCTGATGGTCGCCCTCATCGAGAGATGGGATCCGGCGGCCAATGTGTTCCATCTTCCGACCGGGGAGATGACCGTCACATTAGAGGATGTGTATCGCATCCTGCGGCTACCGATCGAGGGAGAGGCAGTCTTCCAGGTAGATTCAGAGACTACCATGGACAACATACTGCAGGTTTTTGGGGATGCAGCTGCGCTTCTTACGTATCATAGCGCGAGCATTGGATATGGTGACATGTACCGCGCACACAGACATGAGACACGGCTTGCCATGTTGATGATGATAGGGATCACCTGCTTCACCCTCCCGGATTCAGAGGGAGGCCGCTTCCCACGAGCATTGATGGGGGTGCTGCTGGAGATGGTGGAGGAGCACACCTGTTTCGCATGGGCACCAGTGTATCTGGTGCAATTATACAGGGAGTTATGGGGCTATCACGGAGGAGGCGATTTGGTATTTGTTCTACATTTTTGTTGACATTGTTGGGCATACGAGCACATCGTATGCATCAGGCCAGTAGGGCTACCCTAGCAGCCAGGGCCACAGGTCGTATACCGATATGGCTTTCAGAGGTGGTTGGGAGTCGTGGGCCAGCCGCGAGCAGTTGTTGCAGGTCGGGATGTGGCCTATTATAGACACTTGCTAGAGGGCCTTACAGCAGTAGACATTGTATGGAGACCCTACAGAGGTCACCAGCCTGGCAGAGGAGCCCGCGTATAGCTGCGCCTGATCCAGTATACATTCTGGATAGCAGGACGGAGGCCGGGAGAGTACGGAGGATACCCCAGAGAGGGCACGCAGCAGATGGGGCTACGACAGATGAGCCACCTCCCTTCCTCAAGTATAGGAGGGATGATGTAGAGGCCCTTCCGCCGCCGCCACGGCCTGGGATCCAGACTAGGTAGCGGAGAGACTAGCAGTGAGGGTGTGGATGATGAGTGCATAGGAGCATACAGGGTATGGTGGGCTGGGTAGAGTAAGTAGCGAGGATAGTACGCTCACCTGCGCATGCCCAAACTTGGCTGCAAAGTTATAGGAGAGAGGATCAGCTCGGGGGTGGGTGCAGCTCTTATAGGGGCGGTTTAGGTTGCTGCGCAGCATAGATAGGGGCCTTACAGTGCATTTAGCCTGAGCTCAGCACGAGCACGAGTAGCAAGTACCACCACTAGCACCACAGCCACAGTAAGTACAGTGCATTGCAGCACAGTAAAGACCACCACCAAAGACCACGCCACAAAGGAGTGCAGCAGTAAAGCGTAGACAGCAAAGCACCACCACAAGCACACGTGCCCACGAGTGCAGTAGTATGCAAAGAAGACAAGCAAAGACCACCGCAGCCCACGCGGCCAAGTGCAGGCTGAGCTCGGGGTGTGGTGTTGTGAGGTCTTAGGGACCAGCCCCAGCTCCTTCAGTGGCGCGAGATCGCTATATGGAGGTTAGAGCAGAGGCCCGATATTATCAGGATATTCTTGATAGCCGAAGTCGAGTATCGAGGCATATGCGCGCAAGATGATAGGCAGACCTCGCATAGCTAGAGATCTCAGGAGGGCAGCCACCTGGCATGTCCGTGATGGGCAGGAGGCGAGAGGTACCACAGGACCAGCGGGGGAGAGGTGCAGGGGCGGTGGGGAGAGCTAATAGATTCCCGACATGGTTTTGTATAGGAGACGGCACCGGTCTGCGAACCGGTTGTATTGAGAGAGGCCTGTGCCGACACTTATTCATTGTATTGATTCATTTATTTATTATATACCGGACTGCGCTTACGAGTACGGGTTGTACATTTGATACCGGCCTGCGAGCCGAGTATATTTTTGATATGAGAGACCGGCCTGCGAGCCGAGTCGAGATTTTTGGTAGGTATTGCGGCCTGCGTGCCGGCTTTGGTATATTATGAGATCACAGAGGCCCCGATGTAGGGCACATTGTATTTTTGAAAACTGGTATATATATATAGATGATGTTTTGATCCATATGTAGTGTTCAAAAATGTGTTTAAATATTTTGTTAATGGTTTGGTAATATATAATGTATGATAAGTTTAGTGGGCATGTTGATAGATGGATGATGTTGATGGTTTTTTTTTGTTTTTTTGTACGTATATATGAATGACATGTGATGTGATGAATTGTTGGTTTTGTGACATTGTGATATATGTAACTGATGAGTTGGATCCAAATGATGTAGAGATTGATAGTTTCTTGAAAGTCGTAGTTGATGGTTGTGTATTTGTATAAAATAAATGATGTTTAATGAAATTGTAATGATATGATGTGTGGTGGATGAACAAATGTGGTAAATGGTGTGGTTATGTAGGAAAAGAGGCGGGCGCGACAAAAATTTAGGTGAGAAATGAAGAAAAGAACGCTGTTGAGAAAAGGTAGGTGTGTAACCGATATCGGTTAAGGAACCGATATCGGTAGCTGTTAGACCGATATCGGTTAAGTAACCGATACCGGTTATTTAGGTATGAGCTTTTCTAAAAATAGAAAAGCTAGGGTGGCAACTTAAGTTTTAATTTTAGAGCCATGCAAGAGGTTAAATACACGAACGCGACGCTTTTTGACGACTGAGACAGGTATTTGCATGAGAGATTTGGGTGAGAAGGAGAAAATAGACAAGGAAAGTGAATGTGATCTGAGATTCTGAAGGCGCGAAAGACAAAGTTGAAAAGGGTGGTGATCATGGCGAGTAACGAGGAGAAGCATTCAAGAGGCGGGAGGAGGAGGGAAGACAAGGGCCACCTCAGCTCGCTGCAACCCAAGAGGTATCATTTTGTTTGTGATTTGATTTTTGCATGTGTTATGAATAAGAGATTAAGTGGGTAGATATGAAGAAGAAAACATGATAGCAAGGGTTATAAGTGAGGTAAGTGTTACGTGGTAGGTAATCACGGGTTTCGGGTATGTCTGTGTATACAGAGAGGAATAAACGAGCAATTTATTGTCGTAGGTAGGTGTTTTAGGCAAGATGTATGTAATTGACAGTGACCGGTAGCGGTTAGGAATAACCGTATCATCACTCAACCGATATTGGTTACGTATAACCGATGCGCCTTCATCGGAGAAATTTCTAGAATGTTTGAAAAAAACCTGACGGATTGAATGGTTGTTTGTTGTTTTGGTGTATGCAGGCAGAGGCAGGATTGAGGATGAATGATAGTGTGCCAGCGCTGTTGTCACGAATCCGAGCGGATGTAACACCAGCTGAATGGACATTGATAAATCATTTGGGGTTAAGTGGAATCCACTATTATTCATGAATCGCACGTAATCATGCTATGTTGCAGGCATTGATTGAGAGATGGAATCCCGAGACAAATACCTTTATCCGCCAACAGCGGGGAGATGCAGAATATTGGAAGATGTGTTTGGATTTTGAGACTCCCTATTACAGAGAACCAAAGATATATCGAGACACTACCTAGCGCGGCACGGGGAGCGATAACAACAGTATTTGGTCCATACGCACGAGATTTGACACAGCGGGGTTTATCTTTTACATATGGGGTAATGTATGTAGCACACCCTGAGGAGACAAGGTTAGCAGTGATATTAATGATAGCGGTAGGGTATTATGCGTTACCGAGGGTGGAAGGGGGAAGATTTCCAAAGGCATTGATGTGTGTTATGTGGGAGATGATAGAAAGGAACGTGACTTTTGCATGGGCACCGCATATTTGGCGGAGCTATACAGGGTTTATGGGCTTCAGAGGCAAAATCACGGGGCGATTAATGGATAGTTCATACTTATTACACTGTTGGGCCTATGAGCACATTGTTTGTGTGCGACCAATAGGCCGACCCATCCAGTCGGGAGAAACCGGAGTGCAGAGATTGGGATTCAGACGATGGGTCCAGACAGAACAAGAGGCCGATCCCACCGTGACGGGTGATATTGAGTATTACAGTGTATGGGAGAGAGTGACGGTTGCAGAGATATCTCGTTGGAGGCCATACGGAACTATATGGTGACAGAGAGCACACTGGTGAGGAGTTGAGGGGTGTAGAGCGTGAGGTGGATCGCAGGGCACGGGCCGGTGAGTATGAGAGGATTCCTACAGATCACGTGCATGGCGACAATTTGGATTTTTGCAGATATACCCGGCTTATAGACCATATATGAGGATCGACGCCGAGGCAAAGCATTCTCACCTCCCGGCCAACACCTCCGTAAGGGCCTTAAGAGGTAAAGCCCATCGCGGCAGGTAATGGATGCGGGAACGACAGAGGCCTATAGATTATGGTGGGTAGCAGAACTGCGAGGTGTACGTGAGCGTCCTGACATAGCGGTGATTACAGCAGAGAGGGATCGTCTGCAGCGTTTGGTTCAGTAGCTCCAAACGCAGGTGAATGAGACAAGAGGATTGTTAGTGGTTGCGGAGTCACGGGCGGGGAGACTAGAGGCTGGAGTCCTCCATGCGAGAGGGCGTATTCATATGTTACAGGAGAGATTGGTAGATCAGTGGGTAGTACACCAACAGCCGTGGTACCCTTGAGGACAGAGAGGCCCGGCGAGAGGGGTCGACGATCACGATCATCACCTAGTTCGTGATGAGGCATGAGGGTCCGAGTAAATGTTAGCAGGGTATAAGAATAAATAAGGATGCCGACGACCTACGTGTCGATGATAGAGAAGATGTATTTGTTTAACATCTAAATAAAACTGAATATGTATGTTGATTTGAGTTGCGATAATAATAATAAGATTTGTTTGTGTTTTGATTTTCGGTGTTTTGAAAAAGGATAAAGAGGACTGTGATTAAATAAAAATACACAAAAATATTTATATTCACCACACAGGATAGGTTATGGTAGGGGATGGTCGAGCTAACCTTGGGAGACCCCATGTCTCCGAAGTGCTGCCTACATAGCCCATTGCACAAAGCAAGGAGGGGCCTCAGACCGATGTAGTTCTCCCTTAGGATCAGGGAGAGGCGAATTCAGGCAATTGGGTACGGTTTAGGTAATTGGTTGGTTGGTAAAAATATTAAGATTAGTAAAGGTAAGGTGGATGGTGTTGGTAATGAATTGGTGATGTTGTAAAAGGTATAAGGGAAGCGAAAGTTAGCCTACCCAAGTAGAAGGGAATCATGTCCTGATTAAGATCAACACACAATCCTAGATGCGAGGCAAAGCGGAAAGAGTGCTCCGTAGGTGAAAAGAGCTAAACAAACCACACAACGTAGAACGAGCTTGAATCCCTAGGTACCTTGCATAGAGCGAGAAGTCAATAGGTGAAAAGAGTTGTATAATCACAATATATCGGATATATGTCACGTCCCTTGAGTTGAAACAAATGGTGAGGTGAGGTGGATGATATAGCGAGTACGGAGAACTTATTACAAAGTGAGTGTTCGATGAAAGAGAACCTACCCTAAATAGACAAGTCCATGACTCAAAAGTCCTTTTGAATGAGGCTTTTCTTTTATTGAATGCGATCGATCGATGTGGGAAGTCTACAAGGGATATTGATTGTATTATTCTTGAGGTCTTCACGAAGCGATCAATGCGAGAAGCTTCGATAAAGGCTGATGTATAAAGCTGTCCTTCGAGGGAGTAGTCTATTTATAGTAGCGAGATATGATTGTAATGCATAGATGTCCTTCGGGGAGCATATAATAGAAAGCAATAGTTCAAAGATATCAGTCGTCCTTCGAGGAGCAATCTATATTTAATTTAGATGACTAGATGTTCATTTGGCGTGAAGCATCTAGTTTAGTAGGAAGTTTGACTCAAGAAAATCCCATAAGGATACGGCTTATTTTAATATTTTGAAGTCATGGACTAGACTAAAAAGGGGAAGGCATCATCAAGGGGAGGTAAGGATCAAACTATGTGAGCTTGATTGTTATTATGAAGTGTAGGAAACAGAGTGTATGTAGTGGTAAGTGAGCTCAAGGGACGAGCGGAAGGTAGATAAGAAGTGATATAACACTAATTTCAACAAAGAGAATGGTCGAAGATGCAAGGCATTAAGGGGTTGAGCTCGAGTTTACCATTAAGCTTAAGCTAAACGATAAGTACCAGATCCATAGGTATGAGTGATTATATAAGGCCCAATCCAATTGGGAGCAAATTTTCCACGTTTGCTCTTTTCTAGTTTGGTTACATGTTGATTCTCTTTGAGAACAAGATCACCAACCTTAAAGGTATGCTCATGAAGTCGCTTATCATAAGCACGTTTAATGCGTTTTTGATAGATTTGAAGGTGATCAAGAGCTGTAAGACGGCGTTCGTCAAGAAGCTCCAATTGGGCTAACCGCTCTTGGCGGAAATCATCGTTGGTGAGAATATCCTGAAGATATATTCTAAGGGAGGGTATTTGTATTTCGAGAGGCAAAACAGCCTTGGTACCGTATACCAAAGAAAAAGGTGTGGCATTAGTAGAGGTACGAATGCTAGTATGATAAGCCCAAAGGGCAAAGGGAATGTGATCGTGCCAATTTCTTCCGGATTCATTGACAACTTTCATGAGGATTTTGGTTAGTGTTTTATTAGAGGACTCAGCTTTCCCATTGGCTTGTGGATAATAAGGTGATGAGAAACTAAGTTTGATACCAAAGTTGTCACAAAGGTCTTGCAACAACTTGTTTTTGAAAGATTTTCCATTATCTGTTATCAGGCGATGAGGAACACCAAAACGACAGATAATGTGGTGGTTAATGAACTCGACAATTTTTTCTTTTTTGATTGAAATGAGTGGAATAGCCTCCACCCATTTTGTGTAATATTCGGTCGCTGTGATTATCCAACGGTGACGTTGTGAAGAGGTTGGGTGAATCTCACCAATAAGGTCTAAACCCCATTGTGAGAAGGGCCAAAGATCTCGAGCGATCTGGAGCGGGTGGCTAGGAGTATGTTGAAGGTTGGCATGTTGCTGACACATAACACAACGCTTAACATATCGAAGAGCAATCGTTATTGAGAATAGGCCAATAATAACCAAGGCGAAGGATTCGTTTGGCCACGAAGAAGGCCGCTAAAATGTCCACCACAAATACCGTCATGGACCTGTTGGATGGTATGAGTGGCCTCTGCGCCAGTTAGACAGCGAAGGAGGATGCCATCAAAGCCACGTTTATAGAGGAGTCCCCCCATGACAACATAACGTGAAACACTTTTAAGAAAAGCACGTTTTCCGTTACTAGTAAGGTCAGGTGGGAGGACAGAGATTGTAAGGTAGTCGTGAAATTGGTGGTACCAGGTATCCTGTGAATTAGTAGACACAGTATTTATCATACAAACTACCGGGGTTGAATAGGATGGGGCAAAAAGTTGTTGGACCACGACGAATAATTCAGAGTCAGTTGGCGCGGCGGGAATTTGCGAGGCTAAGCAAGCCATAGTATCCGCAAATTTGTTAGTGGAGCGGGGAATGGTTTGTATAGAATAGTGGGTAAATAAGGCTAGAAGTGAATCCACGTAGTGTTTGTATTTTTGAAGTTCCTCATTTTTGCATTGGTAGATGCCCATAACCTGATTGACTACCAATTCGAGAGTCACCAAAAATGTTGATAGATTTGATACCTAAGTGTAACGCAAACTGGGAGACCCCAACAAGGGCCTCGTATTCCGGCTGTATTATTAGTGCAAGGGAAATCAAGTCGGAATGAAAGAGGCATAGGTTCAGCATTGAGAGGAATGAGAACAACGCTGGCTCCTCCGCCCTACCGGCATTTAGATCCATCAAGAAGAGGGTCATTGGGTACGATTCCTCCGTGAGGGAAAGAGTAGCGATGAGTTCATCGGGAAATGTGAAATTGGTAAATTGTTCCCGGTAAATGAGCTTCGCAAGTTGGTATGCGATGGTTTGTCCTTTGATTGATTTCGGTGGACAAACTCAAGGTCGAGGTCGGCGAGAAGCATGAGCCATCCAGCAATGCGTTGGTTCGGATGAGGTTTGACATACATGTAATGGATGGGGTCTCAGTATTGGTGATGACGAAAGTCTTGTGATTTAGAAGGTAGTGTCGGAGTTTGGTGGCCACGAATGATAGGGCAAGGCACAATTTTTCTACATGTGTGTACCTAGTCTCATAGTCCACCAAAGTACGACTTATATAATAAACGGCTTGTTCGCGATTCTCAGAGTCACGATGTGCAAGCATGGCTCCTACAGCGTGGTCGGTGGCGGAAAGGTAAAGGTAGAAAGGGCGGTTGTCTTGGGGTGGGATAAGCACGGGTGGCTGCAAGAGATAGGATTTGAGAGCTTCGAAGGCTTGGTGACATTCTTCGCTCCATTGGAATGCAATATCCTTTTTAAGGAGGTGATGGAAAGGTTGACACCGATCCGAGAGTTGGGAGATGAAACGTCGGATAGATTGAAGCTTACCTTGTAAACTACGCAATTGTTTGAGATTTTTGGGTGGGGGCATTTCTAGGATAGCTTTGACTTTAGATGGATCGACCTCAATGCCACGCAAAGAGACGATAAAGCCAAGAAGTTTTCCCGAAAGAACACCAAAGACACATTTCTTCGGTTGAAGGCGGACAGAATATTGTAACAGGTGATCAAAAATAATGGTTAAAACATCGAGATGTTCACTACGATGTTTAGACTTGCCTAGAAGATCGTCGACATAGTCTTCAAGGATAGTGTGCATAATGTCATGAAAATGTAGGTCATAGCCCACCGATAGTAAAGACCAAAGATTCTTAAGGCCAAATGGCATGACACGATAACAGAAGGTTCCCCAAGGAGTTATGAAGGCAGTTTTGTGTTGATCGGCAGGGGCAACCAAAATTTGGTTGTATCCTGAAAAGCCATCCATGAGAGAGAGCATCTCATGACCTGCAGTTAGATCAACAAGTTGGTCAATGCTAGGTAAGGGGAAGTCATCCTTAGGGCAAGCGAGGTTAAGATCCCAGAAATCTGTGCATATCCGAAGTCCCCCTGTCGCTTTAGTGACAGGTACGATGTTAGAAATCCATTGAGGATAGTCAATAGGCAAGATGAATGAAACAGAAAGGAGTCGTTGGAGCTCCTCTTTGACCAAGAGAGCAATGCGTGGATGCATTTTTCTCAATTTCTGTTTGACTGGTTTGGAATCGGGGTTTAGGGTGATGTTATGGATGGCGATGGTAGGATCAATTCCTAGCATGTCAGCGTAAGACCATGCGAAAGCTTGGTTGCGAGCACGGAGAAAGGTAGTAAAGGTGGCTTGTTCTGATGTGTTAAGGGATTGTCCAATCTTCACAATGTGAGGATCCTCCTCCATGTGGATATTGATTTCTATGGTAGATTCATTCAGCATAGTTTGGGTTTCAGATGGTAAGGCTCGTTGAATATAAGAATCATCCGCGCCAAGGTAAGTGAGGATGGAGTCGTCATCCTGGCATTCAACAACATTAATCAAAGGTGAATCCTCTTCGATCATGTCTGGATAAAGAAGGGGCAAAGAAGATGGGTCGTCATTATCACGTTGATACGTGAGAGGACCTATGAAGATAGCATTTATGAAAAAAAAGTTAGGAGGGATGGATTGTGGTCTATAGATTCTCAAGTGGGTGATGATGGCAAAGTGGGTGATGATGATTTGGTAGGGGCAACGTCTTCTTCTTCCAGGATACAGCTAACAGGAGGTGTCTCCTGTGTAGGTGTTTCGGGAAAACCGAGACCACTGCGATCATTATGTTTACGGGTAGTCACGGGAATGAGTGTATGTCGGCCTTGTTCGTAAAGGCCAAAACCAAAGCCTTTCCATGCACAGTGAGTCAAGAAGGTGAGGGCGAAACGACGATTTGTCAAGTATTGAAAATCGTATTGGAAAGGAACCACACCAAGAGGAGGTTCAGGGGTAATGGAGGATGCGTCAACACCCCCATACGTTAGGTTAGTGTGGCAATGGGGTGGTCCGTAAGAGATTATCTCCCCCACGCGACGGTCGTAGGTGGGATGTGCATGTAATTGTCTGTACTCCTGCGGGGTAGGGAAAGAACTAACGTTATATAGGCGGTACTCCCCCAGCGTAAGGCGCTGAAAAACATCTACTAAGGGGTCGGAGGTTGGAATGTTAGCTGCGGGAAGGGAAGTGGTTTTTGCGATGGTGGTTTCATCAATTGAAGGCGTAGGCGCGGTTGAGGTGGATGGTTGAGGTACATTTGAGGAGGATGGTTGGGTTGAATGTATGGGTGTCTTGATGGGTATAAGCACATCGTTCGGGCGGTATAACATATTGCAGGTTTTAAAAGGGGGAGGGTCAGCTTTTACGGTGTAAGACTTCCCCTCGTACTCAAATTTTATGCATCTATGTAATGTTGAGGGAACGCATCCCATGGCTCGGATCCAAGGATGACCCAGCAATATATTATATTGGAACTCTCCCTCAAGGACATAGAAGAGTTCGGGTAAAGTACGTGGTCCTACGCGAATGTTGAGGATCACGGTGCCTAAGGTAGAAGTAATAGCGTCATTGAATGACCGCAACATGATGGGGTTGGCACACATGCAACTAGAAGGGATGTTCATCTGTTGGAAGGCTTTTGAAGAGATGATGTTTAGGCTAGCACCCCCGTCAATCATAACCCGACGTACTCGAATGTCTCGGACGTAAGCGGAAATGAAAAGGGCAGGGTCAGGGTCTTCTGTACCAAAGTCAACAATTTCATCTTCAGAGAAACTGACTGCAGCAGCTTGTGGTATAGAGACAGAAGTGATTGGAGTAGTGGGCTGTTTAGTGAGAGAGGCAACGTGATTGGGTGTTAGAATGGAGGCGACAGGCAGGGTTTCATTAGGTAAAACCTCTATCCCTTGAAGGATCTCAACGAGAGCTTGTCGATGAGATTCAGAAGTCTGAATGAGATCATACAGTGTCATTTTTACGGGTGATTGGTGAAGCTGTTTAATCATATTTCGGTGGGCAATGCCATTAGAGACGGGATAGGTGGGTCCGCGAATGACCACTTTAGGTGGTGGTGCAATCGGGATGTTTGACGGAGAAAGAGATGCCGCAGGTGTGTTTTCTTTTGCTTTCCCATTGTTTTTCTGCCCTCGAGTAGCGACACTAATCATATTAATCTCGTAGACCTGAGATGAGGAAGATGGTTGGGATAACTCATGGTCTTCAAGAGGTGGGGTTGTAATAATGACAGATCTTGGTGAGGCGGGGACAGATGGTATAGGAGAGGGAATGGAAACTAAAGGTCTCTCCCTTCGTAAGTTGTCTTTCTTAATCTTTCTATCCGGGAGAGGTGACTGGCGAAGGATGGTTTTTAGAGCTTTGCATCCCTCCACATCATGTCCTGGTGTACGGTGATAGGCGCAGATTTTAGACTCATCGTAACCCATAGGTCGGGGTTTAGACGGGTCATAAGGTCTAAGTGGAGGTAGGGAAATGGTCGCATTCTCCACCAACATAGCAAGGATTTTGGCGTAAGATCCTTTGAGTGGGTCAAAATCGAGAAGAGGATGAGGGTATTGGTTGTGCGGGTTTTGGTAATGTTTGGGCATGATTGGTTCGCACGGGTGGTGGTTTAGCCGAGGGGTGTTGATACATGGTTTTTACTAAACGTGATTTCTTTGGCGCAGAAGCTATGTTGGATGATGAGGCCGCAGATGACGTGGTATCAGAAAACAACCACGGGGAAATAGGAGTGACTGAAAACAAATCTTTTGATGATGGAATTTGTTTAGGGTTGATAGGTGGACAAGATACGCGGAGTGACGGTGTTGCTATACCCTGGAATTTCTGTATAGGTGCGGAAGGCGTAGGTTGTTCTAAAGAAAACGCAGGAGGTATGATATATTGGTGTAAGGTAGAGGGATGGGGTCCCAATATGGAAGGTAGGTATGACGATGATGGTTTTGATTGTGATAGGGGCACGGATTGAGTTTGTCTCCTAGGTGGCGGAACGGATTTATTTTTGGATAGATCGAGTCGCCAGGCGGGTGCGTTAGATCGGGCATTGGTGAGGTCCCAAGCGTAGGGGAAGATCGGTTAAGTTGATAGAAGTGGACGGGGCATTTGGTAGATGTGAGGGGGTGAAGGTGAGAACAGGGGCATTTTAAGCTTCGTAAGCACTTCGGGTATATGGTGGAGACATCAGGATCGGTCATTTGCATTTGAGTAGAAAAAGGGGTACTCAAAGCGTTCCCATAGGGCTTCCGTCTATCTTCGTGGAATGACAGGTCTCGGTGAGATTTGTAATTTTTGTACGGGAGAAAGGTGGGTTGTAATTCCACCCACTGCGGGTGTGACACGGGGAGGTAGATGAGGCACTGTATCAATAGATGTTAAGAGGTCAACCGGTCATTGAAAAGATTTAGGCGATGAGGGACTAATAGGTAGGAGGGCGTGTTCGAGGGGATCTATCACGTTTAAAGAATGTGGTGATGTTAGTGTAAGAGATTTCTCGGCTAAGGATGTCAAAAGGAGTGGCGAGCCTTCCTCTTGTGTAGCAAGAGTGGTAGAAGGGGATGTTTGGGAAATAGATAAATTAGATAGCATCCGCTCACAGTCTTGTAGGGATGTGGTGTAAGAAGACTCGTCGATGAGAAGAGAAGTCCGGGCAGTTAACTCTTCTATGGGTAAAGGAATGATTTCACTTTGGCTTGATGGTGGTGAAGGAGGTTCAAACTCCTGTGTTGGTGGAGAGGCTTGATTTAAAAAAATTTCAATAGAGGCTTTTGGCTGAGAATCGAAGACTGCATGGATCTCATGAACACTCTCCTCGGCTAAGATATCTTGGTTCACGTTACTGTTGGACGAGTGATTCGGGAATGGCTTGTTGAAAATTTTCAGATTTCGGTTAGCAGGGGCATTAGGATTATCGAGGGTTATATCCCCTGTGTCAACCATTTCCTGTACTATATTCTTCAACATCTTGCAGTTTTCATGACTATGTCCTTTTACGCGGTGAAAGTTACAAAAGTCATTTTCTTTGATCGGGAAGGTATTGCGCAGTGGAGTCAAACCCATAGTGAGGTTTAACAGGGGCAAGGTGATAGCCCCACTTTGAGCAATTTCTCTAGGATGACGCCATAAGTTTCTCCCAAGGAGTGTAACTGGTGGGCTAGGCTTTGTACTTATAAGTGGTTTTCGGCGGAGTATTGGACGGTGTTTGAGATTTGACCATTACCGCGTGGACAGCTCCTTTTGATTTAGAAGAAGTGGACGCGTGAGGAGTGGTGGTGTTTGGCTTGTTGGTAGAATCAAGGCGTTCGGAAATTGGGGTTTTTGTTACGCAACCACAATTTCTCTTCTTCTAAGGCTCGAATTTCAAGTTTCCGAGCCATGGTAAAGGCCTCGTCGAATGTGCGGAAAGTTTGAATTTGGAGGGTAGGGGAGATGTGCTTAGCGCAGGCCCGCGTAAATAGTTCAATGAGTTCGGTTTGAGGCAAGGCATACGTAAGTTGGTTGATAAGGCCCGCCATCGTCCAACGAAATCTACGATAGATTCGTCTTCAAATTGTCGGATGGCATAGAGGTCAGTGATAGATACTTTCTTGGCAATGTTAATGGAGAAATGATCCAAGAAAGATTGGGCTAGTTGGTTAAAAGAGAAGATCGAATGCTGGGTTAAAGCACTGTACCACTCCAAGGCGGGTCCTGATAAGGACATGGGGAAGGTGCGGAGTAACAAGGCGTCATCATGGGCAATCAAATAACAAGCATGTCTAAATGATCGCAAGTGTTGTTGAGGATCCTCTTTACTGTTGAAATGAGTAAACTTTGGCAACTCCCATTGAGGAGGGTATGAATGAAGGGGGACAGAAGGGTGAATGGGCTCCTGACAAACTTGCTCGTATGTCAAGGCGCTACGACTTCCTGAAACGGAAGCCTCTAGGTTTTGCATTTTGTCCATCATTTGTTTGATGAAATCTGTGGTTGGATGAGATGATGATGCCACAGAATAGGGATGTCCCATATAAGGTGTTGAGGTTACTGGATACGTGTATGGGAATGAAAAGGTAGGCGGAGCTTGAGAAGGAAAGCTCGTGTGAATAGGTGGCAGAGAGTAAGTCATGAATGGAGTGGTCCGAAGAGAGATGAGATAGGGCGGTTGGTGGTAACGATACGTGGGGTCCAAGATTAACCAAAGGAAAGCCAATCGGGGTCATATGAACCTCTCGAAGTCGCCGGATTGGGAGACGGGGCTAGAGATGCAGAAAGTAAGGCATTGTTATCGGGAGGAGTGGGAGCTAAATGAGTAGCTATACTAATAGGCATGCAATAAGGAGCTGACCATCAAAGCGTACGGTCGGGGGCATGAGACAAATAGTATTGTACAGCGCTGGGATTAGCATCCAGAAATTTGGCAAAGTCCTTGTCTCCTACAGGAATTTGGGGGATCTCACTGGTGTCCGTAGGGTTCCCTATAGAATGTGAAGGGGGTGATTCAGGAAAAGACACAGAGCAGGCATGTGAAACCATGGCGGCAGCTTGCTTCCGAGTGATGACAACCATAGACAAGAACACACAGGAAAGTTTTAATCTATCAAGAACAAAAACAACCTCAAAATGATGAATTTGGCAAGTTGCTGGTTTGTCAGGGGCTGATGAAGACAGTAACCGATATCGGTTTACTAACCGGTGTCGGTCACAGAGAAAACGACGTCGGTCCCTTAACCGATGCCGGTGTCAAAAGTCTAGGATAAGAAGATATAAAAGGTTGCTAATTTGATTTTTAGCAACGTTGAGTATATTTATCAACTTATTGATCACAGAAGACAAAGTATGACAGAGAAAACAGAATTTGGAAACAAGCAAGAGGCACACGCAAATCTAGAGATTAATCCTAGGGTTAATTTTAGTTATCGTGGGCTTATGCCTTTAGACGTAAGATGATGTCAGAATCCTAAACAACAACACCTAGGGGAAATGTCAATTTTGTTTTGGCTTATAAGGTTACCTCAATCAAAGCGGAGGAATACTACGGAAAAGGGGGGATGTTTGAGCTGTTGTGTTAATTGTGAAGTGATTCGGTATGTGTTGTGCAGTGAAACTAAGGTTAATTTCCTGTCAATACCGTGGATATCACCCCCACGTGTACGACCTGTTACTTAATCTATGTTCACTAGAATTGAAGAACAACAAGCAGGAATGCAATGCATGTGTTTTAAACCCAAATCAAAAATTATATTCGATGAAGCAAGAGAGATGACTTTCACTAATGCGAAACTAGGAAAGCAAGACAAATTCTTTACGAAATATATAACAAAAAGCAGCAACAGCAAATATGCGCTTCTAAAATGAAAATAAGCAAGAGAAAGAAACCCAAAATGGGTCCCACCGGGCGTGCCAAAATGTTTCACTCGGAATGTTTCGGCTTCTGGGAATAGAGTTGCTTCTATCCTTTCATTCCTTTTAGAAACAGATGAGGTTAGGGTTAGGAGGAATACCTGTTGAATGTCGAGATGGTGTGCGCGTACCGTAGAGAAAGATCAGGCTGACTGCAGAGACTCCTTTTTGTCTTGGAAGGACTACCTGCAAATAAGAACACAAGACCACAAGATTTTGATTAAACAATAAATGAGGAAACTGCCTTGGGCCCAGGAAATATAAAACTTCCTTTCAAAGGTGGTGAGTTCCCCTACTAATATGAATTAACACAAAAGACTGTAAAATATTAATTAAATTATTTCGTTAAACTGGGTAGGGGGAAAGGCTGGTTTTTCGTTTTTGATCGAGGAAGCGATGTGCGATCGATAACCGATGCTGGTCATGATAAGCGATGGCGATTCTGCGATAACCGATAGCGGTGGGTTCTACGGTCTTCTTGGCAGCTATGGTGTTTGTAATGGCTGGTTTTTGGATGGTATTAGGAAATGGGATGGTTAGAAGCAAAAGAATGACAGTTAGATGCAATGGCACGTTGGGTAGTGGATTCAGAAACGGATTTAGGAGCACTGAGATTCAAGAAGCATAAGAAATGTTATAACAAAGGACATGCAAGATGTGACTTACTGGTTTTGGCACAGATGCAAGTTGATCTCCTTGGTTGTAAACACTTCTGGTATTTCCACTCGTCTCTGCTCTGTCAAGTGAAGATCTGGACTCTCTTCCTCGCTCGCAATGCTCTCTGTTGATTCAAAATCATTCGACTGATCTCCCAAAATGAAATTCCGATCTGTTGTTTTGGTTTGGGAGCCCATTTATAGGGAACCGATGGCGGTTGCGTAACCGTAACGGCGGCGGTCGAGTAGAACCGGCATCGGTAAGGAAAAAGTAGGCTATTTTTAGTAAAATAGCCCACCTTCCCCGCTTTTTCCCGAGAGATCGGTTGCGGGCTCGGTCAAGGGGCTAGAAGGTCGGTTTGGGTGCGATTAAGGAGGCATTAGTTATGGATGTGAGCCTAGACCAAGTCATGGGTCTTAATTAGGTTAGTTTAGGGTTAGGGCTAGGTCATGATGAGGTGGCAAAGTGAGGTGGCGGGTAAGGTGATGTGGATTTATCAATTATAAGGTAATTAATAAATAATTGTGTAAGGTTTAGGTGATGAGGTTAGATTGCGAGATGAGATGTGGGTCACAAGGGGTCGTAAGACACAAATTTGGGTTGGTTGTTTTGGGTTGTGGGTGGGCGTGGGAGTGGGGTTGGGTTAGGGGTGGAGAAGGGTTAGGTGTGGGGGTTAGGTTTTGGGTTTTTGGGTTGGGTTGGGTTGTGGGTTTTTGGGTTGGGTTGCGGGTCGGTGTGGGGGTTGGTTTAGGGGTGGAGAAGGGTTAGGTGTGGGGTTAGGTTTTGGGTTTTTTGGGTTGGTTTGGGTTTGGTGTGGGTGTGTGGAGTGAGTTGTTAGCGGGACCGAGTGAGGAGGAGGCAGTAGGTGATTGGTTGAGGACCCAGAAGAGGACATTTGGAGCCATGGCACAGCCAGAGGAGGAGCTGGACCAGCTGGACCACCACCACCCATCCCACCACGATGACGTGTCGTCATACCGGTAGGTTCGAAACCCCGTATTGTGTTTATTTGATGTTATTATGTTAAATGTGGGGTTTGGGTAGGAATTCACATTTTGTAGGAAATAATTAGAAAATGGAAATAATTTGAAAAAGGGAGAGGGTAGATAGGCTAAATAGGCTAAGGCGGCTAGGTGGGTAGGTTTTTAGGGTGTTTGGGTGGGTATGTTGGTAGAAAATTGGAAAAGGGTAGGTTGGGAGCCGCGCGGGGGTTCGGCTCCGGGAAAATACAGCGACCGATGTCGGTTGCTAGGCGACCGGCATCGGTCGCAAAATTCGCAGGCGGGGTGCTTTGTGCCCGACCGGCGTCGGTCGTATATCGGCCGGCGTCGGTTGGCATTTGTTTTGTTTTGTTTTGTTTTTGTTTTGTATTTTGTTTTTGTGTTGTATTTTGTTTTTGTGTTGTTTTTGTTTTTGTGTTGTTTGTTTTTGTTTTGTATTTTGTTTTGTTTGGGTTTTGTTTGGTTTTGTATTTTGTTTGTGTGGTTGGGGTATTGGTTGCGGGGTTTCGGTGTGGGTGTGAAGAGGGAGGGGGATAGTGGAGAAGAGGGATGGGTAGAGGGGTGGGTTTAGAGAGTCGGGGTATGGTCGGGGGGATAAAAGGGGGTATAGGTAGATATCGTGATAAAGAGTAGGGCTAATGTAGTGGGTGGGTTTTTGCAGCACGTCGGCACAGTGACGATGCGGGACAGATGCCCCCACTTGCTGTGCAGGATGTGACCACATGTGTCCGCAGCACATTGGGCTATCATGCACGAGGTGGGACTCGGCGTAGTCCAAAGCAATATAGAGCGATCGATAGAGATCATAGCTTGATGGTTGCCCTCATCGAGAGATG
This sequence comes from Taxus wallichiana var. yunnanensis, assembly GCA_018340775.1. Classification (NCBI taxonomy): domain Eukaryota; kingdom Viridiplantae; phylum Streptophyta; class Pinopsida; order Cupressales; family Taxaceae; genus Taxus; species Taxus wallichiana. Next base: position 765,847,124 of record CM031242.1, on the reverse strand, counting down.
GGATCTGATAACCAATGTGTTCCATCTCCCGACTGGGGAGATGACTATCACATTAGAGGATGTGTATTACATTCTTCGACTGTTGATCAAGGAGAAGCGATTTTCGTGTAGATTCGAGAGGCGGCCATGGACAGCATCCTACGAGTTTTGGAGATGCAGCGGCGTGGCGCATTTACCTATCACAACAGTAGCGAGTATCGGGTATGGTGACATGTACCGTGCGCACCGACATGAGACACGGCTTGCCGTGCTGATGATGATCGGGATCACCTGCTTCGCCCTCCCGGACTCAGAGGGAGGCTGCTTTCCACGTGCATTGATGGGGGTGCTGCTTGAGATGGTGGAGGAGCACACCTGTTACGCTTGGGCACCAGTATACCTAGTGCAGTTATACAGGGAGCTATGGGGCTATCGCCGGATGAGGCAATTTGGGATTTGCTCTACATTTTTACTTCACTGTTGGGTATATGAGCACATCATATGCATCGCATCAAAGAGGGTTACTCCGGCAAGCCGGTGGCCACAAGTCATATACATATACGACTTTCAGAGGTGGTTGGGGGTTGTGGGGCAGCCATGAGTAGTGCTTGCAGGGTGGGATGTCGCCTATTATAGACATTTGTTAGAGGGCCTAACAGTGGTAGATATTGTATGGAGACCTTATAGAGGTCATCATCCTCGCAGAGGAGCCCGCTACTGATTGTGCTCGATCCAAGATACATTACGGATAGCAGAACGAAGGCCGGGAGAGTACGAGAGGATACCCCTAGAGAGGGTACGCAGGAAGATGGGGCTGCGACAGGACGAGCCACCTCCCTTCCCTCAGTACAGGAGGGATGATGTAGAGGCCCCACTGCCTGCACCACAGCCCGTGGATCCAGATTGGGCTGCTGAGAGGCCGGCAGATGATGGTGTAGATGATGCTGGGTGTACGGGGGCATTCATGGTTTGGTGGGGCCGAGAGAGCAAGCTAGATAGTACTGGCCTGGCACCCAGACTTGGGCTGCAAATGATAGCAGAGTGAGATCAGCTCCGGGGCCAAGTGCATCTATTACAGGACTTGGTTCAGCGCTGCGCACGAGCACATATAGGTGTCCTACGAGGCAGCTAGCCCAGAGCTCAGTACATGCACGAGCACCACCACCGGCAAAGAATGTACAGTAAGCACCACCGGAAGCATTGCACCCATAGCCCTGAGCACAGCACGTATACCACCACGGCCACAAGCACCACCAGTGGCACCATCACAGCATAGGGGCACTTGGTAGTAGGAGTTCGGGACACCCAAAGACCTATGGTGGTATGGGATAGATATATGGAGTTGAGAGCGGAGGCCCGGTACTATCAAGATGTTCTTGATGGTACCGGAGCTGATTATCAGCCATATGCAGCTTATAGAGTAGAGACCTCCCATAGTCAGAGATCGCAAGGAGGTGCAGCCACAGCCGGCATGTCTGTTACAGGTAGGAGGCGAGAGGTGCCACAGGGACCAGCAGGGAGAGGTGCCGAGGGCGGTGGGGAGAGCTGAGGGATCCCTGCATTGTTTTTGTATATAGACATGGGCACCGGTCTGCGAACCGGTTGTGTTGATAGAGGCCTGCGTGCCTACATTTATTCATTTATTGATTCATTATAGACGGCTGCGAGCCGAGTACGGGTTACAATGATAATCTCTGCTGTGAGCCGAGTATATTTTTGATATGAGGGACCGGCCTGCGAGCCGAGTCCAAGATGTTTGATAGTTATGCGGCTGCGTGCCGACTTTGTTGGATGATGAGATCACAGAGGCCCCGATGCAGGGCACATTGTATATTTGAAACTTGTATATATATATAGAGATGATGTTTTGATCCACATGTTGTGTTCAAAATGTTTTTAAGTATTTTGTCGATGGTTTGTGATATAGAATGTATGATGAGTTTAATTGACATGTTGATATATGGATGATGTTGATGTCTTTTGCACGTATATATGGATGGTATGTTATATGATGAAATGTGCATGTTTTGGTGCTGGTTTTGGGACATTGTTATATATGTATCTGATGAGTTGGATCCAAATGATGTATAGATAGATAGTTTTTTGTTTTGTTTTGGTATCCTTAGTTGATGGCTTGTTTGTTTTTGTAAAATAGATGATGTTAATGAAATTGTAATGATATGTGTGGTGGATGGACAAATATGGATAATGCTTGATGAGATGCACGAAAAAAAAGAGGCGCGACAAAAATTAGGTAAAAACGAAGAAAAGAACCATTTTTCAAAAGGCAGTGTATAACCTATATCGGTTAAGTAACCGACGCTGTAGTTTATAGACCGATATCGGTTACATAACCGATACCGGTTATTTAGGTATGAGCTTTTCTAAAAATAAAAAAGCGAGGGTGGCAACTTAAGTTCTAATTTTGAGAGCCATGCAAGAAGTTAAATACGCGAACACGACGCTTTTTGACGACTGGGACAGGTATTTGAATGAGAGATTTGAGTGATAAGGAGAAAAGAGACAGGGTATTGCATGAGAGATTTAGGTGATAAGAAAAGAGACAGGGAAAGTGAATGCGATCTGAGATTCAGACGGTAGAAAGGTGAATTTGAAAAGAGTGGTGATCATGACAGAACGAGGAGAAGCATCCAGCAGGCAGGGACGAGAGGGAAGACAAGTGCCACCGCAAGCTGCTGCAACCCAAGAGGTAAACGTTTTTGTTGTGAGTTGATTATTGCATGTTTTGTGAATAAGATGGGGGAGAGTAGGTGGGTAGATATGAGAGAAAAAAACATGATAACAAAGGTTATAAATGAGGTGAGTGTTACGTGGTAGGTAATCAAGGGTCTGGGTATGTTTGTATGTACGTAAAGGAATAAACACTCAAATTATGTCGTAGGTGGTGTATTTAGGCAGGTGTCAGTATGAAGGTAATAGATGATGACCGATATCGGTTAGGGATAACCGGTATCGGTTACTCAACCGGCACCTAGTTAATGTAAACGATACAGATTCTTTGTAGGAATTTCTAGAATTTGAGAAAATACCCGAGGGGATTTGAGGAATTGAATGGTTTTTTGTTATTTGGATGTACGCAGCAGAGCGGTGGTTGAGGATGAATGATAGTGTGCAACGCTGTTGTCATGAATCCGAGCGGATGTAACACCAACATAATGGACATTGATAAATCATTTGGGCTTAAGTGGAATCTGTTATTATTCACGAATCACACGTAACCATGCTATGTTGCAGGTGTTAATTGAAAGATGGAATCCAGAGAAGAATACATTCTATCTGCCAACAGGGGAGATGACAGTCTCATTGGAAGATGTGTTCCGTATTTTGAGACTCCCTATTACAGAGAACCAAAGATATATCGTGCATTACCTAGCGCGCGCAGGAGTGATAACAAGAGTAGTATTTGGTCCATACGCACGAGATTTGACACAGCGAGGTTTATCATTTACGTATGGGATAATGTATACAGCACATCCTGAGGAGACAAGGTTAGCAGTGATATTAATGATAGCGGTAGGGTATTATGCATTACCGAAAGGCGAAGGGGAAGATTTCCAAAGGCATTGATGTGTGTTATTTGGGAGATGATAGAAAGGAATGTGAATTTTGCATGGGCACCTGCATATTTGGCGGAGTTATACAGGGGTTTATGGGCTTGTAGGTGAAATCACAGGACGACACTGGATTGTTCATACTTATTACACTGTTGGGCCTATGAGCACATTGTTTGTGTGCGACCAGTAGGCCCGATCCATCCACTCAAGAGAGACCGGAGTACGAGGTGGGATTGGGATGATGGTTCCGATGAACAAGAGGCAAGATCTCAGGCCGTGACGGGTGACATTGAGTATTACAGGCAGGTATGGGAGAGGGTGACGATTGCTGATATCTGTTGGAGGCCTTATGGGAACTATATGGTAACAGAGAATATAGCTGAGGAGTTGAGGGGTGTAGAGTGATTGAGGTGGATCGCAGGGCACAAGCTAGGTGAGTATGAGAGGATTCCTCTAGATCGCGTGTGGCGACAATTCGGATTTGTGTAGGATATACCCCTGGCTTATAGACCCTATATGAGGATCGACGCCGAGGCAACATTCTCACCTCCCGGCCAACACCTCCAGAAGGGCTAGAGGAGATAAAATGATCGATCGCGAGGTAATGGATGCAGGAACGACAGAGGCCTATAGGTTATGGTGGGTAGCAGAGCTGCGAGGCGTACGTGATCACCCTGACATAGCGGTGATTACAGCGAGAGAGGATCGTCTGCAGAGTTTAGTTCATCAGCTCCAAACGCAGATGAATGAGACAAGAGGATTGTTAGCGGGTGCGGAGTCATAGGCGGAGAGACTAGAGGTTGGATTCCTCCATGTGAGAGGGTGTATTCATATGTTATAGGAGAGATTGGCAAATCGGTGGGCGAGTACGAATAGCCGTGGTACCTTTGAGACAGAGAGGCCTGGCGAAATGCGTCGATGATCATGATCATCCTGGCCGGGATGAATCATGAGGGTCTAGGTAAATGTTATAGAGGTATAAGAATAAAATAAGGATGCCGACTGCGTGTCGATGATAGAGGAGATGTATTTGTTTAACATATAAATAAGACTGAATATGTATGTTGATTTGAGTTATGATAATAATAAGAATGTTTTTGTTTTGATTTGTTGGTGTTTTGAAAAAGGATAAAGAGGAATGTGATTAAATAGAAATACACAAAAATATTTATATTTACTACACATGATAGGTTATGGTAGGGGATGGTCGAGCTAACCTTGGGAGACCCCATGTCTCCGAAGTGCTGCCTACATAGCCCATTGCACAAAGCAAGGAGGGGCCTCAGACCGATGTAGTTCTCCCTTAGGATCAGGGAGAGGTGAATTCAGGCAATTTGGTACGGTTTAGGCAATTGGTTGGTTGGTAAAAATATTGATATTAATATTGGTAAGGTAAGGTTGTTGGTGTTGGTAATGAATTGGTGATGTTGTAAAAGGTATAAGGGAAGTGAAAGTTAGCCTACCCAAGTAGAAGGGAACCATGTCCTGATTAAGATCAACACACAATCCTAGATATGAGGCAAAGAGAAAAGAGTGCTCCGTAGGTAAAAAGAGCTAAACAAACCACATAATGTAGAACGAGTTTGAACCCCTAGGTACCATGCATAGACGAGAAGTCAATAGGTGAAAAGAGTTGTAAGATCACAATATATCGGGTGTACGTCACGTCCCTTGAGTTGAAACAAATGGTGAGGTGAGGTGGATGATATAGCTGAGGTATAGAGAACTTGTTACAAAGTGAGTGTTGTGACGAAAGAGAACCTACCCTAAATAGACAAGTCCATGACCCAAAAATTTCCTTTGAATGAGGCTTTTATTTTACTGAATATAGATCGATCGATGAGGGAAGTCTACAAGGGATTTTGATTATACTATTCTTGAGGTCATCATGAAGCTGATCTATGCGAGAAGCTTCGATAAAGGTCGATGTGTATAGCATTTGTCCTTTGAGGGAGCAGATCTATTTATAGTAGCAGTGTATATGATTTTAGTGCATAGCTATCCTTTGAAAGTGCAAATCATATATAATAGAAAGCAATAATTTGTCATATAGCTGTCCTTCGAGGAGCAGTCTATATATATAAGGTAGATAGCTAGATGTCCTTTTGACGTGGAGCATCTAGTTTTTTTAGGAAGTTTGACTCAAGAAAAATCCCATAAGAAGGTGTTATTTTAAGACTTTGAAGTCATGGACTAGACTAAAAAGGGAAGGCATCGTTGAGAAGAGGTGAGAAGTGAGCTTGATTTTATTTGGAGATGTAGGAAACAAAGTGTATGTAGCGGTAAATGAGCTCAAGGGACGAGCAGTAGGTAGATAAGAAGTGATATAACACTAAATTCAACAGTAGAATGGTCAAAGATGTAAGGCATTAAGGGGTTCAGGCTCAGGTTTACCATTAAGCGAAGCTAAATGATAAGTTCCTGATCCATAAGTGTGAGTGATTATATAAGGCCCAATCCAATTAGGAGCAAATTTTCCACGTTTGCTCTTTTCTAGTTTGGTTACATGTTGATTCTCTTTGAGGACAAGATCACCAACCTTAAAGGTACGCTCATGAAGTCACTTATCATAAGCACGCTTGATACATTTTTGATAGATTTGGAGGTGATCAAGAGCTGTAAGACGACGCTCGTCAAGAAGCTCCAATTGGGCTAACCGCTCTTGGTGGAAATCATCGTTGGTGAGAATATCCTGAAGAGATATTCTAAGGGAGGGTATTTTTACTTCAAGAGGTAGGACAACCTCGGTACCATATACCAAAGAAAAAGGTGTGGCATTAGTGGAGGTACGAATGCTAGTACGATAAGCCCAAAGGGCAAAGGGAATGTGATCGTGCCAATTTCTTCCGGATTCATTGACAACTTTCATGAGGATTTTGGTTAGGGTTTTATTAGAAGATTCAGCCTGACCATTGGCCTGCGGATAGTAAGGCGATGAGAAACTAAGTTTGATACCAAAGTTGTCACAAAGGTCTTGTAACAACTTGTTTTTAAAAGATTTACCATTATACATTATTAGGCGATGAGGAATACCAAAACGACATATAATGTGATGGTTAATGAATTTGACAATTTTTTCCTTTTGATTGAAATGAGTGGAATGGTCTCCACCCATTTTGTGTAATATTCGGTGTGATTATCCAATGGTGACGTTGTGAAGAGGTCGGGTGAATTTCACCAATAAGGTCTAAAACCCATTGTGAAAGGCCAAAGATCTCGTGCGACTGCGGCGGATGGCTAGGAGTATGTTGAAGGTTGGCATGTTGTTGACACATAACACAACGCTTGACATATTCGTAGCAGTCGTTATTGAGAGTAGGCCAATAATAACCAAGGCGAAGGATTCGTTTGGCCATGGCAAGGCCGCTAAAATGTCCACCACAAATACCGTCATGGACCTGTTGGATGGTATGGGTGACCTCCGCGCCGGTGAGACATCGAAGGAGGATGCCATCAAAGCCATGTTTATAAAGGAGTCCCCCCATAACTACATAACGAGAAATGCGTTTAAGAAAAGCACGTTTACCAGTACTAGTAAGGTCAGAAGGGAGAACAGAGGTTGTAAGGTAGTCATGGAATTGGTGATACCAAGTATCCTGCGAGTTAGCAGACACAGTATTTATCGTACAAACAACCGGGGCTGAATAAGATGGGGCAAAGAGTTGTTGGACCAAGACGAATAATTCAGAGTCAGTTGATGAAGCTGGAATTTGCGAGGCTAAGCAAGCCATAGTATCCACAAATTTGTTAGTGGAGCGGGGAATGGTTTGGATAGAATAGTGAGTAAATAAGGCTAGAAGTGAATCCACGTAGTGTTTGTACTTTTGAAGTTTCTCATTTTTACATTGGTAGATGCCCATAACTTGATTGACTACCAATTGAGAGTCGCCAAAAATATTGATAGATTTGATACCTAAGTGTAACGCAACTTGGAGACCCAGAACGAGGGCCTCATATTCCGCTATATTATTAGTGCAAGGGAAATCGAGTCGGAATGAAAGAGGCATGGGCTCAGCGTCGAGAGGAATGAGAACAACGCCGGCTCCTCCACCGCGTTGGCATTTGGATCCATCGAAGAAGAGAGTCATTGAATACGACTCCTCCTGGAGTGAAAGAGTGGCAATGAGTTCATCGGGGAATGTAAAATTGGTAAATTGTTCCCCAGGTAAAGGGGCTTCCGCAAGTTGGTCTGCGATGGTTTGTCCTTTGATTGATTTCTGGTGGACAAACTCAAGGTCGAGGTCAGCGAGGAGCATGAGCCATCGGGCGATGCGTTGGTTTAGATGAGGTTTGGCATACATGTAATGGATGGGGTCCGTGTTGGTGATGACGAAAGTTTTGTGATTCAGAAGGTAGTGTCGGAGTTTGGTAGCCACGAATGATAGGGCTAGGCACAACCTTTCTACATGTGTATACCTAGTCTCATAGTCCACCAAAGTACGAATTATATAATAAACGGCTTGTTCTCTATTTTCAGAGTCACGATGTGCAAGCATGGCCCCTACAAAGCATGGTCAGTGGCGGAAAGGTAAAGGTAGAAAGGGCGGTCGTCCTGGGGTGGGATAAGCATGGGTGGCTGCAAGAGATAGGATTTGAGAGCTTCAAAGGCTTGGTGACACTCCTCACTCCATTGAAAGGCAATGTCCTTTTTAAGAAGGTGATGAAAAGGGTGACACCGATCCGAGAGTTGGGAGATGAAATGCCGGATGGATTGAAGTTTACCCTGCAAACTACGCAATTGTTTGAGGTTTTTGGGTGGGGGCATTTCTAGGATAGCTTTTACTTTAGATGGATCGACCTCAATGCCACGCAAAGAGACGATAAAGCCAAGAAGTTTTCCCAAAAGAACACCAAAGACACATTTCTTTGGTTGAAGCCGGACTGAATATTGCAACAAGCGATCGAAAATAATGGTTAAAACATCGAGATGTTCACTGCGATGTTTAGACTTGCCAAGAAGATCATCGACATAATCCTCAAGGATAGTGTGCATAATGTCATGAAAATGTAAGTCATAAATTACTGATAGGTAGCACCAGCATTCTTAAGGCCAAACGGCATGACACGATAACTGAAGGTTCCCCAAGGAGTTATGAAAGTGGTTTTATGTTGATCGGGGGGTGCAACCAAAATTTGGTTGTATCCTGAAAAGCCATCCATGAGAGAAAGCATTTCATGGCCCGCAGTGAGATCAACAAGTTGATCAATACTTGGGAGGGGGAAGTCATCCTTGGGGCAAGCGAGGTTAAGGTCTCGGAAATCTGTGCATATCCGAAGTCCCCCCGTCGCTTTAGTGATAGGTACGATGTTAGAAATCCATTGAGGATAGTCAATAGGCAAGATGAAGGAAACAGAAAGAAGTCATTGAAGCTCTTCTTTGACCAAGAGGGCAATGCGTGGATGCATTTTTCTCAGTTTTTGTTTGACTGGTTTGGAATCGGGGTTTAGGGTGATGTTATGGACGGAAATGGTAGGATCAATTCCTGGCATGTCAGCGTAGGACCAAGTGAAAGCTTGGTTGCGGGTACGGAGAAAGGTAGTAAAGGTGGCTTGTTCTGATGTGTTAAGGGATTGTCCGATCTTCACAATGTGAGGATCCTCCTCCGTGTGGATGTTGATTTCTATAGTAGATTCATTCAGCATGGTTTGGGTTTCAGATGGTAAGGCGCGTTGAATATAAGAGTCATCCGTGCCAAGGTAAGTGAGGATGGAGTCGTCATCCTGGCACTCAACAACATTAATCGAAGGCGAATCCTCTTCGATCGTGTCTGGATACTGAAATGGGCAGAGAAGATGGGTCCTCATTATCGCATTGATAAGTGAGAGGACCTATGAAGATGGTATTTATGAAAAAAAAGTTAGGAGGGATAGATTCAGTGGTCCATTGACTCTATGGGTGATGAAGGCAAAATGGGTGATGATGGTTCGGTAGGGGTGACGCGTCATTGTCTTCTAGAAGACAAGCGACATGAGGTTCCTCTGTGTCGGTGTTTTAGGAAAACCGAGACCACTGCGATCATTATGTTTTGCGTGTACTCACGGGAATGAGTGTATGTCGGCCTTGTTCATAAAGACCAAAACTAAAGCCTTTCCAAGCACAATGAGTCAAGAAGGTGAGGGGCGAAACGATGATTTGTCAAGTATTGAAAATCGGATTGGAAGGGCACCACACCAAGAGGGGGTTCAGGGGTAATGGAGGATGCGTCAACACCCCCATACATTAGGTTGGTGCGGCAATGGGGTGGTCCGTAAGAGATTACTTCCCCCACACGACGGTCATAGGTAGGATGTGCACGTAATTGTCCATACTCTGCGGGGTAGGGAAAGAAATAACGTTATATAGGCAAAGACTTCCCACAGTAAGGCGTTGAAAAACATCTACTAAGGGTCGGAGGTTGGGATGTTATCTACGGAAAGGAAGTAATATTTGTAACGGCGGTTTCATCAATCAAGGCGTAGGTGCGGTTGAGGTGGATGGTTGAGGTACATTTGAAGAGGATGGTGGGTTGAATGTATGGGTGTCTTGATTGGTACAAGCACATCGTTTGGATGGTATAACATATTGCAGGTTTTAAAGGGGGGAGGATCAGCTTTTACGGTGTAAGACTTCCCCTCGTACTCAAATTTTATGCATCTATGTAATGTTGAGGGAACGCATCCCATAGCCCTGATCCAAGGATGACCCAGCAATATATTATATTGGAACTCTCCCTCAAGGACATAGAAGAGTTCGGGTAAAGTACGTGGTCCTACCCAAATGTTGAGGATCACGGTGCCTAAGGTAGAGGTAATAGCGTCATTGAATGACCGCAACATGATGGGATTGGCACACATGTAGCTAGAGGGGATATTCATTTGTTGGAAGGCTTTTGAAGAGATGATGTTTAGGCTGGTGCCCCCATCAATCATAACACGACGTACCTGGATATCCCGAATGTACGCTGAGATAAAAAAAGAGCAGGTCGTGGTCTTGGTACCAAAGTCGATAATTTCATCTTGGAGAAATCGACAGCGACGCCGTCTTGCATGCAGAGCCGAAGTGGTTGAGGAGATAGGTTGTTTAGTGAGTGAAGCAACATGATTGGGCATTAGAATAGAGGTAACAGGCAAGGTTTCATTAGGTAAAACCTCTATCCCTTGAAGGATCTCAACGAGAGCTTGTAAATGAGATTCAAGTCGAATGAGATCATACTGATGTCATTTTTACGGGTGATTGGTGAAGCTGTTTGATCATAGTTCGGTGGGTAACTCCATTAGAGACGGGGTAGCGGGTCCACGAATAACCACTTTAGGTGGTGGTGTAATGTCGGGATGGTTGACGGAGAAAGAGATGCCGCAGTGTGTTTTCTTTCGCTTTCCCATTGTTTTTCTACGCTCGAGTAGTGACACTAATCGTATTGATCTCGTGAATACGAGCGGAGGAAGATGGTAGGGATAGGTCTTGGTTTTCGATAGGTGGGGCTGTAATGATGATAGATCTTGGTGAGGCGGGGACAGATGATATAGTAGAGGGAATTGAAGCTAAAGGTCTCTCCCTTCGTAAGTTGTCTTTCTTAACCTTTCTATCTGGGAGAGGTGACTGACGAAGGATGGTTTTTAAAGCTTTGCATCCCTTCACATCATGTCCTGGTGTGCGGTGATAAGCACAGATTTTAGACTCATCGTAACCTATAGGCCGAGGTTTAGACGGGTCATAAGGTCTAAGTGGGGGTAGAGAAATGGTCGCATTCTCCACCAACATAGCAAATATTTTGGCGTAAGATCCTTTGAGTGGGTCAAAATCGGAGGAGGATGAGGGTATTGGTTGTGCGGGTTTCGGTAATGTTTGGGCGTGGTTGGTTTGTACGGGTGGTGGTTTAGCCAAGGGGTGTTGACACGTGGTTTTCACTAAACATGGTTTCTTGGCGCGCAGAGCTATGTTCGGCTAGTTAGATGATGAGGTTACGAGATGACGTGGTAGCGGAAAACAACCACGGAGAAAGGGGAGTGACAGAAAATAAATCCTGTGATGATGGAATTCGTTTAGGGTTGATAGGTGGACAGGATACGCGGGGTGATGGTGTTGCTATACCCTGGGATTTCTGTATGGGTGCAGAAGGCGTAGGTCACTTTAAAGAAAACGCAGGAGGTATGATATATTGATGTAAGGTAGAGGGATGGGGTCCCAATATGGAAGGTAGGTGTGACGATGATGGTTTTAGTTGTGATAGAGGCATAGGTTGAGGAGATTGAGTCTGTCTCCTAATGGGGTGGATGGCTTTATTTTTAGATAAATCAAGCCTCTTAGGTGGGTGTGTTAGACTAGGTATGGGTGAGGTCCCAAGCGTAGGAGAAGATTTGGTTAAGTTAATAGAAGTGGACAGGCATTTGGTAGAGGTGAGGGGGTGAAGGTGAGAACATGGGCATTTTAAGCTCAGTAAACACTTTGAGTATATGGTGGAGACCTCGGGATCGGTCATTTGCATTTGAGTAGAATAGGGGGTACTCAAACGTTCCCACAGGATTCGTCTATCCTCTGGAGAATGACAGTCTTCAGGTGTGAATTGTAAATTTTGTACGGAAGAAAGGTGGGTTGTGATTCCAATCCACTGCGGGTGGGATACAGGGGGTAAATGAGGCACTGTATCAATAGAGGTTAAGAGGTCGACCGGTCTTTGAAAAGATTTAGGCGATGAAGAACTAATAGGTAAGAGGGCATGTTCGAGAGGATCTGTCATGGTTAAAGAATTTGGTGATGTCGGTGCAAGAGATTTCTTGTCTAAGGATGTCGAAAGGAGTGGCGAGCCTTCCTCTTGTACAACAAGAATGGTAGAAGGAGACGTTTGGGAAATAGATAAATTAGATAACATCCGCTCACAGTCTTGCAAGGATGTGGTATAAGAAGGCTCATTTGTGAGAAGGGAACTCTGGGCAGCCAATTCCTTGATGGGTAAAGGAACGGCAAGGATTTCAGTTTGTCTTGATGGCGAGGAAGGGGGTTCGGGCTCCTATGTTAGTGGAGAGGCTCGATTCAAAATTTTATCGATAGAGGCTTTTGGCTGGGTATCGAAGACTGCATGGATCTCATGAACACTCTCCTCGGCTAAGATATCTTGGTTTATGTTACTGTTAGAAGAGTGATTCGGGAATGGTTTGTTGAATATTTTCAAATTTCGGTTAGCAGGGGCGTTAGGATTATCGAGGGCTATATCCCCCGCATCAACCATTTCCTGCACTATGTTTTTCAACATCTTGCAGTTCTCATGACTGTGTCCCTTCACGCGGTGGAAGTTACAAAAGTCATTTTCTTTGTACCAGGAAGGTATGGCGCGAGTGGAATCAAACCCGGAATGAGGTTTAACAGGAGGTAAGGTAATGGCTCCTGCTTTGAGCAATTTTTCCAATATCACACCATATGTTTCTCCCAAGGGAGTGTAGTTGATGGGTTTTGCTTTATACTTATAAGTGGTTTTGGCGGGGTATTGACAGGTGGTTGGGATTTGACCATCACCACATGCATGACCCCTTTTATTTCGAAGCGGTCGATGGCTGAGGATTGGTGGTGTTAGGTTTGTTGGTGGAATCTGGAGTTCGGAAAGTGGGGTTTTTGTTACGCAACCGCAATTTCTCTTCCTCTGAGGCTCGAATCTCTAGTTTTCGAGCCATAGTAAAGGCCTCGTCGAATGTACGGAAAGTTTGAATTTGGAGGGTAGGGGAGATGTGCTTAGCGCAGGCCCGGGTAAACAGTTTGATAAGTTCGGTTTGAGGCAAGGCATACGTAAGTTGGTTGATAAGGCCCCGCCATCATCCAACGAAATCTGTGATAGATTCATCCTCAAATTGTCGAATGGCATAGAGGTCATGATAGATACTTTCTTGGCAATGTTAATGGAGAAATGATCCAAGAAAGATTGGGCTAGCTGGTTAAAAGAGAATATCGAAAGTCTTTGGGTTAAAGCACCGTACCACTCAAGGCGGGTCCCGATAAGGACATGGGAAAGGTGCGGAGTAACAAGGCATCATCATGAGCGATCAAATAACAAGCATGTCTAAATGATAAAGAAGTGTTGTTGAGGGTCCTCTTTAGTGTTAAAATGGGTAAATTTTGGTAACTCCCATTGAGGAGGATATGAATGAAGGGGACGAAGAAGGGTGAATGGGCTCTGACAAACTTTCTCATATGTCAAGGTGCTACGACTTCCTGAAATGGAAGCCTCCAGGTTTTGCATTTTGTCCATCATTTGTTTAATTAAATCAGTTGTTGGATGAGATGATGGTGTGGTTGTGGTAAATGGAGGCAAATTGGACCAAGGACCACCGCTAGACACTGGAGGGGTTAAGTGTTGATAAGGTGTGGAGGATGAATATGTTGAGGCAACCGAATAGGGATGTCCCATATAGGATGTTGAGGTCACTGGATACGTGTATGGGAATGAAAAGGTAGGCGGAGCTTGAGAAGAAAAGCTCGTGTGAATAGGTGGCAGAGAGTAAGTCATGAATAGAGCATTCTGCAAGAGAGATGAGGTAGGGGCAGTCGGCGGTAATGATATGTGGGGTCCAAGATTAACCAACGGAAAGCCAATCTGAGTCGTATGAACCTCTGAAGCCGTCGGATTGGGAGATGGGGCTAGAGATGCAGGAAGCAAGGTGGTGTTATCAGGCGGAGTGGGAGCTAAATGAGCAGCTATACTAATAGGCATACCAACAAGGAGCTGACCATCAGGCGTACGGTCAGGGGTATGAGACAAATAGTATCAGTGCAAAAGCTAGAATTAGCATCCGTAAACTTGGCAAAGTCCTTATCTCCCACAGAATTTTAGGAACCTCATTTTGGTATCACTAGGATTCCCCACGAGAATGTGTAGGGTTGATTCAGAAAAGAAACAGAGCAAGCATGTGAAACCATGGCGGCGGCTTTCTTTCGAGTGATAACAACTATGGACAGGAGTTCACAAAGTAGGGTTTTAATCTCGTCAGGAATAGAAACAAACTCAGGATCGTAAAATTGGTAGGTTCTTTGGTTTGTCGTGAATTGGAAAAGACAAGAATCGATATCGTTCTAAGTAACCGATGTCGGTTATACTATATCCGAAATCGGTTAGATAACCGATGTCGGTGTAAGAAGTCTGGGCTAACAAGATATAAAAGGCTGTTAATTTGATTTTTAACAACATTTAGTATACTTGTCCAATTATTGATCACAAAAGACAGAGTATGAGAAAGAAAACAGAACTAAAAACAAGCAAGATGCACACGCAAATCCAGAGATTAACCCTAGGGTTAATTTTAATTATTGTGGGCTTATGCCTTTAGACGTAGAATGATGTCGAATCTTAAACAACAAGACCTAGGGAAATGTCAAGTTTGTTTTGGCTTATAATGTTACCTCAATCAAAGGAGGAATACCATGGAAAAGGGGGATGTTTGAACTTGTTGTGTTAATTGTGAAGTGATTTGGTATGTGTTGTGCGGTGAAAGTAAGATTAATTTATTGTCAATCCCCGGATATCATCCCCACATGTACGACCTATTACTTAATCTACGTTCACTAGAATTGAAAAACAACAAGCAGGAATGCAATGCACGTGTTTTAAACCCAAATCGAAAATTATGTTCTATGAAGCAAGAGAGATGACTTTCACTAATGCGAAACTAGGAAAACAAGACAAATTCTTCACACAATATATAACAAAAACAAGCAACAACGAGTATGCTTCTTAAAATGAAAATAAGCAAGAGAAACGGAAACCCTAAAATGTGTCCCCCACCGTGCAGCCAAAATGTTTCACTCGGAATGTTTCGTTCCTAGGAATAGAGTTGCTTCTATCCTTTCATTCCTTTTAGAAGCAGATAAGGGGTTGGAGCTAGGAGGAATACACCGTAGAATGTCGAGATGGTGTGCGCGTACCATAGAGAAAGATCATGTTGACTATGAAGAACTCCTTTTTGTCTTGGAAGGACTACCTGCAAATAAGAACACAAGACCACAAGATTTTGATTAAACAATAAATGAGGGAACTGCCTTGGGCCCAGGAAATATAAAACTTCCTTTCGAAGGTGGTCAGTTCCCCTGCCGATATGAATTAACACAAAAGACTGTAAAATATCAATTAAATTATTTTGTTGAAACGGGTAGGGAAAGGCTGGTTTCTGGTTGTAGTCAGGATAACCGATACCGGTTACTAGTAACCGATGTCGGTAGGGTTTAGGATCTGTAGGTTGGTTGTTTTGTGGGGTGGTTGTGCTGTAGGGTAGCTATGTTGTTTATAAGGCTGTTTTTATGGGTGATATTAGGAAATGAGGTGATGAGAGGTAAAAGAATGATAGTTAGATGCAATGGCACGCTGGGTAGTGGATTCAGGAATGGATTTATGAGGACTGTGATTCAAAAAGCATAAGAAATGTTATAACAGAGGACATGCAAGATGTGACTTACTGGTTTTTGACAAAGATGCAAGTTGATCTCCTTTGCTGCAAACTCTTCTGGTTTCTCCACTCGTCTCTGCTCGATCAAGTCAAGATCTGGACTCTGTTGATCGCTCCCAATGATCTCTGTTGATTCCAAAAATCCTTCGACCTTTGATTTTGGTTCGGGGAGCCCATTTACAGGGAACCGATGGCGGTTACGTAACCGACGGCGGTCGAGTAGGAACCGGCATCGGTGAGGAAAAAGTAGGCTATTTTTAGTAAAATAGCCTACCTTCCCTACTTTTCTCCCAAGAGATCAGTTGCAGGCTTGGTCAAGTGACTAGAAGGTCGGTTTCGGGTGCGAGAAAGGGTCCTTAGTCATGGGTGTAGATGTGGACCAAGTTAAAGGTCTTAATTAGGTTAGTTTAGGGTTAGGGCTAGGTCATGATGAGGTGGAAAATGAGGTAGCAGGTATGGTGATGTGGATTTATCAATTATAAGGTAATTAATAAATAATTGTGTAAGGTTTAGGTAATGAGGTTAGGTTGCGAAATGGGATGTGGGTCACAAGGGGTCGTAAGACACGAATTTGGTGTCTACAAACCTAATTAAGACCTATAACTTGGTCCAATTCCACACCTATGACTAATTACTCCTCAGCCGCACCTAAAACCAACTTCATAATGACCTCGACCAAGCCCGCTACCAATCCCTGGAAGAAAAGGAGGGAAAGTGGCTATTTTACCAAATATAGCTCACTTTGATCGGACCGATACCAGTTCCTACTCGACCACCATCGGTTGTGTAACCGCCATCGGTTCCCCGTAAATGACCACTTCCAACCAAAAACAAAGATCAGATTTTCATTTGATCGGGAGAAGGAGAGATCATCAAGAGAATCCAGATTTTGCTAGGCCGAAGCAGAGACAAGTGAAGAAACAGGAAGAGTTTACACGGAAGGACATCAAGCCCAAGATTGCAACTGCACAACCAGAGCCCTGTGACACTCAGCTGATCATCGTGAGGGAAGACATCTCATCTTCTGATCGTCAGGATGTCCTATCTGAGTTCTACCTTCATCACCACAGTTCTTGGACCTGCATTCTCATCAATAAACAGTAAGTAGAACCTTGTATGTCTCTTTGTTAACATTTCTTAGACTTTTTGAATCACAGCCGTCATAAGTTTATTCCTAGATCTACTACCAGTGACATACTGCACTTAACCTTCATCCATACACCCTGATATTGCCCAGAAGGCCATTTTACCACACTCTGAGTCTTCCCTATCCTCCCATCATTCCCCTCAGCCATCCACCAATCCTAATAACCCCACAATCACCTTGCAACCAACTTCTATCCAGAAGCACTTAGATTGCTGACCCTACCGGTATCGTTTATCCTCTACCGGCAGTGGTTATCTAACCGCGGTCGGTTACCCAGTGACCGGCGTCGGTCACTGTGACTTATACCCCAAAACCTTTTGCTTGCCTATTTGCCACCTAACAACCCCAAATCCAGCCCGGTTTATCCCTATAACTCAACCTGAACATATCAACGACCAGTAACCGAACAAACAACGTGACGCTTTATTATTGATAGTTTAGTTTCTATTGCTTTGTAACGAGATACCTAAATCATGGTTTTGCAATAACTTTCTATATTATCGTTTGTGTTAAATCGTATTAAAAGGGGAACTGACCACCTTCGAAAGGAAGTTTTTATATTTCCTGGGCCTAAGGCAAGATCCCTCATTTGTTGTCTAATTTAAATCTGGTGGTCTTGTATTCTTACTTGCAGGTAGTCCTTCCAAGACAAAAAGGAGTTCTTTGCAGTTGATCTGATCTTTTTCTACGGTACGCGTATACCATCTCAACATTCAACAGGTATTCCTCCTAGCCCAAACCCTTATCTGTTTCTCAAAGGAATGATAGGATAGAAGCAAGTCTATTATGCAGAGCGAAACATTCCGTGTAAAACACATACCATAGAATTGGATCCAGATGCTAAGCCCATCGGGTAGAAGTAGAGACCAGTCAACCCTCACATTGAGCCTCTAATGAAGAAAGAGCTAAACACGCTAATATAGGTGAGAATTATATTCCTGATCAAGCACTCAAGTGGGTTAAACTTGGTTCTAGTCAAGAAGAAGAGCAGAGAAATCAGGTTGTGTGTGGACTTCCAAGAACTCAACAGGGCATCTCTCAAAGACCATTACCCACTTCCTTCAATGGAACAAATATTACAAGTGGTATCTCGGTTCGAGAGAGATTATCTCTCCTAGATGACTACTCGAGGTTATAATCAGTAATGGTGAAAGAATATGACCAGTTCAAGATGGCTTTCACCACCAAATGGGGCACCTATGCCTACAAGAAGATGTCATTTGGGCTATCAAATGCTGGAGCCACTTTCCAAAGGGCAATGGATATGGCATTCAAGGGATTGATCAATAAAATAGTTCTGATATATCTTGATGACATCATTGTATTCTCCAAAAATGTAGCGGATCACCTCTTTCATTTGAGGTAGGTATTTTAGAGGTGTAGAAGATTTGGGGTATCATTGAATCCCAAAAAATGCATATTCTTGGCTCACAAGGGAAAACTTCTAGGCCATATTGTTTCAAAGGAGGGGTTGACGATTGACCTAGAAAGAGTTGAAGAAATTCGAGCATTGCCATTGCCAAGTCACAAGAAGGCTCTTCAAAGCTTCTTGGGAAGGATCAATTTTGTCTACAGGTTTGTTCCAAACTTTGCAGCTCTCGTAAAGCCAATAACGCTAATGTTGAAGAAGAGCATGGCATTTAAGTGGACATCTGAAGGCAAGGAAAGTTTTGAGGCAATAAAAGAGGCTATATCTCAAGCTCGAATCTTGTCAATCCGGACTTCTCCGATGACTTCATGTTATATGCCTTTGGTGGTGGAGACATAATTACGTAATCTTGGTACAAAGCCAAAACAAAGAAATATTAGAACAACCATTGCTTTCTTCAGTCAAGGCTTGGAGGAATACGAAACTAGGTACTCTTTCATTGAAAATCATGTCCTTGCAATGATTAGGAGCTTAAAGAAATTCAAGCACCTAGTCTCAAACAACAAGATCCAATTGTTGGTCTCTCATACAAGAGTCAAGAACTTCCTTCTAAACAAGGATCTAAATGAGAAACATGCAGGATGGATAACGTGTGTCATGGAATATGACATCAATATCAAGGTCACTAAGCTGGTTTGTGGAAAGGGATTATGTGAACAGCTAGCCTTGAGTCAGCAAGTTGAAGCAAGTGATGAAAAAGAGACTGTCTTGGTACTATAGGATGGTCAAGAATAAGGAAATGAGGATGTTCCCGCTCCTTGCTGGACTCATAATATGATACACTTCCTATAGGTAGGCCTATGCCCTCTAGAAGTGAGCAAAGAAAAAAGGAGATACTTTAGATTACAAGCCATTCCATATGTGCTTGTTGATGGTGTTTTGTTCAAAAAGACATCAATGGAGTTCTATTGAGGTGCATTGGGACAGGTCAAACTGAGAGAGTGTTATGATATTTTCATGATGGAGATTCTAGAGGACATTTTTCCCCATGAGTAACAACTCTCAAGATAATGAAGGCATGGTATTATTGGCCCATAGTGTTCAGTGACTGCTATACATGGATAAGAAAGTGTAAGAGATGTGCACTCTTCAAAGGAAAAGAAAGACTAGCAAAGCACTTCCATTGCACCCAATTTTAGTTGACCAACCATTTATATAATGGGGATTGGACTTCATTGGGGTCATCAATCCAAACTCAAGCCAAGGCCACAAGTGGATTCTCATGGCAACAGACTATTTCACCAAGTGGACCAAAGCAGTAGCACTCAAAGAAGCAAATGAGTCTAACATACTAGACTTTTATGAAGGAATAGTGACCAGGTTTGGTGTGTTGGCCACTATCATATCAGAAAATGCATTGGCATTCATAGGTTCCAAGATTACAGAATGGGCTGTCAAGAATGGAATCTATTTGAGCACCTCTTCAAACTATTACCCACAGGGTAATGGATAGGCAGAGTCCATGAACAAGAATTTACTAAGAATAATCAAAAGGACTCTGGATGAAAACCAAAGGACATGGCATACCAAGCTAAAATCAGTGTTATGGGCTGACAGGATAACACCAAAGAGGTCTACAGGTAATTCTCCCTACAAGTTAGTCTATGGGAAAGAGGCGATGTGCACTATATCATTAAACTGCCTCGCATTAGAGCTTATGAAGCGCTTGGAGTTGGTGAGTTCGAACCAATGGAAGCTAGGTATGTGGATTTGATGGAATTGGAGTAAATAAGAGAACATGTAGTTTAGATGATTGAGAAAGATCAGGCCTTAGTAAAAAGACGGTTTTATAAGAAGGAAAGAGCAAGGACCTTCCGAGAAGGGGACCTAGTTCGAAATGGGATGTAGATCGGAAAAACCAGACGGCATTCCAAGTTTGATGCCCTATCATTCGTAGCCACCAAACTTTGACATTACCTCCTAAATCACAAAACTTTTGTCATCACCAACACGGACCCCATTCATTATATGTATGCCAAACCACATCTCAACCAACGCATCGCCCGATGGTTTATGCTCCTCGCCGACCTCAACCTTGAGTTTGTACAATGTGAAGCTAATCAAAGGACAAACTATTACGGACCAACTTGCGGAGGCCCCTTTACCTGGGGAACAATTCACCAATTTTAATTTCCCGATGAACTCATCGCCACTCTTTCACTCAGGGAAGAGTCATATCAAATGACCCTCTTCTTCGATGGATCTAAATGCCAGCGCGGCGGAGGAGCTGGCGTTGTTCTCATTCCTCTTGATGCTGAGCCTATGCCTCTTTCATTCCGGCTTGATTTCCCCTGCACTAATAATACAGCAGAATACGAGGCCCTTGTTTTGGGTCTCCAGGTTGCGTTACACTTAGGTGTCAAATCTATTAATATTTTTGGCGACTCTCAATTGGTAGTCAATCAAGTTATGGGCATCTACCAATGTAAGAATGAGGAACTTCAAAAGTACAAACATTACGTGGATTCACTTTTGACCTCATTTACTTGTTATTCTATCTAGACCATTCCCCGCTCCACTAACAAATTTGCGGATACTATGGCTTGCTTAGCCTCACAAATTCCTGCCGCACCAACTGACTCTGACATATTCGTCTTGGTCCAACAACTTTTTGCCCCATCCTACTCAGCCCCGGTAGTTTGTATGATAAATACTGTGTCTACTAATTCGCAGGATACCTGGTACCACCAATTTCATGACTACCTTACAACCTCTGTTCTCCCACCTGACCTTTCTAGTAACGGAAAATGTGCTTTTCTTAAAAGTGTTTCTCGTTATGTTGTCATGGGGGGACTCCTCTATAAACGTGGCTTTGATGGCATCCTCCTTCGCTATCTAACCGGCGCGGAGGTCACCTATACCATCCAACAAGTCCATGACGGCATTTGTGGTGGACATTTTAGTGGCCTTGCCGTGGCTAAACGAATCCTTCACCTAGGTTATTATTGGCCTACTCTTAACAATGACTGCTATGAATATGTTAAGCGTTGTGTTATGTGTCAACAACATGCCAACCTTCAACATACTCCTAGCCATCCGCTACAGGTCGCACGAGATCTTTGGCCTTTCTCACAATGGGGTTTAGACCTTATTGGTGAGATTCACCCGACCTCTTCACAACGTCACCATTGGATAATCACAGCAACCGAATATTACACAAAATGGGTGGAGGCCATTCCACTCATTTCAATCAAAAAAGAAAAAATTGTCGAATTCGTTAACCATCACATTATCTGTCGTTTTGGTATTCCTCATCGCCTAATAACAGATAATGGTAAATCTTTTTAAAATAAGTTGTTACAAGACCTTTGTGACAACTTTGGTATCAAACTTAGTTTCTCATCGCCTTACTATCCGCAGGCCAATGGTCAAGCTGAATCTTCTAATAAAACCCTAACCAAAATCCTCATGAAAGTTGTCAATGAGTCCGGAAGAAACTGGCATGATCACATTCCCTTTGCCCTTTGGGCTTATTGTACTAGCATTCATACCTCCACTAATGCCACACCATTTTCTTTGGTATATGGTACCGAGGCTGTCTTGCCTCTCGAAGTACAAATACCCTCCCTCAGAATATCTCTTCAGGATATTCTCACCAATGATGATTTCCGCCAAGAGCGGTTAGCCCAATTAGAGCTTCTTGACGAGCGTCATCTTACGGATCTTGATCACCTTCAAATCTACCAAAAACGCATCAAGCGTGCTTATGATAAACGGCTTCATGAGTGTACTTTTAAGGTTGGCGATCTTGTCCTCAAAGAGAATCAACATGTAACCAAACTAGAAAAGAGTAAACGTGGAAAATTTGCTCCTAATTGGATTGGGCCTTACATTATCACTCACACTTACGGATCAGGCACTTATCGTTTAGCTTCGCTTAATGGTAAACCTGAGCCTGAGCCCCTTAATGCCTTGCATCTTCGACCATTCTACTATTGAAATTAGTGTTATATCACTGCTTATCTACCTTACGCTCATCCCTTGAGCTCATTTACCACCACATACACTTTGTTTCTTACATCTCAAAATCCAATCAAGCTCATATGGTTTGATTATCACCTCCCCTTAAAATATGCCTTCCCCTTTTTAGTCTAGTCCATGACTTCAAAGTATCAAAATGACACATTCTTAATTACACACTTATGGGATTTTCTTGAGTCAAACTTCTTACAAAAAACTAGATGCTTCATGCCCAACGGACATCTAGACCTCTAACTTATACAATAGACTACTCCCTTGAAGGACAGCTATATGCCAAACTATTGCTCTTATTATATATAGATACTGCTCCCCCGGAGGACAGCTATACATAAACACTACATCTGCTACTATAAATAGACTGCTCCCTTGAAGGACAGCTATACACAGTTAGCCTTTATTAGAAGCTTCTCACATTGATCAGCTTCATGAAGACCTCAAGAACAACAAACTACGTATCCCATGTAGACTTCCCGCATCGATCGGTTGATATCCGAAAAATAAAAATAAAAGCGATTACTTCAAAGAACTTTTGTGTCATGGACTTGTCTATTTAGGTTTGGTTTTCTTTTGCGAGAATCATCATCTTATAATAAGTCCTCTCGCACCTCGCCCACATCAACCACCTAACCTCACCATTTTTCAAAGCACCAAAACTCAAGGGACTTGACGTATATTCGATATATTGTGATTATACCACTCTTTTCACCTATCGACTTCTCACCTATGCAAGGTACCTAGGGATTCAAGCTCATCCTACATTAATACGTGGTTTGTTTAGCTGTTCTCAATTACGGGACACTCTTGCCTCTTTTGCTCGGCTCTAGGATTGTGTTTTGACCTTAATCAGGACACGATTCCCTACTACTTGGGTATGTAAACTTTTGCTTCACCCATACCTACACCAACAACATTACCCTACCAACACCAACAACATTACCCTACCAACATCAAATTTTTACTAACCAACAAAATTGCCTAACCACAACCAAATTGCCTGAATTCACCTCTCCCTGCTCCTAAGGGAGAACTACATCGGTCTGAGGCCCTTCCTTGCTTTGTGCAATGGGCTATGTAGGCAGCACTTAGGAGACATGGGGTCTCCCAAGGTTAGCTCGACCATCCCCTACCATACCCTATCATGTGTTGTAAATATAAATATTTTTTGTGTATTTCTATTTGCCAACGTTCCTCTTTATCCTTTTTCAAAACAAACAAAAACAACATCCAAAACACAACCATTCTTATTATTATCATCACTCAAAAGAACATACATCTTTAGTTTTATTTTAGATGTTAACCAAATACATCTTCTCTATCATCGACTCGCAGGTCGGCATCCTTATTTATTCTAATATTCCTATAAAATCCACTTAGACTCTTGCACCTCCTCCCGAATCAGGTGGTGATCATGATCATCGATGCCTCTCAGCTGGCCTCTCCATCCTCAAAGGTGCCACTGCCATTGGTTCCTCCCATTGATCCGCCAACATCTCCTGTAACATACGAATACGTCCTCTCGCGTGGAGGAATCTTGCCTCCAGTCTCTCCACTCGTAGCTGTGAAGCCTCTAACATTCCCATTGTCTCATTCACCTGTGTTTGAAGCTGGCGAGCCAAATCCTGCAGACGATCTCTCTCCGCTGTAATCACAGCTATGTCAGGGCACTCACGTGCACCTCATGCCTCTGCTACCCACCATACTCTATAGGCCTCCATCGTTCCCACATCCATAACCCTACGATCGGCTGCTATCTCTTCTGGCCCTTCTGGAGGTGTCGGCCGGGGAGGTGAGAATGTTGCCTCAGCGTCAATCCTCATGTATGGTCTATATGTCATAGGAATATCCTGAACAAACCCAAATTGTCGCCGCACGCGATCTAGAGGAATCCTCTCGTACTCGCCCGGCCTATGCCCTGCGATCCACCTCAATCGCTCTACACCCCTCAACTCCTCAGCTATGTGCTCTGTCACCATATAGTTCCCGTACGGCCTCCAACAAATATCCGCAACAGTCACCATTTCCCATACCTGTCTATAATACTCGATGTCATCTATCATGGCACAGGATCCCGCTTCTTATTATGCTCGGACCCATTGTCGAATCCCAACCTTTGCACTCCTGCCTCTCCCGACTCAATGGGTCGGCCTATTGGACACACACAAACAATATGCTCATAGGCCCAACAATGTAATAAGTACAAACAATCTAGTGTCGTCCTGTGTTTTCGCTTGCATGCCCATAAACCCCTATATAACTCTGCTAGATATGCGGGTGCCCATGCGAATGTCACGCTCATTTCTATCATTTCCCAAATAACACTCATCAATGCTTTGGGAAATCTTCCACCTTCCACCCTCGGCAATGCATAATACCCCACCGCTATCATTAATAGCACGGCCAACCTTGTTTCCTCAGGGTGTGTTGCATACATTGTACCATACGTAAATGATAAACCTCGTTGTGTCAAATCTCGTGCAGCTGACCCAAATACTGTTGTTATCGCTGCCCGCCCGCGCTGGGCAACGCCTGATACACTATTTTTCCTATCATTGGGAGTCTCAAAATACGGAACACATCTTCCAAAGTCACTGTCATCTCCCCTGTTGGTAGATAGAAGGTATTCTTTTCTGGATTCCATCTCTCAATCAACGCCTGCAACATAGCATGGTTACACATGATTCTTGAATAATAGCGGATTCCACTTAACCCCAACCGATTTATCAATGCCCATTCAGCTGGTGTTACATCCGCTCGGATTCGTGACAACAACGCTGGCACAGTATCATTCATCCTTAACCTTGCTTCTGCCTGCATACATCAAAACGACACATAATTATTCAAAAGAACAAATCTCTATGGGTTTTTTCTCAAAATCTGGAAACCCTTACAGTAACCGATAGCGGTTATGCATAACCGATACCGGTTTGCTAACCGATACCAGTTACTTATAAACGATACCGGTCACTGTCAAAATATTCCTACCCTGCTTCAAACATACACCTTCGATATTTATGAAGCCCGTTTACTCCTATTTTTACCTAAAAACATACATGCCCACCCTGTTTACCTACCCCGTAGCACTCATACCATCCCCAACCCTTGCCTATCACCTTTTTTCTAATCTTTACCCACTTACACTTCTTTCATACTATTTACAAACACATGCAAGAATCAAATTACAACCAAACAATTTACCTCTCCGGATGCAGTAGCTTGGGGCGGAACATGTCTTCCCCCTCGTCCCTACCTGCTGGATGCTTCTCCTCGTTCAGCCATGTTCACCACCCTCTTCAAATATAACTTGTCTTTCTGCCTTCTGAATCTCATCCCACGCTCACTTCACCTGTCTCTTTCCTCCTTATCACTCAAATTATTTCATGCAATTACCTGTAGCAGTTGTCAAACAGTGTCGCATTCGCATATTTAACATGTTTCATGTCTCTAAAAATAAGAATGCTAAAAATAAGAACTTAAGTTGCCAACCCAGCAGTTCTATTTTTAGGAAAACAATTCTTGCATAACCGATACCGGTCATATATCTACCGACATCGGTTACATAACCGATATCGGTCAAGTTACACCTTGTTGCTTAAACCTAAGTCGTCTCTTCATTTTTGCAAATTTTTGTGGCGCCCGTCCCTTTTTCCTGCATGAACAACACCATTATCCATATTTTTCATTAAATCCACATCTCATTACAATTTCATCAATATCATCTATCTATATTACCAAAAACAAACAAGCCATCAACTAAGGATATCAAAAAACTATCAATCTATACACCATTTGGATCCAACTCATCAGATACAACCATTTAATATTCACACACCAGCGACCAAACATACAACATTTCATAATATAACATGTCAATTAAACTCATCATTTATATCTATATACATCCCATCAACAAAAGACATCAACATCATTAATATATAACACCATGTCAATCAAACTCATCATACATCACATATCACAAACCATCGACAAAACATTTAACGCATTTTACGCACAGCATGTGGGTCAAATCATCATATCTATATATATACAAAGTTTCAAATATACAATGTGCCCTGCATCGGGGCCTCTGTGATCTCATAATACAACAAAGCCGGCACGCAGGCCACAATAACTATCAATAATCTCGACTCGGCTCGCAGGCCGGTCTCTCATATCAAAAACATACTCGGCTCGCAGGCCGGTATCAACTGTACAACCTGTACTCGGCTCGCAGGCCGGTATATACAATAAATGAATGAATAAATGAATAAATAGGCATGCAGGCCTCTATCAACACAACCGGTTCGCAGACCGGTGCCCATGTCCAATATACAAAATGTGCAGGGACCCCTCAGCTCTCTCCACCTCCCTCTACCTGTCTGCCTGCTGGTCCCTGTCCTACCTCTCACCTCCTGCCTGTGACGGACCCACCAGCTGTGGCTGCACCTCCCTGAGACCTCGGCCCAGAGGTCTGCTCGCTCTATGTGCCGCGTATAGGCTGATAATCAGCCCCTGTACCATCAAGAATATCCTAATAGTATCGGGCCTCCGCTCTAGCCTCCATGTAATGCTCTAGAGCCACCGTAGGTGCTGGGGCTAGTCCCCTGACACCTACTACCAGTGCCCCCCTTGTGCTCGGTGTGCCTGTGGCCGGTGGTGCATTGGTGGTGCCGTGGCCGTGGTGGTGCACTGCACATGCACTGGGGTTGTGGGCATTGCCTGCCATCGGTGGTGGTGCCGTGCTGTACTCCGAGCTGGGCTAGCTGCCCCTATAAAACACCTATCTCGTGCTGTGCGTAGCAAGCTGCCCGTAATAATCTTGTGCTCGGCCCCCCGAGCTGATCTCGCTCTCTTGTCACATTTGCCAAGTCTAGCTTTACAAGTCAGGTGTCTTATTCTTCACGCTTCTCTCTCGACCAGCCCACCAAACCATAAATGCTCCCGTATAACCAACATCATCTACAGTGTCATCTGCTGGCCTCTCAGCAACCCAATCTGGGTCCAAGGGCTGTGGTGCAGGTAGTGGGGCCTCTACATCATCCCTCGGCAGTACGAGGGAAGGGAGGTGGCTCATCTTATCGTAGCCCCATCTGCTGCGTACCCTCTCTAGGGGTATCCTCTCATACTCTCCCGGCCTCGTCTGCTATCCGAGAAAGTGTACTTTGGATAAAGCGCAATGTCGGGCTCCTCTGTGCGGGTGATGACCTCTGTAAGGTCTCCATATGATATCTGCCACTGTTAGGCCCTCTAATAAATGCCTGTAATAAGCGACGTCCCACCCTGCAAGCACTACTCGTGGCTGGCCCATGACCCCCAACCACCTCTGAAAGCCGTATCTATATATGACCTATGGCCCTGGCTGCTGGGGCAGCCCTACTGGTCTAAGGCATATGATGTGCTCATATGCCCAACAATGCAGCAAAAACGTCGAACAAATCCCAAATCATCTCATCCGGTGATAGCCCCACAGCTCTCGATACAACTATACCAGGTATACTGGTGCCCAAGCATAACAGGTGTGCTCCTCCACCATCTCGTGTAGAACCCCCATCAGCGCCCGTGGAAAGCGGCCTCCCTCTGAGTCCGGGAGGGCAAAGCAGGTGATCCCGATCATCATCAACATGGCAAGCCATGTCTCATGGTGATGCGCATGGTACATATCCCCATACCCGATGCTCGCGCTGTGATACGTCAATAGCGTGGCTGCATCCCCGAAAACCTGTAGGATGTTGTCCATGGCAGTCTCTGCGTCCACCTGAAAGACTGCCTCTCCCTCAATCGGCAGTCGAAGGATACGATACACATCCTCCAATGTGATAGTCATCTCCCCAGTCGGGAGATGGAACACATTGGTCGCCGGATCCCATCTCTCGATGAGGGCGACCATCAAACTATGATCCCTATCGATCGCTCTGTACCGCTGGACTCCGCCGAGTCCCACCTCGCGCATGATACCCCAGTGTGCTGCGGATACATGTGGCCGCATCCGTACCAACAGCGGGGGCATCCTATCCCGCATCGTCAGCTGCTGACGTGCCTACAAAACCAACCCACAGTATTAGCCCTACTCTTTATCACAACATCTACTTATACCCTCTATACCCCTTTTTTTTTATCCCCCCGACCACAACCCGACTCCATACCACACGTCTACGCCCATCTATCTTCCCCTAAAAACTTCTACGCTATTCCCCCTCCCTCTTCACACCCAAACAAACAACCCACACCATACTCAAACACCCTACACCATGCCCAAATACCCAAACCACATCCAAAAACTCAAAAACAAAATCACAACCCACACCAACAAATTGACATAAACCTAAGTCAGGACTGCACCTATACTGAAACACCCAAACAATACCACAACACCCCCACCCCAACCCAAACCATACCCAAATCACCACCAAAAACTCAAAAACAACAACATAACCTAAACCAACAAATATAGCTAAAAATCACTAAGGATTGGTACGGTCACCCATAACCGACCACGGTCCCCTTCCCATGACGCCGGTCCATGACCGGCCGCGCCCAACACAAACCACCCCGCCCTAAAATTTTGTGGACCGATGCAGTCGCTGTAACTTCCCGGAGCCGAACCCCGCGCGGCCCCCACCTACATTTTTTCATTTTTCTACCAATTTACCCACCCAAATACCCTAAAAACCTACCCACCCAGCCGCCTTGGCTTATTTCACCTATCTACCCTCTCTCTTTTTCAAATCATTTCCATTTTCTAATTATTTCCTAAAAAATGTACATTCCTACCCAAACCCCAAATATAGCATAATGCAATAAAATACACACAATGAGGGGTTTCGAACCTACCCGTACGACGACACGTCATCGTGGAGGGATGGGTGGTGGTGGTCCAGCTGGTCCAGCCCCTCCTACTCCTCCTGGTTGTGCCATGGCTCCAAATGTCCTCTTCTGGGTCCTCCACCAATCAACTGCTGCCTCCTCCTCACTCGGGCCCACTAACAACTACCTCCTCCAGTCAAATAGCGCCACCTCACGCAACTAATGCTCCAATCTTAACTCTCCACCTCAGACAACTCAAATTGGTTTCCAAATTGAAAAAGTGATAATGACAGGATGTATTTTTCTTTTTATAGGTTTTTCACCCATAACCGATATCGGTTTTATTGTGCCCTAAGGAACCGGTATCGGTACCCTAACCGATATCGGTCATATACAATCGACATCGGTTTTATTCCAAATTTCCCCCAATTTCTGCCCTTATTTACTATTTGCCCTTTTTCACCCACATCACCTATATCAACCTTTGCTGCAAACATTCTAACCATTTGGCCCGACCCACGGCCGCAACCCAACAACTTGGCCCGACCCAAGGCCTCACCCTAACCATCTGGCCCAACCCAAGGCCTCACCCTAACCATTTGGCCCAACCCAAGGCCGCCACCAACCTATTTGGCCCGACCCAAGGCCGTGACCTACCCATCCGGCCCGACCCAAGGCCGTAACCTACCCAACCGGCCCGACCCAAGGCCGTAACCTACCCATCCGGCCCGACCCAAGGCCTCACCCTACCCATCCGGCCCGACCCAAGGCCTCACCCTACCCATCCGGCCCGACCCAAGGCCTCACCCCAACCATTTGGCCCGCCCCAAGGCCGCAACCCAACAACTTGGCCCGACCCAAGGCCGTACCACTTCAATACCTTACCCAACATCAACAACATACACTTTAATCCACCCATCATGTAATTTTTTTGTTCAATCGAGCTCACCTGTTCATGTTTTAGCATGATTAGGGTCCTTGACTTGATATGTCGACCAACTTTGCCTAGACCTAGACCGTGACGTTTATCTCAACCAAACCAACCATTTGGTACTGCCGAACATGCCTAAACATTCCTGTACCTTACCTGTTATATACCCTGGAGCTACTTCCTATGCCTTGGATACCAGGATTATATCACCCTTGTTTGGATAAACTATCGACCTCTGCCTATGCATTGCTGGTTTGCTAGTCAAATCATGTACCCTGGTCGCACTACTACATTTCAACGTGCGTCTGCTTCTTTGGACCTACCCCACCATCTCACCCTCATCTCAACACCATTTACCCTTTATCAACCCTATCCCTGATTTCACGCTACCTCAATCTGTGATAGATTTGAGGGGGATTACCTATACCCTTAACAGGAGTAACCACTTCTTATTATTCTCATGTGACTTTACAAAACAAACTACATGACAATAAGGGGCTAATGTAGACACCAAATTTGTGTCTTACGACCCCTTGTGACCCGCATCGCATTTCGCAACCTAACCTCACCACCTAAACCTTACACAATTATTTATTAATTACCTTATAATTAATAAATCCACATCACCATACCTACCACCTCATGTCGCCACCTCATCGTGACCTAGTCTTAACCCTAAACTAACCTAATTAAGACCTATAACTTGGTCCAATTCCACACCTATGACTAATTACTCCTCATCCGCACCTAAAACCGACTTCATAATGACTTGACCAAGCCCGCTACCAATCCCTTGGAAGAAAAGGAGGGAAAGCTGGCTATTTTACCAAAAATAGCCTGCTTTGACCTTACCGATACCAGTTCCTACTCGACCGCCGTCGGTTGCGTAACCGCCATCGGTTCCCCGTAAATGACCACTTCCAACCAAAAACAAAGATCGGATTTTCATTTGATCGGGAGAAGGAGAAATCATCGAGAGAATCCAGATTTTCTTGGGCGAAGCAGAGACAAGTGAAGAAACAGGAAGAGTT
Source organism: Taxus wallichiana var. yunnanensis (assembly GCA_018340775.1). NCBI lineage: Eukaryota > Viridiplantae > Streptophyta > Pinopsida > Cupressales > Taxaceae > Taxus > Taxus wallichiana. The sequence continues at coordinate 765,815,845 of CM031242.1, read as the reverse complement.
TGCACAGAAGGACATCAAGCCCAAGATTGCAACTGCACAACCAGAGCCCTGTGACACTCAGCTGATCATCGTGAGGGAAGACATCTCATCTTCTGATCGTCAGGACGTCCTATCTGAGTTCTACCTTCATCACCACAGTTCTTGGACCTGCATTCTCGTCAATAAACAGTAAGTAGAACCTTGTATGTCTCTTTGTTAACATTTCTTAGACTTTTTGAATCACAGCCGTCATAAGTTTATTCCTAGATCTACTACCAGCGACATACTGCACTTAACCTTCATCCATACACCCTGATATTGCCCAGAAGGCCATTTTACCACACTCTGAGTCTTCCCTATCCTCCCATCATTCCCCTCAGCCATCCACCAATCCTAATAACCCCACAATCACCTTGCAACCAACTTCTATCCAGAAGCACTTAGATTGCTGACCCTACCAAGTATAATTTATCCTCTCTAGGAAGCGTTATCTAATCTGCGGTCGGTTACCCGAAGGACCGGCATCGGTCATCGTGACTTATACCCCAAAACCTTTTGCTTGCCTATTTGCCACCTAAAACCCCAAATCCAGCCTTATTTATCCCTATAACTCAACTGAACATATCAACGACGAAGAATCGAACAAACAACGTGACGCTTTATTATTGATAGTTTAGTTTCTATTGCTTTGTAACGAGATACCTAAATCGTGGTTTTCCAATAACTTTCTATATTATCATTTGTGTTAAATTGTATTAAAAGGGAACTCGACCACCTTGAAAGGAAGTTTTTATATTTCACGGGCCTAAGGCGAGATCCTCATTTGTTGTCTAATTTAAATCGGTGGTCTTGTATTCTTACTTGCAGGTAGTCCTTCCAAGACAAAAGGAGTTATTTGCAATCGATCGACTTTTCTACGATGCACGCGCATACCATCTCAACATTCAACGGGTATACCTCCTAGCCCTAACCCTTATCTATTTCTCAAAGGAATAATAGGATAGAAGCAAGTCTATTCTCGCAGAGTGAAACATTCCGTGTGAAACACATACCATAGAATTAGATCCGAGATGCTAAGCCCATCGGGTAGAAGTAGAGACCATTCAACCCTCACATTGAGCCTCTAATGAAGAAAGAGCTAAACACGCTAATAGAGGTGAGAATTATATTCCGATCAAGCACTCAAGATGGGTTACAAACTTGGTTCTAGTCAGGAAGAAGAGCAGAGAAATCAGGTTGTGTGTGGACTTCCAAGAACTCAACAGGGCATCTCTCAAAGACCATTACCCACTTCCTTCAATGGAACAAATATTACAAGTGGTATCTAGTTCGGAGAGATTATCTCTCCTAGATGACTACTCAGGGTATAATCAGGTAATGGTGAAAGAATATGACCAATTCAAGATGGCTTTCACCACCAAATGGGGCACCTATGCCTACAAGAAGATGTCATTTGGGCTATCAAATGCTGGAGCCACTTTCCAAAGGGAAATGGATATGGCATTCAAGGGATTGATCAATAAAATAGTTCTGATATATCTTGATGACATCACTGTATTCTCCAAAAATGTAGCGGATCACCTCTTTCATTTGAGGTAGGTATTTTAGAGGTGTAGAAGATTTGGGGTATCATTGAATCCCAAAAAATGCATATTCTTGGCTCACGAGGGAAAAATTCTAGGCCATATTGTTTCAAAGGAGGGGTTGACGATTGACCTAGAAAGAGTTGAAGAAATTCGAGCATTGCCATTGCCAAGTCACAAGAAGGCTCTTCAAAGCTTCTTGGGAAGGATCAATTTTGTCTATAGGTTTGTTCCAAACTTTGCAGCTCTCGTAAAGCCAATAACGCAGATGTTGAAGAAGAGCATGGCATTTAAATGGACATCTGAAGGCAAGGCAAGTTTTGAGGCAATAAAAGAGCCTATATCTCAAGCTCTAACTCAAGTCAATTCAGACTTCTCCGATGACTTCATGTTATATGCCTTTAGTGGTGGAGACATAATTTCTTTAATCTTGCACAGCAAAACAAAGAAATATTAGAACAACCAGTTGCTTTCTTAAATAAAGGCTTGGAGGAATACGAAACAAGGTACTCTTTCATTGAAAAGCATGTCCTTGCAAAGTGATTAGGAGCTTAAAGAAATTCAAGCACCTAGTCTCAAACAACAAGATCCAATTGTTGGTCTCTCATGCAAGAGTCAAGAAATTCCTTTTAAACAAGGATCGAATGAGAAACATGCGGGATGGATAACTTTGTGTCATGGAATATGACATCAAGATCAAGGTCACTAAGCTAGTTCGTGGAAAGGGATTATGTGAATAGCTAGCCTTGAGTCGGTAAGTTGAAGCAAGTGATGAAAAAGAGACCGCTGTCTTGGTACTATAGGATGGTCAAGAATAAGGAAATGAGGATGTGCTCGCTCCTTGCTTTGGACTCATAATATGATACACTTCCTACAGGTAGGCCTATGCCCTCTAGAAATGAGCAAAGAAAAAGGAGATACTTTAGATTACAAGCCATTCCATATGTGCTTGTTGATGGTGTTTTGTTCAAGAAAGACATCAATGGAGTTCTATTGAGGTGCATTGGGACAAGGTCAAACTGAGAGAGTGTTACGATATTTTCATGATGGAGATTCAGAGGAAATTTTTCCCCATGAGTAACAACTCTCAAGATAATGAAGGCAGGGTATTATTGGCCCACAGTGTTCAGTGACTGCTATACATGGATAAGAAAGTGTAAGAGATGTGCACTCTTCATAGGCAAAGAAAGACTAGCAACACTTCCATTGCACCTAATTTTAGTTGACCAACCATTTATGTATTGGGGATTGGACTTCATTGGGGTCATCAATCCAAACTCAAGCCAAGGCCACAAGTGGATTCTCATGGCAATGGACTATTTAACCAAGTGGACCAAAGCACTAGCGCTCAAAGAAGCAAATGAGTCTAACATACTAGACTTTTATGAAGGAATAGTGACTAGGTTTGGTGTGCCGGCCACTATCATATCAGAAAATGCATTGGCATTCATAGGTTCCAAGATTACAGAATGGGCTGTCAAGAATGGAATCTATTTGAGCACCTCTTCAAACTATTACCCATAGGGTAATGGACAGGCAGAGTCCATGAACAAGAATTTACTAAGAATAATTAGGACTACGGATGAAAACCAAAGGACATGGCATACCAAGCTAAAATTAGTGTTATGGGTGCTGACAGGATAACGCCAAAGAGGTCTACATGTAATTCTCCCTACAAGTTAGTCTATGGGAAAGAGCAATGATTGCCTATATCATTAGAACTGCCTACATTAGAGCTCATGAAGCAGTTGGAGTTGGCTGAGTTCGAACCAATGGAAGCTAGGTATGCGGAGTTGATGGAATTGGAGGAAATCAGAGAACATGTAGTTTAGATGATTGAGAAAGATCAGGCCTTAGTAAAAAGATGGTTTGATAAGAAGGCAAGAGCAAGGACTTTCAGGAAGGGGACCTAGTTCTGAAATGGGATGTAGATCGGGAAAAACTAGGAAGGCATTCCAAGTTTGATGCCATTTGGAGTGGCCCCTACATGGTCATGGGATGTAAAAGTAGTAATGCCTTCCAATTGTCTACATTGGATGGAGAAGAACTCCGATTCTAGTTAACAAAATCTATCTTAAACATTGCTACTAAAAGGAAAAGGTTTACCCTTGTAAATATTAGCCTAGATTTCAATTCCTCTAAGTGCATATGCACATTGTCTTGTTGTAGTTAGGTTTTAGTTTCCCTAAGTGATTTGGCATAGGTTTTTGCTCCCAAGTTGATTTTCACGGTTCAACGTGCTCTCGAGAGAAGGAGTTGTAGTATCAGGCTTGTGATAAGATATAAGGTTGGTTTCATGTTATTGCTTATGACTCCATGCCCAATGGATTGCTAAAAGGCCACTAATCTTCTACCTAGCAGGCAAGTGATCCCGTTCAGGTCAAAAAATTGTTGTATATATCTCCTCCTCGGGTAAATATGGATAAGTGGGAGAATATGGAAATCAAAGAAACTTAGACCCCGACATTTATTGTGTCGCCAGTAGGTTAAGGGCATAGGTAAAAGGATGTCGACATGAAAATGGATGCACCCTGGTGTAGGTTAAGGGCGTAGGTAAAAGGATGTTGACATGAAAATGGATGCACCTTGGTGTAGGTTAAGGGCATAGGTAAAAGGATGTCAACATGAAAATGGATGCACCCTGGCGTAGGTTAAGGGCACAGGTAAAAGGATGTCGACATGAAAATGGATGCGCCCTAGCGTAGGTTAAGGGCGTAGGTAAAAGGATGTCGACATGAAAATGGATGCGCCCTGGCACAGATTAAGGGTGCATGTAAGAGTATGTTGACATGAAAATGGATGTGCCCTGGCATAGGTTAAGGGCACAGGTAAAAGGATGTCGACATGAAAATGGATGCACCCATGGCGTAGGTAAGAAGATGTCGACATGCAAAAAGTCACACCCATGGCGTAGGTTGGAGGCGCAAAGCACAAAGTGTCAACATGGAATTTTCAGCACCTATGGCACACTTAAGAGTATGTCAACATAAGGATGGATGTGCCGAGGCACATCTTCAGGAGGCACAACATTTTGAGCGTTGACACCCCGACAGAAAGCAAACCCTGACGTCAGATATTCAAATGGCCATAACTTTTCACAGGGAGCTCGGATTCATGCAAGGTTGGAATTTTTAGAAATATTACAAGGTACTTTGTCCAACTACAACTAGATATATTTAATTGGGTGAGAACAAGTTCTTCAAAAATGCAAAATACAATTCGCCATTTTTGGGTTTGCTAGGGTTCTCACCTACCACCATAATGAGATGAATTAAATGCAACCTAGAGGTGGTTGGGGTAGATTTGGAATTCCTCTCTCTTCTTTATCTCATTCTTCTTATAAATTGTAAGGAGGGGCTTATTTCTAAAGGTTAGACATTCTTGTTTTGCCCCTCCCTTCTTCTCTTTGACAGGTGAAATTGTGGAGTTCAAACCTCCCATCTAAAACTGTAATGTAACTTTGCCTCTTGGCATTTTGTAGTGTATTGTATCAATATTTGGAGAAAATAATGCATGTCGTGGATTATTATCAACCCTCTCTATGTTCGTTTGCATCCTCCTGATCTTTCACTACAAATATTTTTATCTATGCATGGTCTTGCATTGCATTTTAATGGTTTGTGTTTATTGGCAAGACAGGTGTTCTTCATTCCTCGGTGCATCACCTTTGTTAGTTTAGGTTTTATTTTATGCATCTTCTTACCCTGTCTCCTTGGAAAGTTAGTTTAGGTTTTTTAGTAAACCCTTTGAAATTTTTACATGTGCATCTAAATAGAGGAATAAGAACCGGCCTTCATCTGGAGAGCTTTTCGATTTTGCAAGGTCCCACACTTGAGAAAAGCTCCATGTTATGCAATCACATTGAGAGTCTCAACCCATCAAGTTGTATACATTTAGGGTGCTTTGTGATTCACCATAAACACATAGTGCTTAAGTAAAGGAAGGAGGAGAGCATCGAAAAGGGACATGACCTAGGAGGCGCGCTTTGTGATTATCTTCCCCAAAGGCACGTGCTTGGGTAGAAGAACTCTGGATGTAGAACAAAGGTAGATAATGGGCTATGTGGATGATTAAAGGAAGGTGCTACACACAAGGTTCCAAATCATGATACCCACTGAGAGACTTATAGTCATGGGATCATTCGAGAAGGAGGGCACGTACCCCAAGACAAAGAAGATGCTTTCTTGGGAATTTGAGTCCCACGTTGATGAGCTAGACTTTTAGGTTTGCCAAAAGGTGCTTATCACATTGCCAGAGTCTAAGGGAGACAACCCCTTGGTAAATTCTCAGGAGCTCTCAGATGAGCAAGTGTGCAATGCTCTAAACAAGGTCATGGTTGAAACAAAGGTGAGGCTATTCACACAAAATGACAACATAAGGGATTTAGAGGGAAAATTGGCCAAGAAGGAAGAGGAGTTGGCTAAGGTGGCCAAAAATTGAAATAGGAGGAATTAATCAGTGTGCAGCTGAAGCATGAGCTCAAGGAGGAAAAGGAAAAGGTGCATGAGGTCTACAAAAAGGTAGAATCAATAAAAAGTACAATCATTTTTAAACATCTAGATATAATCTTGATCCCCAAAGGTATGCATTGACACTTTGGAATGGCTAGAAGAATTAATGCGCATACTCACCATGGAGAGACAACCCTTGGCATTGGAATCTACAGAGGAAGTGGCCACGTGCCTAAAGGAGGAGGACCGATTAAAGGTGATAGCACTTGTTGCTGAGTATAGCCAAGTACTCGCATAGATCAAGGTCACTACCCAATCTGCAGAAGCCGCATACAACACATGCGCGGATCGAGATAAGGTGGCAAGCTCCTTGGTTGCCACGCTTGAAGCAGAGTTGAAAGAGTTATAGGAAAAGAACAAGGGGAACAGGGTAGAGAGGGACAAGGTTCTGGATGAGGTAGAAAATAAATCAGAGGTGATTGAGGCTTTAAGAAGCTCAATTAAGGCCCGATTGAAGGAACTATACCCCCAGATCACTAGAAGAATGGACAAGCTCATAGATCTAGGTAAGGAAATGGAACAAATTGTGGACACTTTGGGCACCCAGGGAGCTGGCCTAAGCTTTGATGAAGTGAGCACCCTAGTGGGCGACCTATGCCAGAAGGCGAAGGGTGAGGTCAAAGTGTGGAACAACCTGGAGGCAGATCTGCGATGAGACTTTCCCAACCTTCTAAATTAATGTCCCCCATTCTTCATTCTTTCCCCTATTCTTTCATTCCTTATTCATTTTGTAAAATATATGTCTACATCTTGGTTCCATTGAACCAACTTGCACCTTGGTCAAGTAGAATGTTTCTAAGGATGGAGAACAGAGACATAGTGTGGGGTGATGTTGGGCCCCTGGAATATTGGCCAAGTATGAAGGCGTGTGGGCGTGTGGGATCCCAGTTATAGAAGGGAACACAAGGCAAAAGTGCATAGAAGGAAGAGTTAAGAAGGAAAATTGGTCACGCGGTGTGCGAAAGGAGGTTTGGGATTTAGCCAATTTATGCAACAAATGTAGAACACATGAAAAGCATGATTAGTTACACAGGGATAAGATGCTATCTCGGCAACAGGTTGGCCTAGGAAAGAGCATGCCTGGATGGAATCTTCTAGAAGATCATCATGAGATGGAGTGGAGATATCAGGCCTGAAGGAACATGGTCACATGGAGGACCACATTCGACACTTTGTGATGGATCTGAGGGCACGGCAAGGAAATTTGGTAGCCCGTGAGAGTGATAAATAGAAGTTCTGTAATGGGAAAAGAGATACAAATACCGATACGGATACTAAGATAACATACAGATGGGGATAAAGAGATAGAGGAAGAGATATACATAGAGAGAGAGAGATAACATGGGTGAAGCTCTACAAGATTGCTGCGAGTGGAACTTTGATGCAGAAAGGAATGTACTAGGCTTAGTATTGTAATTTCTTTTTCTTTTGGCATACTTATACAAGCCTAGTGATGTGCATGACCGTGGTGTCGTCTATGGGTCTTTGTAATAAAAAAATGAATATAGTGAGGTTACCTATTGTAAATAGACATGGATATTAGTAGCTTTAATGTATATTTTGTTCATAGGATTTCTCTTTCCTTGCATGCTATGAATGAATGATTGTATCTTTATTTTCTGTTATAATATATGTTATGGAGTCTGTTAAAACATCCAGTCTGAAAAAGCTATAAGGATATGGAGGCCATTCTGAGCCCTATGATTCTTATACATCTAAACTTATTTCCTGAATACTCTTACACTAATCATAGATAAATGCTTCCCACTAAAACTCACATAAAAGAGAGACTCGGCACCCGTGCGTGCCTCAGGTGAGCACTCAGCTTCTGCTAGGTGATAGGCCGGTGCACATGGGATTCCTTCCTTTTATAGTGGGAGTAAAATTGACTACAATAAGAGTACATCGTCTTAAGAAAAAAATCAACTATCAACATTTTTACCTTATCATAGGTACCAGGTCATGTTGGAGGCATTACACAAAATATCATAAAGATATTTTTTACAATGCTTTACAAATGGAACAAAAGTATAGAGGATAATGAGATATCAATCTCTCATCCATTAGGATGTGAAATTTTAATGTGCACTCCCCCTCAATGGAAACTCTTAAAGGCCCATAATTGCATGAAACTTGTAGAATTTTGTAGCATGGAATGACTTCATAAATATATCTATAACTTGATCTTCAATCATGCAAGATCTTTGGAGATCTATATCACCACAGTGAACCTTATCTCATATAAAGTGCATATGAATCTCTATATGCTTTTTCCTTGAATGTTTAAGTATATTCTTAACAAGAGAAATGTAAATCTGACTATCACATAGAAGAGGAGTACTTATTTTAGCTTCTATGTGTATATCGTCGAACATCCACTTTAGCCACATGGTTTATTTCACTTATTCCATTACTTTTCTATACTATTTCTCAGTAGAAGAGATGGAGATTGTTGGCTGCTTTTATTTCTCCAATTAATGACACATGCACCGAACTTGAACACATATACATTTATATATTTACGATCTATCATATCACCAGTATGGCGAGAATCATAATAAACATATGAATATGCATGGTTAGAAGAAGTATAATGTAAACTAAATTTAATTATGGATTTAATATAATGTAATATTAGTTTGGCTAACTTTTAATGATCTTGATATGGATCCTACATAAATCTTGAAAAAATCCCTACTGCATAAGCAATATCATGTCTAGTAATAGTGAGATAAATCAAACTACCTACAAGTTACCTATTCAAAGTAGGACTAGTTTTTTCACATGCGGAGTTTAGGATTAAGTTTACACCCATCTTCTATATGAATAAAAACAAGCTTACAATTAGTAATATTAAACCTTTTTATAAAATTAGTGGCATATTATGATTGAGATACAATAATAGAATTATTATCTTGATATATACCCATGCCTAAGAAATGATGCAATAATCCTAAATAAGTCATTTCAAATTATTGTTTTAATTTAGCTTTAATTTTCATAATTAAACTATTAGAATTACTAGTAATAAGTAAATCATAAACATACAATATAATGAGAATAATATAATTTTATTCAATTTTAACAAATAAATCATTATCAGAAGAACAATTAGAAAAACCAAATTCATTAAAAAAATTGTTAATATTTGCATACCAAGCTCTAGGAGCTTGTTTTAAATCATATAAATATTTTTCAATTTATAAACATACATTTCTTTACTTGGTTATTAAAAGCCTTTAGGTTGGGTCATATATATATTTCCTCTTTTAAATCACCATTCATAAATACATTCTTGACATTGATCTAATGGATTTCCCAACCATATTGAGCAGCTACGGCTATTAGAATCCTTGAGTCCTCATATTTGCTATGTTGTGGAGCCTATTTTCATGTGTGGAGGTGTTGAAGTGTTGGATCTTTGTCATTTTCATTAGTGTTGTTATTAATGTCAATTTTCATTAATGGAAAATGGTGTTGTGTAGGTGGAGTGTTGACTTCTCAAGGTCATATAGGTGTGAAACATGTGTTTTTAGGTATGTAACAAGATTCGGAAGAATTTCAACAAAGAAACTACAAAATAAATGTGAAGGTTGATTGGTAGTGCCAACTCTTAGAAAATTTATAGGTGATTACATGATGATGGCATTGAAGGATAATAGGTGTTTTGAACTGTTCAAAGTGGGTTTCTTTGTAGTATCGAGACAAGTACATGGTGCATTTAGATTGTTTAAAAGAATAGTCAAGGTTATTGCCATTTAAAATGGTGAGTTAAGAGCCTTAGGAGGGTTTGAGAAAGCTGCGAGGATAAGAATGAATACACTAAAGTCTTAGAGGAAGACACAAAGTTTTAGAGAAAGATTTGGATATAAGAATGAACCCTTTGAAGTCTAAGAGTGTAGACACTAAAATTAGGTCATACTCCCCTTGGTCCCCCGTCAAATAAACACCTTGAACACATTCACCTAACCATGGCCCCTTATATCCCACTCTAATATTGATTTAATTAATTCATTATCCTCACAATATTTATTATTGAAATATCCTAATTGGGATAATGCCCACATATCCACCTCATCTAGCCACCTCACCCTAAGACCTATTCTTAGTAAGTTTCCATAACTAACTTAGACCTACCCAAACCTTAAAAATCAATCCCTACTTTCCCTCTAACCACATTCCTTCCCATTAGAAGGAAGCTTCCATGCTAATCTATGGAGTAAACGAAACGAGATCCCAAAAAATCAGGGGGATCTACCTAGTTTAGTAAACCTAGGAAATATCACCATAACTGATGCCAATCACCCTTAACCTCCATCGGTTAAGATGCAACCACCATCGGTTACTATTTAACCCCCAAAATAACCTTATTTTGGGGTTAGCACATATCGGGAGATAATCACATCTTTTGCAAAAGAATGACAAAACCAGAGCCGCATGCAAGCAGAACCAACATTAGTATACACATCAGAACATCCATAGCTAGCACCGGAAGCAATCACACAACCATTTTCCTTCACGGGAGCATCCAAAGAAGTGCCATCACCACATCAATTTTATTTCATTTGATCACCCACCATCACCAACAAGGTATAAAGCTAGTAAAAATAGTAAGTTTTGTTAACCAGACTCATCTATTCATCATTTGGTAGATCCTTTTACATTTGTTATTAGCTTTTTCTCTCATTTCCATTCCCCCATCATCTACCTCCATGAAAACTTGACCATATTTTTATCCATACCCTTGCACTACCCATACCTGGATCTTAATCATTCATGTGCATATCCAGGATCCACATAAACCTTGCCTTTTCCCTTCCTTTTCATCTAGCCTCAAATCTATCACCCAACCAAGTTTTTATTGAGTTTCTGTACCTCGACCATACCGACACTGGTTACCCACAACCATCACCAGTTAACCTAAACCGACACCGGTCACACTAGACTGACGTCGGTCTCTGTGTCTTTTACCAGGAATCAAGAACAAAGTTTCTAAACCTCCACCAAATACCCAAAACTACCTAGAACCTTACCCTGACCAATACCAACACCTTGATAGTGACCTTGACCTTCAGATTCAATCATAGCTTAGCCTGTTGTGAACAAATTTTCTTATTGTAGATGAATGAGATACCTAAATAATTTTAACTACAGTAGGATTTCCTTTGTTATCAACATTAATTTGTTTTAAATAGTAGATCAACAACCATCTAGGAAGTATCACACTTCCTGAATCTAGCACATGATAGGTAGTTCACTACATATATTGTTTAACTTTTATTTGTTCATATTGGTTTCCATTCGAGGTAGTTCCTCCAAGCAAAAGGAAGCTCTCATGATCAGTGTGGATTCAGAAGTCATACGCGTGCAACAACCTATAACCAACATCTCAATAGGTATTCCTCCTAGCCCATTACCCTTATCTATTTTGTCAACATTCAAAGAAACGCATCTAGAATCAGGTGAAACAAAGAGGAATCCACAAAGGATTAGAGAAATATGTGAGTAAAAGAACAAAACCACATATACTAGAACAAATCTATGATAAAAAGGAATATGTGGATAACTAGAAAGAGTTGTGGGTAAAGGAGGAAATACGTGGAACAAAGGATAAAGCAGCGATATAAAGGTCATTCGTTTCTATAGTTAGGTTAACATTAATTTAGGAAATCAACATAGGTCCATAGGTAGGTCTTTAGTTAAAGTCTTAACATTCTAATTAACAAAAGATCATAGAGACATATGTTAAACTTAGCTTTAGGCTATAGTTACTAACATTAAAACATAGTTATAATAGGTTCCTAATCAAAGAAAGCATTACATGCTAACAAAAGAAGAACCAGCCATGACATCAAAATTCAATATACTGTAGGATCTAAAGACTTCATCCTCTCCCTTAGCAGTTAGAATTTAGAGATCACCGATCTAACCGACTTGGTTGTTATTACCAAAAAGTCATAAATTAAAAAGAATACCTTGGATCAATGGAATTGATCCAAGGTAATGTTGTTTGAACCGAGTGAGTTTGGGAAGACAGGTTGACTTTGAGAAAGTCGTGAGGATAAGAATGAATCTGATGAAATAAAAGAGGAAGCCACAAAGTGTTAGAGAAAGTTGTGGATATAATAATGATGCCACTAAAGTCTAAGAGGAAGCCAAAAGGATTAGAGAAATCTGCAAGTAAAGGAATAGAGCTGCGGAGAGTGTAGGGTTCATTTTAAGAGACCTCTTGGAAATTAGAGGTGGAAAATATGTGGTGAATATCCCCAAAACCAGTTTTTCGAAAGGAAAATTTACCAATTTTTCATAATCGAATGTTTGCCCGTGTTTTTGAGTTATAGAGCTGCAAACACCGACGTGTGGTTGACACACATCAACAAGCCTTGTTGACACATGTCAACGACCCATTTTGATGCACGTCAATAAGGCTTGTTGATGATAATTAAGAAGGCTCATTGACACACATCAATGACCCTTGTTAATGCATGTCAACAAGCCTTCTTGATGCATGTTAATAAGCCTTGTTAACATGCGTCAATGACCCTTGTTGACACATGTCAAGAAGACTCATTGACACGTGTCAAGAAGGCTCATTGGACGTGCATCAAGCAAGGCTCATTAATGTGCATCTAGAAGTACTATTGACGCACGTCAATGAGCCTTTTTATGTGTATCAATAAGGGTCATTGACGCATGTCAACAAGGCTTGTTAACATGTATCAACAAGGCTAATTGACGTGGATTTTGTCCTATAAATACCCTCCCACCGGTCATTTTCACGTTTACACTTTTTGCCTCTCAAATTTTCTTATATATAGGAATCCATTATTGAGGTTAGGTACAATCAAGATCAAGGACAACTACAATGGCGACTACAAGTGCATCCTAAGCTCAAGACAAAAATCAAGAAGAAAATTTTGTCAACCCACAAGCCCTATCCATGGGAAAGATACTCTATAGGAACCCTTTATGCCCCCACATCCAAACTGTTTTACAAATGAATTTGGAATACAAGGATTTGATCGATGCATGCGAGTTTGGTGGGCTCATTAAGATGCCCCATTTCAAAATAGACCATGATATTTTGAGCTAGGGCATCTATAAACCATGATATACAATACAAAGGATGGCCTGTTTAATGTTAATGTGGATGATAGCTGATTACTTCAATTCGGTATCAACCTAGCTGATATTCATCAGTTTACAAGTCTCCCATTTAAAAATTTACCCAATTTTATAATGAAGGTAACACTCGTCGAAGATGATAAGAAATACCTCGAATCGACTTTTAGTTTCCATGTTGATTGTAAGTGTAAACTATTTTCATTCATCATTTTGTATTCATTTTTTTATTTTGATACAATTCAAATTTATATTAATTCCAATGGTTTTTTGGCATTTGCAGCTCATGTCAATAAATCTAGATGTGGTGTGGATATGCAAGGAATTACACACCACTTTCTTATTGCTATGATTTCCTTCTTTCAATCCGAATAGTTTTTCAGGGTTAGCAAATAGATATACCAAACTGGGCCATTACATACATTCTTGCAACTATCGCAAAGCAAAAATTTGATTGGTGCACCTTTTTATCAAAAAAAAAGAACTAACATTACAAATGTAAAGATTTCAAAAAAACCAGTCATTCACACCATAAACTATCTCCTTGGCCTTTATTATGAGGCTCTTTTAAATTTAAAAGACAAACCAATTCCCACTTGCACAGACAAGGCATTGATGAATTTGTAAATTCCATTTCAAGAACAACAGGTATAAACTATAAAGTTTGTATTTTGACATTAGGCCCGACAACACGTATTAACTATTTTTTTGTAGAGAAGATTTTTGGAAGCCCTTCCCCTAAAATATGTGACATCAAGAGGAAGAGGCCAACAAAAATTTGAGGCATTGGAGATTCATAATCTAAAATGGAAGCTCACTCATCTCCGAACCCCCAACCGTTTGAATTCGTTAAATGCCAGAGAAGTAATACCCTTACATGTATTATTTACAAATTCCAAATTTGTATTTTCATTTTCCCATTTAAATTTTACCATATTGAATTGACATACAATCATATGTTGATGACATTGCAGGGACTTTGGACCATACGCGTGCTTCTCAAAGTCAACCATCTTCCCCAACTCACTCAGTTCAGTCGCATGCATTTGTGTCTTCTCAACAACCACCTCAGCAATCCCAACAATAGACAGCTCAAAAACCACCAATTACTACTCCAACATGGCCACCTCAAGCACTGTAACAAGCTACCTCTCAACAATAAGGTATAATTTTTGAATATTAATTCATTTAATTTCATAGTATTTGCATAGTTTTCTAGTTTTTCATATGATTTTTCTTAAACTTTTCAGCACATTGCAGTCCTCCACCTTCTATACAAACAGCATCACCACCCCCTCCTCCACCAATAATATTCAAAATGCCAACAAGGGGATTAAGAAAAAGAACATTCAGTAAATGCATGACAATTCCTTCGACCCCTAATGGGACACTAAACATTGCCTCCTCATTTTGAATTCCAATCCTCTCACTTGGTGGCTTTACGAGCGCAACATGGGCATATTGGTTTTAAAAATATAAATTTAGATGAAGATTACTTGGGCATTGATAGCAATGACCCAACAAAGATTTTTCAATACACGTGAGATGATTTAAGGCCAACAGTATACTTTGATTTCAACATATTTTATTCAACTTTCACTACTACATTTCACTTTAGATTTATTTGTTTGAATATTGATTTATTTTATCACAAACAGGATTAGGCCACCCAAAGGTAGAAACAAGTAGTAGTCAATCAACCAAAATTCCCCATACCTCTTGGTGAGATCATCTTCTTTAGATTTAGATGGTGAATAGTTGCTACCTTTTCCTTTAGAGAACTTAATTGGTTATGATTTTAAATCTCATGTCGATGAGTTTATTCTACCTCATATCAGTTAGCTCATAGAATGGGAGAGAAGGGATAAAGTACTTATCATGAGATAATAATTCATTACGAAAATTATTGGCAAAGGGATAGTTTATATCTGTGATCCAAAATCAATCTGTGAAGATGGATTCCTTACTTACCCAAGTAAGAAGTGGGACTGTCATGTATAACAACTATAAAGATGACATTTTGGATAAGTCATTAAATAAATTGGAAAATATTACTTTGCTAAGACCGGACATATTTTAACAAATGGTCTAAGGACAAGGATCAGCTTGATCTTGCAAATGCTTGAGAGAGATAGAGTGGTCATAAGAATTATCATGTTCAAATAATATTTTTGTTAATTTGAAGTTTACTTATTTTAGTAATATGTTGAATTGACATCAGCTTTTTTGTGTAGTTGAAATATGAAAATTTGAAGAGTCAAGAAAAGGTTTAGCAAGTTCTCTTGGAAACCATGAAGAACAATTTATTTGTAGTGAAGAATTTCAAGGAAAATATTGTTTTGGTTAACAAACAAAACAATACACTAAAGCGAGATAATTAAAGAGCATGGATTTGACCTTGAAATTTTATTCAAAACCAAGCCAGCTATTAGGCCCCTAATTTAGCTTCCAAAACCTTAAGGGCGCATAGATGTGCATGGTGGAGGAAGCACACAAGTGAAGGCGCGTAAGGTAGAGTTCAAAACACCTCTTTAAGAACCGGGGACGCGCGTTCCACGCGAAGAACAATTCGAGAATTAGCCATTTTTTTCTTTTGGGATAGAACACATGAAAAACATGTTCCATTTGGATAAGGTTCCACCTAGTGATAAAGTGCCCTGGAGGGAATATACCTTGTGATAGAAAGATCAAAAAGTTAATCATGACATGGAGATGCATGTGCGGGGTGACCCACACCTTGACACTTGGGGCCAAATCTAAGGCTGCAGAGAGGATTTTTTAGAGCTCGAGGCCTATTTATATGCATGCCCTTGGCAAAGAAGAGGAGGAGGAGAGAGGTAGTGGAGCTCTGCGCAGAACTACTTGCGAGAACTATGGGATGAAAATTGGTACCGAATTCAAGTAGAGATGTAATGGGAAAATGGGGAATGAAATTTTTGTCTTGTGAGAATACATGTATGGATCCATACATGGCGCATGACTACGGTCTACCTTCTGTAATATTTTATAAGTAACACTATGAATGAATGTGATAAGGTTACCATGACAAATGTATTAAGACTATTTCTCTGTATTACCTGCATATTTCTATTGTACTTCTATTCTTATATAATCATGAATCTTACTTGAATGGTTAAGTATAGTAGTGGATTTACACCTCTTAGTTCTATTATTTCTGTTGCGTGCTTTGGTTCTATTATGACTGAAGGGGTATAGAAGCCGTCCTAAGCTCTATAGCTCTTCATGTTTGTTAAATCACTAAGTTAGAATCATGAACTATGCCTTCCACTAGAATCACATAAAGAGAGACTCGGCTCCCTCTCGCGTGCCTCGGGTGAGCACCCATCACTTGATGGGTGATAGGTTGCACGCATGAGGTTCCATTGTTCTTAGTGGGTGTAAAAGTGACTACATCTTGGTTTCGTTGCCGGGACCTATTATTGAAGCTATAGGGGATATGACATATATCACGATCTCTGTAAAAAGTGATGGTAGAGCACTTAACACTTGAAGGTGTTGAAGATAGGTTTAAGAGCACAGAGGAAGAATTCACTCAGAGATTTGGTACTGGATCTGGGTTTGATACGAGAAGATGGGTGGAAGACACTCTTTATCATGAGTTATACAAAACCTTCTTCTATTGTTTCCCAGTAGAGTTATTCAAATGGCTCTTGGCTTATACATCTAGATCGGGGTGGCGTTATAGATCACACCCTTGGACCCAAGAAACATATCAAAACCTGCAAGATGTTGATCTAACATGGACCTGTGCTATAGATCATTAGTGGAAGGGAGTATTGACTAGCTACACTATGGAATACACCATTTCCACATATTCCTGTCTAGAATTTGTTGAGTTTGAGTTCTTGCAAGAGCCCAAGGATCATTTTTGCATGTTATTCCCCTTGTGATCAAAATCTTGATGGTAACCATGGGTTTAGAGGCATTCCCTATGGTTGGCTAAACCACCCTGAGTGCGAGGATAGGAAGCCAGGTTGAGGAAGGATGGTTGATCTAACGACTAAACATGAAAGGGAGGAGAGGTGGCTCAAGTATAATGAAGCGTGTGAAAAGGAGATTGATAGATAGTGCGGGATTACAAGTGGGTTATGGAGCTAGACATGGTGGAAAGGAGTTGAGGTTCACGCGGAGGATGTCGAACCCAAACAGTCTATGGTACCCCATCTTGGTAAGCGTGGAAGAGAAAACCTTGCGGCTTCTGATGAGAGTCCATCACGTAGAGAGAGAAGAGTCATTGGTGTGCATCTAACCCCACCTAGTGACCAAACCTTGGTGCTTGGTTTGTTTGAACGAGGGAAAATTATAGTTTATCCATTTGATATCAGTGGAAGAAACCGATTGGTGCCTAAAACATACAATTTCTTGTTTGGGACTTCTATGGATTCACACACTATTCTAGTATTTGGTGGAATGTTTAGACAAGGCACGTATATGGATGGTTTTGGAAGTGTGTTAGGAGGTGGTGGAGGAACTATGATTGGCAAAGTGGTAGTATTTCATAAAGCTGTTAGTGCATAATTTAGTGGAATGACGGGAGTGCTTGACATAACAAACACAGGCCTTATACCTAACACAATAGGATATGGAGGTGGAAGTGGTCAAGCTGGTGGGTCAAGATCTAGTGAATCCAGTGGAGGAGGAACACAGGAGGAAACCAAGGGATTGGATAAGGAGGGCAAGGGCCTCAGCCACCTCCTCAAGTCTTTTCCGAGATGTCTCTACACTTTCCAGATTACAGCGGAATAGAAGATGTCACAGAGCATGTGCATAAGTGCAAGCTGCTATGGCGCGCGAAGGGAATCACAACCCAAGATCAAAAGGCCAGTCAATTCACAATGACCTCACAGGGATTTGTACATAGTTGGTATAGAAAGTATGACCCTCATCAGACTGTTGTGGATTATACCACACTAAGAAATGCATTCTTGGCGGAATTCCACATACCTGAGTTTGAACAGAAGAGCATTAGCTCTCTCAAAGAAATCCAATAGGGAATGGTAGAGAGCATGTGGGAATATGATGTGCACTTTAAAAATATTTTGTCTAAGTTCTCTTATGATATCCACCCTTCACAACATGCTCAGTGGTTTGTTGGAGGGTTGATCACACCGTTTAGGAGGGCCTTATCTTATAAAACATTCATGGACCCGCGCAAAGCATTGGAAGATGCTTTACATGCTGAAGCAGTTAGTAGTGTTGACACTAGTGTTAGCCCATTTTTGGAGGCTCAGATTGCTACCATGGCTAAGCAATTGGAGAAATTGTCTACCAACACAGTTCTAGAGATTCATGGAGGGATGTGGTGTATGGATTGTAACGTGGAAGGACACACAAAGGATAATGGTGGGATATGTACTCAGAAGGTGGTATGTGCCGTAGTAGTAAACTACGAAATATGTCACAAAGACCATGATGCAAGTAGGTGTCCCCTATTGCAGCAAGTGATCCACAAAAATGTATCTTGTTATTGCAAAATATGTACCTCAACCACACATGACACCAAGGATTATAGATTGATTGACTGATTCATGAGGTAATTGATCTTGGTGTGTGCCAGACTAACATGCCAATAGTTCCAAAGGATATGAACATTTTTATGAGGAGCACAAAGATGGAGATGCGTGTGGAAAAGGGTTTTGTGGAGGATTGCATGGTCATGGTAACCACGGAGGAAGAAGTGAGTTCCTACATGGGACGTGTTTTAATTGTGGAGCCACATACCATTATAAGTGTGAATTTTTTGAGATCTTCTATAATGCTCCTAGTGTGGAAAAAAAAAATGACTAGGAAGAATGCCCGAGTTGTACGAACATATGAGTTAGTAGTCTCTTGGAAGGATAAGGGCGCTGCCATGGTGAGTATTAAGAAGACTGATGTGTAATGGCTTTCACAAGTAATACAAGAATTAGAACTAGAGACTGTTATGGTAACAATGAGGGAAGAATCTACGCACGCAATGAAAGCACCTAGGTAGAGACCTCTGGTTTTGAGAGAAGTATTACATGGGAAGTATCCAAACCCAGCTAACCAGAAAGAACTTTACTTGGAAACCATGGACGTAATTCAAATTTTACAAGGGGAGATCTAATGCTTAAAAGGGTAGACTAGAAAGGATGAGCAAAGGAAAACCATAGAAGCACCAAGGGATGACTTGGATGAGGTTAAGGAGGTGTGTAAAATATTGAGGTAGGAGAATATTATTCCCCTACTAGGGGCATGGTTGAGAGAAAAGGTGTCACATGGCAGTTAAGAACACGAAAGGTAGATCCTACATGTAAACCTCCCACCTCACAGCCTTGATTATGACAAAGAGATTACCCTAAACACAGTAGTGGATGGATGGTTTCTTAGTAACATCCTCATTGACACAGATGCGGAGGTTAATGTTCTCACCTTTGTGGATGCACGGCATCAAATGGGAAGACCTGCATTACAACCATCTTCAAATGTGTTCTATATGGTAAATAAGAAAAAGGTGATGCCCATAGGTGTCTTGAAGGATGCAACCATTACAATTCAGGGGACTAGGTTCACTGAGGATTTTGAAGTCTTGGTGCTTACCGAGGTAGATAATTTCCCAACTCTACTTGGGTGCTCATGGTGTTATAAGAATAATGCAGATCTTTGGTTTAACAAGGGGTACATAAGATTTGAAAATAAGGAAGAGTGGGTAGTTATACCACTAGTTGATGGGAAGTCCACCCCCTATACTAAACCCCTTGGGGAGGAAGTCCTAGACAGAATATATGTGCACTCCATAAGAGATCCAGAGACCATCCACCCTACAGAAGGAGTCATCCAGTTTGATGATGCTCAATCTGTCAGTGATACTACTAGTATAACATGTGATAATTGGGCACATGGGACTTATGAATTGATTGGGTGACATCTGAAAGGATTAGTAACCAAGGTAACAATAGCGCATACATTTCGGCACTTGGGAGGGAAGGCAATAACAAATTATTCTTGGGATGTATACCCTGAGGTATTTTTGAGAGAGATGGAAGCTCGCTAGAGGGAGGACGAGCGGTGAAGTATGCTAGGTTATGTTTTGATAGGAACAGTAGTAAGGTGGTGGGCTGCGTATAGTGAGAACTTGTTGGAATGGCATGAAGTTTGAATTGTGCTCACTATCTGATTCTCAAAAAGCAACATACCCACCACTATTAGAAATTACAATGGCAATGGACCCACCTCTTCCCACATCCAAGCATGTGAGAGGGTCTAGGGAGAAGGCATGGAAGCTTTACCACCCTCTCTTTGGGTGCACAAGTTGTATTTGACACTACAAGGTTGTGCGCGTGCTTGGTATATCCATTCTGAAACATGCCGCCAAATGGGAAGTTGGCAAGAATTAGCGGCTGACTTGGTTCACACTTTTGAGTACCGAAGTACCAAGCAACTAGTTGATGAGGTGTTGTAGACTATCAAGCACCTCACTCTGGGGGATTGTGCCATGGTGGAAGATAGGTTAGTAAACTTACTCGGTGGACCTAGCTTAGAAGTGTGGTTCGAAGAGGAGGAACCAGAAGACATACAATTCAAGTGTATGTGTGCTGAAAAGGAGAAAGGAAAGATGGTATACCTTGTTAATGGAGAGGAGATAGAAAGCCTAAATGTCGACCATTCGGTTGGGGCACGTGAAGTAGTTGATAGTGTGGATGCATGTGTGTGCGTGTATCATGAACCACTCAAAACCAAGAAAGTTAACATCGGTTCGAAAGAGGAGCCCAAGGAGGCTATCATTGGCGACTATTACTGGTCAGACAAGGAAGTATCAAAGATCATCGATATCTTACGTGAATTTGAGGATTTATTCCCATGTGGATACCATGAGTTGAAAGGCATCCACCATTCATTAGGGGAAATGAGGATAAATTTGAAAGATGGTGCGCGCCTGGTTAGGAAGAGGTGTTACAGGATGAATCCCAACATGTGGATAAGGGTTAAAGAAAAACTAGACAAGATGGTAGCATCTCGGTATCATTGAGGCTATGAAGGAATCAAAGTGGATAAGTCTAATTGTGATCAGCATAAAGAAGGATGGGTAGATTAGGATATGTGTGGATTATAGGGAATTAAACACTGTTTGTACCATAGATCCTTTTCCCACCCCCTTTATTGAAGATATTTTGGAAGGAGTTGCTAGGCACGAGGTCTATTCCTTTATGGATGGATTCTTAGGATATCACCAAGGATTGCCAAGGAAGACCAAGAAAAGACAACTTTCACTACCGAGTGGGAAAGTTTTGCATATACGGTCATGCCCTTTGGGCTAAAGAATGCACCCACTGTATTTTCGCACACAGTGGTACAAGTATTTAAGGACTTCATCCACAAGTTCCTTCAGGTATATTTGGATGATTGGGATGTGTATGGATTAGTAAGG
Organism: Taxus wallichiana var. yunnanensis; assembly: GCA_018340775.1. Lineage (NCBI taxonomy): Eukaryota > Viridiplantae > Streptophyta > Pinopsida > Cupressales > Taxaceae > Taxus > Taxus wallichiana. The sequence continues at coordinate 765,794,240 of CM031242.1, read as the reverse complement.
GACCATTGTGACAACTTAAGGTTGATGTTTAAAAGATGTTGGCAGCTGAGGATCTCCCTCAACATCAAGAAATGTATCTTTGCAACTCCTTTTGGAATGTTGTTGGGGCATATCATATGTAAAGAGGGCTTACTAGTGGATCCCGTGAAGGTTACACTTATTGTGGGGTTAGGGGAGCCTACCAGCCAAAGCACTGTGTGTGGATTTCTTGGACACACTAGGTACTACAGAAAGTTCATTAAGGGATATGCCAAGATTGCCACGCCTTTGGAAATATTTCTTAGACACAAGAGTTCCTTTCAGTGGGGAGAGGTGCAGCAGAGGGATTTTGACACTCTAAAAGAAAGGCTTATCACCATACCTATTCTATGATTCCCATCATGGGATAAACCTTTCCATGTCCACATGGATGCCTTTGGTACAGCAATGGGAGCCATTCTTTCTCAACCAAGAGAGGGGATTGTTGATCATCCTTTTTGTTTTGCAATTAAAAATTTGACACTAGTAAAACATAATTATACAACGACCGAGTGTGAGGCATTGTCAATGATCTATGTGCTCCAAAAATTTAGGAAATATCTGCTAGCAAATCCTTTCATATTCTACATTGACCATATGGCCTTGAAGTATCTGGTAAACAAAGCAGTGTTGCAAGGTGCATATGCCATTGGGTTCTTCTATTTCAGGAATTTGAATTCAAAGTGGTGGTAAAACCGGGAAAGAACAATTGTGGGCAGATCATTTATCAAGGATTGATTCAGGAGAGGATGCACAGAGTATCGAGGAAACCATGCCGAGATGCACAATTGTTCAGGTTGTAGCACACACCCTCAAAACTAGAAGACATTTCTATCTTTCTCAAGGAAGGTGTGGTGCCCGAAGGGATGAATGCTCTGGAAAGGAAAAGGTTAGCCATATGTGTAACACCCTTCATGTTGATCAATGGGGATTTGTATAAAATGGGTTGTGATGAGGTTTTTCCTCAGTTTTTACTAGAACATGAACACATAGCTATAATAGAAGAGGCCCATGGTGGGATTTCCAAAGGAAACTATATAGGGAATGCTGGCATGAAAGATCATAGTCGTTGGACTATGGTGGGAGACAATTCACCAAGATTGTATTGAGTTTTGCAAGGCTTGTGACCACTGCCAACACCTTGGAAAACCTTGAAAAAGGGATGAGATGCCCTTATGCCCCATCGCTAGCGCGGAACCTTTTGAAAAGTGGGCAATATATTTTTTCGAGACCAATCTCACCATTTGTGTGGAGGACTAACTCATGGTATATCATTACTTTATGCGATTATATGACAAGGTTCACAGAGGCTTTGCACCCACTAGGGATTACACCACAATCACATCTATTAGATTTTGTGGAAGAACATTATCAGTAGGTATGGGTGCCCATTAAGTTTAACAAGTGATAGGGGCACTCACTTCTTAAATGAAATGATCAGGATTCTATTGGCGAGAATTCATGGTAGCCCATCACAAGACTTCCCATTATCACCCTCAGGTAAATGGGACTACAGATGCATTCAACAAAATCCTTAGTCACACATTGACTAAGATATGTGACATGGGTAGGTAGGATTAGGATGACAAGGTGTCAGTAGTCCTTTGGGAATACAGAACAACGTATAAAAGGTTGAACAAGGCCACACCATTTCAATGGTGTTAAAGCGAGAGGCTATTTTTGGTAGAATTTATGCTACCATCACTGCATATAGCACTTGTAGGAGGGTTGGATGATGAACAAGCGTTGGAAGAAAGAATTGATGAATTGATAAAGTTGGATGAAAGGCACTCACTAGCAAGATGGAGCCAAACAACTGAAAAAGCTAAACAAAAGGCATGGCATGACTGCCACATTAAAAACAAATAGTTTGAGGTCAGCCAGATGGTATTGCTATATGATTCTAAATTTCTATGCCATCCTAGAAAGTTGACGGTGCATTGGTTGGGTTCTTATGTAATAACATACATCCTTGATTCAAGGGCGTGTGCCAACTACAAGTGTTGAATGGAAAAAAATTACATGGACACTTCAATGGGAGTAGGTTGAAGCCCTACTATAAATAGGAGAGGGAATTGAAGCTAAAGGTATGGATAAGTCATTGTCTTTGAGAGGTGGGGTTGTAATAATGATATATCTTGGTGAGGTGGGGACGGGTGGTATAGGAGAGGGAATTGAAGCTAAAGGTCTCTCCCTTCGTAAGTTGTCTTTCTTAACCTTTCTATCTGAGAGAGGTGACTGACAAAGTATGGATTTCAACGCTTTGCATCCCTCTACATCATGTCCTAGTGTGTGGTGGTAAGCGTAGATTTTAGACTCATCATAACATATAGGTCGAGGTTTAGAAGGATCATAAGGTCTAAGTGGGGGTAGGGAAATGGTCGCATTCTCCACCAACATAGCAAGGATTTTGGCGTAATACCCTTTGAGCGGGTCAAAGTCAAAGGAAGATGAGGCTATTGAGTGGGTAGTTTTTGGTAATGACGGGTATGGTTGAGTTGTATAGGTGGCGGTTTAGCCAAGGGTTTTGATAATGGGATTTAACTAAACGTGGCTTCTTTGTACGAAGTTATGGTTATTTGGTTAGATGATGAGGCCATAGATGATGTGGTATCGAGAGAATAATCACGAGAGAAAGTGGAGTGACAACAAACAAATCCTTTCTTTGATGAAATTTGTTAGGGTTGATAGGTGCACGAGGATACGTGGGGTGACGGTGTTGATATACCCTTGGATCTCTGTATGGGTGCGAAGGCGTAGGTCATTTTAAAGAAAACGCAGGAGGTATGATATATTGATGCAAGGTTGAGGGATGAGGTCCCAATATGGAAGGTAGGTGTGACAACGATGGTTTTAGTTGTGATAGAGGGATATGTTGGGGTTGAGGAGATTGATTCTGTCTCCTAAGTGGATGTACGACTTTACTTTTGGATAAATCTAACCATTTTGGTGGGTGTGTTAGACGGGTATTGCTAAGGTCCCAAGTGTAGGGAAGGTTTGATTAGGTCAATAGAGGTGGATGAGGTATTTGGTAGAGATGAGGGGGTGAAGATGAAAACATAGGCATTTTAAGTTTCGTAAACACTTCGGGTATATGGTAGAGGCGTCTAGATCGGTCATCTACATTTGAGTAGAATATGGCGTACTCAAATGTTCCCATAGGATTCATCTATCTTCTGAGGGATGACAATCCTCACGTGTGAATAGGAACTTTTGTATGGAAGAAAGGTGGGTTGTGATTCAAGTCCACTTTGTGGGTGTGATACGAGGGGGTAAATGAGGCACTATATCAATGGGCGTTAAGAGGTCAATTGGTCATTTGAAAAGATTTAGACGATGAAGAACTAATAGGTAGGATGGCATGTTTGAGAGGATCCATCATGATTAAATAATTTGGTGATGTCGGTTCAAGAGGATTCTCATCTAAGGATGAAAAAGAAGTGGCGATCCCTCCTCTTGTACAACAAGAGTGGTAGAAGGAGATGTTTGGGAAATAGATAAGTTAGATAACATCACGCTCACGGTCTTACAAGGATGTGGTGTAAGAAGGCTCATATGTGAGAAGAGAACTCGGGTGGTTAATTCTGTATGGGTAAAGGAATGACAAGGATTTTTTTGTCTTGATGGTGGTGAAGGGGTTTGGGTTCTGCGTTAGTGAAGAGGCATGATTCAGAATTTTTTTCGATAGAGGCTTTTTCTTTGGGAGTCGAAGATCGCATGGATTTCATGAACACTCTCCTCGGCTTAAGATATCTTGGTCTATGTTACTATTAGAAGAGTGATTTGGGAATGGTTTGTTGAAAATTTTCAAATTTTAGTTAGTAGGGGCATTAGGATTATCGAGGGCTATATCCCTGCATCAACATTTCCTGCACAATGTTTTTCAACATCTTGCAGTTTTCATGATTGTGTCCCTTCACACGGTGGAAGTTATAGAAGTCATTTTCTTTGTACCAAGAAGGTATAGCGTGGGTGGAATCAAACCCGAGTGAGGTTTAACAGAGGTAATGTAATAGCTCTGCTTTAAGCAATTTTTCCAATATCACACCATTAGTTTCTCCCAAGGAGTGTAATTGAGGGCTCACTTTATACTTATAGGTGATTTTTGACGGGGGTATTAGACGGTGGTTGGGATTTGACCATCACCGCATGGACAGCTCGTTTTGATTTCAAGCGGTCAATGTGTGAGGATTGGTGGTGTTAGGTTTGTTGGTGGAATCTTGGGTTCAAAATTGCGGTTTTGTTGCGTAACCGCAATTTCTCTTCCTCTAAGGCTCGAACCTCTAGCTTTCGAGCCATAGTAAAGGCCTCATCAAATGTGTAGAAAGTTTTAATTTGGAGGGTAGGAGACATTTGATTAGCGCAGGCCCGCGTAAAGAGTTCGATAAGTTTATCCTGAGGTAAGGCATACGTAAGTTGGTTGATAAGGCCCCGCCATCGTCCAATGAAATATGTGATAAATTCGTCTTCAAATTGTCGAATGGCATAGAGGTCGGTGATAGATACTTTCTTGGCAATGTTAATGGAGAAATGATCCAAGAAAGATTGGGCAGCTTGGTTAAAAGAGAAGATTGAGTCTTTGGGCTAAAGCACCATGTACCACTCAAGGTGAGTCTTGATAAGGACATGGGAAAGGTGCGGAGTAAAAGGCATCGTCATGAGCAATCGGATAGCAGGCATGTCTAAATGATCACAAGTGTTGTTGAGGATCCTCCTTACTATTAAAATGAGTAAATTTTGGTAATTCCCATTGAGGAGGATATGAATGAAGGGGGACGAGAAGGGTGGATAAGATCCCGACAAACTTGCTTGTATGTCGGTGCTACGACTTCTGAAACAAAAGCCTCCAGATTTTACATTTTGTCCATCATTTGTTTGATTAAATCGGTAGTTGGATGAGATGATGGTGTGGTTGTGGTGAACGGAGGTAGATTGGGCCAAGCGCCACCACTAGACAATGGTGGGATTAAATGTTGATAAGGTATGGAGGACGAATATGTTGAGGTGACCGAATAGGGATGTCCTATATAAGATGTTGAGGTCATAGGATACGTGTGTGGAAATGAAAGGTGGGCGGAGCTTGAGAAGGAAAGCTCGTGTGGATAGGTGGCGAGAGCAAGTCATGAAAGGAGTTGTAACACCCTGAACTGTTGTTACTTTCTCCTAAGCATACAAGTGTTGATATGTGATTTCTTGTAAAAGGATGTGATCCTCGATTCAGAAATCATGCTTGATATGTATTGAATTTCTTGCAGATTGCAGATCTTGACTGAGTCAAAATATGAATAGACTCTTTTATTTATTTCATTTTGTGTCTGAATATTAATCTGATCATGGAATGAATTATAGAGATATTCATCTATAATATCTAGACTTGGATCAGTGGAATTGATCCAAGTAATGCTTTAAATCTGTTTGTGATGAATTAGATCACGGACTTGAACAGCCGCAAGGTATGGAAGCACCGACAAGCTTGGTCGAGTATGACTCAGCTGATCTTGGGAAATGAAATGGTTCTCGATATCAAAGTATATCCTGGAAGGTCTCGATTGTAGACCGAGGTAATAATTCATTGACATACAATTCTGCAATATGAGCAGGAGCTACCTACATTTCAGAAGGTATGATCTGAGTCTTTTCGAGTTTTCAGGACAAGGACCAAACTGAATTATTAAGGGTTAGTAACCTAAAACTAAAACCTAACCTAGGGGTTAGATTATTGTTAGTCTAACCTAGACCTAGGCTATTTGTTAATATCCTAAGTTAGTAGCTTTGTGTAAATTTGTTAATGTGGGTATTACCCTAAACTCTAACCTAAGATACTAACCTAACTATGAGGAGATTATGAAGGGGCCTATGAAGGGTGGCGAACCATGGGCGGTGTTTTCTATGGCAATAAATGTAAGGGATAAGGATGAAGGATAGGTCATGGCGGAGGCTTAGGCGGCGGCCTAACCGGTGAGGATGTGGCAGTCACTAAGTTTGGAAATGAACATGAGTTTTAGATGGACTGTCACCAAATCGGCAATCGGTGGAAGTTGAGTTTAAGCGGTAAAATTGGTTTAATGGCATTTAATTTTCTCGAAAGCGAGCATGGAACTCGCGAGAAGGCATGCAAATGGGAAGTTTGTGGGTTTGTTTGGCTTATCGCGATTTTCGGGTTTTTGCTCTGCTTGTTAACTAGTTCTTCGCACTTTTGATTCTCTTTGAGTTGCATCAAGAATGAATTTCTCGGCTCTTTTCTCTGTCATGGAGGATATATATGTGATGGAGACAATGAAATTTTGTTGGTCGCTTTATCGTGGAAAAGAAAAGGAGGTTTGAGCTCTTCCTGTGGTCTGCTTCGGAAATTTGATCAAAATACAGGCATGCTAGGCCCTAACCTTTAAATATCTTGCTGTCTTTCAAGTGCTTTCATTAAAACAACTCTGTTCAAATGTTTTGTGGAAATTAGATGAATTTTCTATGGAGATCTTGTTTGATTTATGGCACTGTATCTCTTCTGGTTCGATTTTTCAATTTCCTCTTGATGGGTGTTTGTCGAAATCGAACTTCGGCTCTATTTGCTTTGAGTATTCATTCTGGCTTATACATGTGAGGTATTTATTTATAAAGGTTTGAGTGTTCGGCCTGTTTGGCATGAGCCCTTAGAATATACCTGTGTGTAGTATATGACCACTGTATGTTTTTGATTGTGGTCGTTGTTTCTTGTTATGGAAACTGTATGGAATGATTCTGATGAATACTGTAAGACTGATCAGTATTATTGCTTCTTTTGAAACTCTGTCGTGGGATTTGTTGGCAGCGACTAATGGGACTTTCGGGTTTCATTTGTTTTTCAAATTTTTGGTTTAGAACAGGCAACTGTTGTGTTACCGTAGTCTTTGCGACCCAACGGAAGTGTTTTTCCTTGTTTTCGTGGAAACGGGATTATTGTTGACTCTGTATAATATTGCTACATCTATACTTTATTATAACGACTCAGTGGAGTCCTTGATTGAATCATATATAAGCTATCTACTGTTGTGGATGTAGATTCATCCTTGTGTTTTGTTATTTGCTTTCGTGGAAGCCTTTTAGAGAAAGGAACAGGCCTTCTGACCACGGTTATTTGTAATAAATAATCAGTATAGATTTCCTGGGTATGCATTTTCATTTCTATGTGAAAGCTGTTCGAAAGTTCGAAGCGGCTCAGTTGATTTCCTTGCTTGAAATGGGTATTCGATTTGCTTCACTTGTTTCATTCTGAATGTTGCCATGAATGGCATAGATGGAATTATCAACCGACTTCTTAGTACGTTGCTGTAGGGTTCAGTGGTTATGTGTACAAAACCATTAACAGTTTACAGTATGAATTCATATGCATTTGCTTGAATTGTTACCTTCGTTTGAATCATTAGGAATTCTGGAAAGGTTGCTGGTACTTCTGTTTCTTTCTGAACTTGGCATTGGACACTGTCTTTGCCACTTTTTGAGATCCTTGAGTATGGATGACTATTTCGTGTTCTGACCTTGTTAGGGTAAGTCGCGAATACCACACTAAGACTTGCATGCGGCAAGGTAAGGATCGCTTGGTTGTTTTCCTTTCTTTTACTTCAGTCCGATTTTGACTGAGCAGGAATAGGTATGCTATGTTCTTTTCCATTTAATCTGTCCGATTGACTGTGCATGATTTGGAAATATTGTGTGGACAACGTAGCATAGTCCATAGGAAACCTTAGATTGTTTGATGCAATAAGGTTGTTGTTTTCAGCGATACGCTTGTAGTTTCTTGTTTTCAGCTGGTGTCAAAGCCCTACTGTGTAAAAGGAACTAGCATTGGGCTTAGGATTGATTCATGAATGGTTGATGTGTTAGTTGCTGTACAGGAGTTTCTGTGTTCTTTTTCGTGATTTAGAACAGTGATCTTGCTTGCGGCTTGTCTAACTTGTTCATTTTTATACTGGTTGAATGTTTTCATATGTGAAGACGGTACAGTGATGAACTTATGTGAAAGGAAGTATGAATGGTTTGGTTCTTCTCTTCCTTTATTTAATATTATTGATATTTGACTATCAGTGGGAAATTGTTTGTAACATATTGGTGGAATCCCGAATTGTTATGTGATTTCTTTTTTTTGGAGAATGAAACAATCTGACCAATGTTGTGATTTTGGATTCAATGATTGTTTGTGTACATTCGTTCCTTGTTTCTTAATATTTGATGAAATATTAGAAAGTGATTAAGACTATTCTGTAACAATGATAGAGTTACATATTTGTAATCATTTTGTATTACAAGGGCTTAGTCTGATTATGTTTACTTATGTGAATATCTGATCTCATTTAAACAGGGTGTTTAATGAAAACAATTGATGGATTGCAATTGTTTTAAAAGTTAGTGCTTATCATGCTCAGTTCATTGAACTGACTCATGTTGACTATTTTTGCAGATGGTTACCGTAAGAGGTAAAAGCAGTACAGATCTGACAAGCTGATCAGATTGTTTATTTGATTTGTGATGAATTTCAGCTTGATGTTATAGATGTACTATATGGGAAAAGATGTTTCTTTTCCGTTAGCATTGTATCAAGTATGCTGTTGCATAAAATGTAATTGTATAGTTTTGAAAGGAATGGAAATAAGTGTTTGATACTTATGTGTTGTATTCTATTTCTGAAAGATGACCTTCTTCGGTTTATGTAACGAAAGGGCATTGTTATTATTGTATAATATGGATGCTTTTGTGATTGACAATGAAAGCTTGCAAGTAAATGAGATTAAATTCTTATGAGTGTTTAGCAGTTCTAATTTGATCTAGCAAAAGCAATAGTGGAATTAAATAATTGTCTTTCTAGAAGATAGGTTAAAATTGAGCCTAAAAGAGAACGCTAAACAAACTGGATTAAATTACTAATCCCTAGTCCTAAGTATATCAGGACAATAGTAAATTGGATTCTTAATCATTTATATCTTTAAACTAAAAAGTATGATATAAATTCAGTTAAGAGAACTGATAGGCAATCAAATGGAGTTCAGATGGCTATCTCAAGTAAAGGTTATGAGATATTGTCCCATTCTGTTGCTTTAGAATCAGGTGTATTCTAATGACTCCTTGATGAGAGCTTGACCGTAATACCTCTACCATGTAATGAGTCTTTTAGAGGAGGGTCGTCTTAAGACAAAGAATCCAGGGATTTGGAAAGGCTAACCTTAGGGAAAAGTCTTTAAAAGTAATTTAAACTTAAGTGCGTAACGCTTGGTATTGGGTAGATCTTCTCGAGGCGGATTTAAAGGTTGACGACATAAAGTCGACTGCAGGGTTGTACCTCCGAGAAGATTAGGATCTTCTCGAAGTTACAACAATGCAGGTGACTTATGGCGACACCCTTTGCATTGATCGCTAAGATTTACACTTGATTTCGCACGAGTTACCCTGGGACTGATTAAGAACGTGGTCATGTTATAAGACTGCCTCGGAGATTTGGGGTATCATGACACACTGGTTGAACTGCAAGGTTGAACCAGTATGTCATCATATCCCTAATCCTCGTGGGCATCCATATAACATTATCACCTTGTTAATCTGCCTCCGAGTGATTCAGTTGTGAAAGGAAGGACTGACAGTGGTCAGTATAAGACATTCTATATAACATATGAATGGGGTGAAGGACGTATTCCAGATTGACGAGTATGCCGTTAAGGAATACGAGACATGAACAGTATGTTTCAAATCTTTGGCCAAAGTATCGCAAGCTGCTGATTGCGTTGTCCTAATTCACCTAGTCTAAGGGATGAGATGCCGATGAATAATGGTAACAGTTATTCAGTTAGATTCCTTGGACAGAGCATTCTGAATCCCAGATTAGGGAAGAGAACCGCAAGAGTGTTGTGTTAAAAAAAAAACACTAACTCTTTTTAATCATGAATAGATCGGTAGGTTACCGAGTCATGGAATGAATAGATCGGAGGTATTCCGAGTCATTACAGCTGCATATGGTTGTCTGTTATATAAATGGTTATTTGAATTGTGAGTTCTAAATTATGTATTTAGAACCAGTTTGCAAAAAAAAAAAAAAAAAAATTTGACTTGTTCTATTGTCTAAAATGAGGATGTTACGGAGTAGTCTACAAGAGAGACGTGTAGACACCAAATTCATTTCTTACGACCCTTGTGACCCGCATCCCATTTCGCAACCTAACCTCATTACCTAAACTTTACACAATTATTTATTAATTACCTTGTAATTGATAAATCCACATCACCTTACCCGCCACCTCACTTTGCCACCTCATCATGACCTAGCCCTAACCCTAAACTAACCTAATTAAGACCCATGACTTGGTTTAGACTCACATCCATAACTAATGCCTCCTTACTCGCACCCAAAGCCGACCTTCTAGCCACTTGAGCAAGCCCGCAATCGATCTCTCGAGAGAAAAGTAGGGAAGGTGGGCTATTTTACTAAAAATAGCCTACTTTTTCCTTACCGATGCGCTTCTACTCGACCACCGTCGGTTACGCAACCGCCATCGGTTCCTCTGTAAATGGGCTCCCCCAAACCAAAACAACGGATCGGAATTTCATTTTGGAGATCGGTCAAAGGATTTTGGATCAACGAGAGAGCATTGCGAGCGAGGAACAGAGTCCAGATCTTCACTTGACAGAGCAGAGACGAGTAAAGAAACCAGAAGTGTTTACAACCAAGGAGATCAACTTGCATCTTGGTCAAAACCAGTAAGTCACATCTTGCATGTCCTTTGTTATAACATTTCTTATGCTTCTTGAATCTCAGTCCTCCTAAATCCGTTTCTGAATCCACTACCCAACGTGCCATTGCATCTAACTGTCATTCTTTTGCTTCTAATCATCCCATTTCCTAATATCATCCATAAACCAGCCTTACAAAACACCATAGCTACCAAGAAGATCCCAGAACCTACCGGTATCGGTTATTAGTAACCGGCATCGGTTATCAGTAACCGGCATCGGTTCCTGTCATCAAAACCAGAAAACCAGCCTTTCCCCTACCCAGTTTAACGAAACAATTTAATTGATATTTTGCAGTCTTTTGTGTTAATTCATATTAGCAGGGGAACTGACCACCTTCGAAAGGAAGTTTTATATTTCCTGGGCCCAAGGCAGTTTCCTCATTTATTGTTTAATCAAAATCTTGTGGTCTTGTGTTCTTATTTGCAGGTAGTCCTTCCAAGACAAAAAGGAGTTCTCCATGATCGGCCCGATCTTTCTCTACAGTGCGTGCACACCATCTCGACATTCAATGTATTCCTCCTAACCCTAACCTCATCTTTCTAAAAGGAATGAAAGGATAGAAAGCAACTCTATTCCCGGTTTGAAACATTACGAGCGAAACATTTTGGCACGCCCCGAGTGGGACCCAACCTCTGCACTCCGGTTTCTCCCATTTGGATGGGTCGTCTATTGGTCGCACACAAACAATGTGCTCATAGGCCCAACAGTGTAATAAGTATGAACTATCCAGTGTCGTCCTGTGATTTCGCCTACAAGCCCATAAACCCCTGTATAGCTCCGCCAAATATGCAGGTGCCCATGCAAAAGTCACATTCCTTTCTATCATCTCCCAAATAACACACATCAATGCCTTTGGAAATCTTCCCCCTTCCCCTCGGTAACGCATAATACCCTACCGCTATCATTAATATCACTGCTAACCTTGTCTCCTCAGGGTGTGCTGCATACATTACCCCATATGTAAAAGATAAACCTCGCTGTGTCAAATCTCGTGCGTATGGACCAAATACTGCTGTTATCGCTCCCGTGCCGCGCTAGGTAGTGCACGATATCTTGGTTCTCTGTAATAGGAGTCTCAAAATCTGAAACACATCTTCCAATGTTACTGTCATCTCCCCTGTTGGTAGATAGAAGGTATTTGTCTCGGGATTCCATCTCTCAATCAATGCCTGCAACATAGCATGGTTCCGTGTAATTCGTGAATAATAGCGGATTCCACTTAACCCCAAACGATTTATCAATGTCCATTCAGCTGGTGTTACATCCGCTCGGATTCGTGACAACAGCGCTGGCACACTATCATTCATCCTCAATCCTGCCTCTGCCTGCATACACCAAAACAACAAACAACCATTCAATCCGTCAGGGTTTTTCAAACATTCTGGAAATTCCTCCAGTAACCGGTATCGGTTATACATAACCGATATCGGTTGAGTAACCGATACCGGTTCTCCCTAACCGCTACCGGTCACTGTCAATTACATACATCTTGCCTAAAACAACCACCTACGACAATAAATTGCTCGTTTATTCCTCTCTGTATACACAGACATACCCGAAACCCGTGATTACCTACCACGTAACACTTACCTCACCTATAACCCTTGCTATCATGTTTTCTTCTTCATATCTACCCACTTAATCTCTTATTCATAACACATGCAAAAATCAAATCACAACCAAAACATTTACCTCTGGGGTTGCAGTAGCTTGAGGTGGCCCTTGTCTTCCCTCTTGTCCCTGCCTGCTGGATGTTTCTCCTCGTCCTGCCATTATCACCACTCTTTTCAAATTCGCCTTTCTACTTTCTAAATCTCCGATCGCATTCACCTTCCCGGTCTCCTTTCTTATCACCCAAATCTCTCATACAAATTCCTGTCTCTCTTCTCCTTATCACTCACATCTCTCATACAAATTCTGTCTCTCTTCTCCTTATCACTCAAATCTCTCATGCAAATACCTGTCTCAGTCGTCAAAAAGCGTCGCGTTCGCGTATTTAACCTCTTGCATGGCTCTAAAATTAAAACTTAAGTTGCCACCCTAGCTTTTCTATTTTTAGAAAAGCTCATACCTAAATAACCGGTATCGGTTACTTAACCGATATCGGTCTATCAACTACCGATATCGGTTCCTTACCGATATCGGTTACACACCTATCTTTTCTCAACAATGACTAGCGTTCTTTTCTTCATTTCTCACCTAAATTTTTGTCGCGCCCACCTCTTTTCCTGCATAAACAACACAATTTACCACATTTGTTCATCCACCACACATAGCATTACAATTTCATTAACATCATTTATTTTATACAAATACACAAACCATCAACTACGGATATCAAGAAACTATCAATCTATACATCATTTGGATCCAACTCATCAGTTACATATATCACAATGTCACAAAACCACCAATTCATCACATAACCTGACATTCATATATACGTGCAAAAACAAAAACATCAACATCATCCATCTATCAACATGTCAACTAAAACTTATCATACATTACATATTACCAACCATTAACAAAATATTTAAACACATTTTGAACACTGCACGAGGATCAAAACATCGTCTCTATATATATACAAATTTTCAAAAATACAATGTGCCCTACATCGGGGCCTCTGTGATCTCATAATCCACCAAAGCCGGCACGCAGGCCGCAATAACTGTCAAAAAATCTCGACTCGGCTCGCAGGCCGGTCCCTCGTATCAAAAATAGATATATACTCGGCTCGCAGGCCGGTATCCACTATACAACCCCTACTCGGCTCGCAGGCCGGTATACAATAAATGAATACATGAATAATACATGGCACGCAGCCTCTATCAATACACCGGTTCGCAGACCGGTGCCCATCTCTAAATACAAAAGTCATGTCCGGGATCCCTCGGCTCCACCACCCCTCGACACTCTCCCCCATTGGTCCCTGTGGTGCCTCTCGCCTCCCGCCTGTGACGGACCCACCACTGTGGTGCGCCTCCCGAGACCTCTCGGCTCCGAGAGGTCTCTGCTCTATGTGCCGCATATGGCTGATAATCAGCCCGGTACCATCAAGAATATCCTGATAGTATCGGGCCTCCGCTCTAGCCTCCATGTAGCGCTCTCGAGCCACCGTAGTCTTGGGTGGTCCCCGACACCTACTACCAAGTGCCCCCCGTGCTGTTTGGTGCTGCCTTTGGTGGTACACGTGGTGTGGTACCTACACTGCACTACTCGTGCTCGGGCCGTGGTTGTACATTGGCTTTGGTGGTGGTGCTAGTACTGTGTTCTTTACTGTGCACTGCACTGCTTTGTGGGCCGTGGTGCTTGGTGGTGTCTTGCACTGTGCGCACTGTGCACTGCACTCGAGCCTAGGCTAGCTGCCCTGTAAGACACCTATCTGTGCCTGTGCTGCAGCTAGCTGCCCCTGTAAGAGCTGCACCTGACCCCTGAGCTGATCTCTCTCTCCTATCACTGCAGCCAAGTCTGGCAGGCGTGCAGTGGTACTATCCTCTGTTTGCTCTCTCTCTTGCCCAACCCACCACACCCTGTATGCTCCCGTGCACCCAGCATCATCTATACCCTCACCTGCTGGCCTCTCTGCTACCCAATCTGGATCCAAAGGCTGTGGTGCAGGCAGTGGGGCCTCTACATCATCTCTCCTGTACTGAGGAACGGGAGGTGGCTCGTCCTGTCGCAGCCCCATCTGCCTGCGTACCCTCTCCAGGGGTATCCGCTCGTACTCTCCTGGCCTCCGTCCTGCTATCCAGAATGTGTACTGGATTAGGCGCAACTGTAAGCGGGCTCCTCTGCCAGGATGGTGACCTCTGTAGGGTCTCCATACAATGTCTACTGCTGTAAGGCCCTCTAGCAGATGTCTATAGTATGCCACATCCCGACCTGCCATAACTGCTCGTGGCTGGCCCACGACCCCCAACCACCTCTGAAAGCCATATCGGTATATGACCTGTGGCCCTGGCTGCTGGGGTAACCCTACTGGCCTGATGCATACGATGTGCTCATATGCCCAACAATGTAACAAAAATGTAGAACAAATACCAAATCGCCTCCTCCGGCGATAGCCCCATAGCTCCCTGTATAATTGCACCAGATATCACTTGGTGCCAAGGGGTAACAGTGTGCTCCTCCACCATCTCCAGCAAAGTACCCCCATCAATTCTCGTGGGAAGCGGCCTCCCTCTGAGTCCAGGAGGGTGAAGCAGGTGATCCCAACCATCATCAACACAGCCAGTCGTGTCTCGTGACGATGCGCACGGTACATGTCACCGTACCCGATACTCGCGCTATGGTAGGTCAGTAGCGCGGCTGCATCCCCAAAAACCTGCAGTATGCTGTCCATCGCAGTCTCTGAATCTACCTGGAAGACTGCCTCTCCCTCGATAGGTAACCGAAGGATGCGATACACATCCTCCAATGTGACGGTCATCTCCCCAGTCGGGAGATGGAACACATTGGTCGCCGGATCCCATCTCTCGATGAGGGCGACCATCAGGCTGTGATCTCTCTCTATCGCTCTGTACCTCTGGACTCCGCCGAGTCCCACCTCACGCATGATGGCCCAATGAGCCGCAGATACGTGTGGCCTCATCCGCACCAACAGCGGGGGCATCCTATCCCGCATCGTCAACTGCTGACGTGCCTGCAAAACCAACCCACATCCTTAGACCTACTCTTTATTACAACATCTACTTTGTCATCTAAACACCCCTTTTTATCCCCCCGACCATACCCTGACTCTCTACCGCCCCCCTCTAACAACCTACCACCCCCACACACCCACACCAAACCCAACCCAACCCAAAAACCCAAAACCTAACCCCACACCTAACCCTTCTCCACCCCTAACCCAACCCCCACACCGACCCACAACCCAACCCAAAACCCAAAACCCAACCCAACCCAAAACCCAAAACCTAACCCCACATCTAACCCTTCTCCACCCTAACCCAACCCCCACACCGACCCACAACCCAACCCAAAAATCCAAAACCCACCAACCCAAAAACCCTAACCCACACCTAACCCTTCTCCACCCTAACCAAAACCCAACCCAACCCAAAACCCAAAACCCAACCCAAAAAACCCAAAACCTAACCCCACACCTAACCCTTCTCCACCCCTAACCCAACCCAAAACCCAAAACCCAACCCAACCCAAAAACCCAAAACCTAACCCCACACCTAACCCTTCTCCACCCCTAACCCAACCCCCACACCGACCCGCAACCCAACCCAAAAACCCAAAACCCAACCCAACCCAAAAACCCAAAACCTAACCCCACACCTAACCCTTCTCCACCCCTAACCCAACCCCCACTCCCACCCACAACCCAACCCAACAACCCAAAACAACCAACCCAACCCCTACATAAACCCACAACCGACGCCGGCCGATACATGACCGACGCCGGTCACCAACAACCCTCCCTTTCCCTAAAATTGTGCGACCGATGCCGGTCGCTTAGTGACCGACATCGGTCACTGTCCTCTCCCGGAGCCGAACCCCCGCGCGGCCCCCAAAACCCATTTTTTACCTATTTCTACCCATCTACCCACCCAAAAACCCTAAAAACTTACCCACCTACCCACCTTAGCCTATCTAACCTATCTACCCTCTCCCTTTCTCAAATCATTTCCATTTTCTCATTATTTCCTAAAAAAGGTTAATTCCTACCCAAACCCCCAATTTAGCATAATACAACCAAATCACCAAATTAAAGAGTTTCGAATCTACCCGAATGACGACACGTCATCGTGGTGGGATGGGTGGTGGCGGTCCAGCTGGTCCAGCCCCTCCAGCTCCTCCTGCCTGTGCCATGGCTCCAATCCTGATCTGCTGGGTCCCCGGCCAATCAACTGCTGCCTCCTCCTTAATCGGGCCCACTATCAACTCTCTCCGCCAATACAATAGCTCCACCTCACTCAATCCAGCCTCTAATCCCAAGTCTCCACGTCAGACAAGTCGATTTGGATTGCAAATAACAAAAGTGACAATGACAAGCCGTATTTTTCTTTTTATAGGTTTTTCACCTTTCACCGATATCGGTTTCATTTTGCCCTAAGGAACCGGTATCGGTCCCTTAACCGATATCGGTCATGCAGAATCGACATCGGTTCACTACCCAACTTTCACCCCATTCTTTGCCCTTATTTACTCCTTGCCTCTTTTTCACCAATATCGCCTCTATCCACCTTTGCTGCACAACATTTGTTCACTTGTCCAGCCTGACCTACGGCCTCAACCTACCATTCGGCTCGACCTAAGGCCTCAACCTACCTATTCGGCCCGACCCAAGGCCTCAACCTACCATTCGGCCCGACCTAAGGCCTCAACCTACCAATTGGCCCGACCCAAGGCCTCGCCCTAACCTATTTGGCCCGACCTAAGGCCTCGCCCTACCTATTTGGCCCGACCCAAGGCCTCAACCTACCTATTTGGCCCGACCCAAGGCCTCGCCCTACCTATTCGGCCCAACCCAAGGCCTCGCCCTAACCATTAGGCCCGACCCAAGGCCTCAACCTACCTATCCGGCCCGACCCAAGGCCTCAACCTACCCATCCGGCCCGACCCAAGGCCTCGCCCTAACAATTTGACCTGACCCAAGGCCTCAACCTACCCATCTAACCTGACCCAGGGCCACCGCCCAACCACTTGGCCTGACCCAAGGCCGTATCACTTCAATACCATACCCACAATCAACGTTTTATTTTATCCATCCATCATGTACCTTTTGTTCAATCGAGCTCACCTGTTCGTGTTTTAGCATGATTAGGGTCCTTGACTTGATCTGTCGACCAACTTTGCCTAGACCTAGACCGTGACGTTTATCTCAACCAAACCAACCATTTGGTACTGCCGAACATGCCTAAACGTTCCGTTACCTCACCTGTTATATACCCTGGAGCTACTTCCTATGCCTTGGATACCAGGACTATATCACCCTTGTTTGGATAAACTATCGACCTTTGCCTACACATTGCTGGTTTGCTTGTCAAATCATGTACCCTCGTCGTACTATTGCATTTCAACATGCGTCTGCTTCCTTAGACCTACCCCACCACCTTACCATCCTCTCTACAACATATACCCTTTATCAACCTTATCCCCGATTTCCCGTTCACTCAATCGTGATAGATTTGGGGATTACCTATATCCTTAACATGAGAAACCACTTCATATTATTGTCATGCGCACTTTACGAGAACAAGCTACACGATAATAAGGGGCTAATATAGACACCAAATTCGTGTCTTACGACCCCTTATGACCCGCATACCATTTCGCAACCTAACCTCATTACCTAAACTTTACACAATTATTTATTAATTACCTTGTAATTGATAAATCCACATCACCTTACCCGCCACCTCACTTTGCCACCTCATCATGACCTAGCCCTAACCCTAAACTAACCTAATTAAGACCCATGACTTGGTCTAGACTCACATCCATAACTAATGCCTCCTTACTCACACCCAAAGCTGACCTTCTAGCCACTTGACCAAGCCCGCAACTGATCTCTCGGGAGAAAAGCAGGGAAGGTGGGCTATTTTACTAAAAATAGCCTACTTTTTCCTTACCGATGCCGGTTCCTACTCGACCGCCGTCGGTTATGCAACCGCCATCGGTTCCCTGTAAATGGGCTCCCAAACCAAAACAACGGATCAGAATTTCATTTTGGAGATCAGTCAAAGGATTTTTGGATCAACAGAGAGCATTGCGAGCGAGGAACAGAGTCCAGATCTTCACTTGTGCAAGCGAGAGATGAGTAAAGAAACCGAGAAGTGTTTACAACCAAGGAGATCAACTTGCATCTTGGTCAAAACCAAGTAAGTCACATCTTGCATGTCCTTTGTTATAACATTTCTTATGCTTCTTGAATCTCGGTCCTCCTAAATCCGTTTCGAATCCACTACCCAACGTGTCATTGCATCTAAGCTGTCATTCTTTTGCTTCTAATCATCCCATTTCCTAATATCATCCATAAACCAGACCTTACAAAACACCATAGCTACCAAGAAGATCCCGAGAACCTCTTTTGGTATTGGTTATTAGTAATCGGCATCGGTTATCGAGAATCGACATCGGTTCTGTCATCAAAACCAGAAAACCGGCCTTTCCCTACCCGGTTTAACGAAACAATTTAATTGATATTTTGCGGTATTTTGTGTTAATTCATATTAGCGAGAAGGCTGACCACCTTCGAAAGGAAGTTTTATATTTCACAGGCCCAAGGCGTTTCCTCATTTATTGTTTAATCAAAATCTTGTGGTCTTGTGTTCTTATTTGCGGGTAGTCCTTCCAAGACAAAAAGGAGTTCTCCATGATTAGCACGATCTTTCTCTACGGTACGTGCACACCATCTCGACATTCAATAGGTATTCCTCCTAACCCTAACCTCATCTATTTCTAAAAGGAATGAAAGGATAGAAGCAACTCTATTCCCGAAGCCGAAACATTAAAGCGAAACAAGACAAGGTAGGAGCATTCGGCGGTAATGATATGTGGGGCCCAAGATTAACCAAATGAAAGCCAATTTGTGCCGTATAAACCCCTGAAGCCACTGAGGTAGGAGACAGGACTAGGGATGAAGAAGGCAAGGTGGAGTTATCAAGTGGAGAAGGATGTAAATGAGCAGCTATACTAATAGGCATGCCTATAAGGAGTTGACCATCGTGTGTACGATCGGTGGCATGAGACAAATAGTATTGTACAACGCTAGGATTAGCATCCAAAAATTTCACAAATTCCTTATCTCCTACAGGGATTTTGGGAACCTCGCTGGTGTCCGTAGGATTCCCCACAGGATGTGCAGGAGGTGATTCAGGAAAAGGCACGGAGCAGGCATGTGAAACCATGGCTGCAGCTTGTTTCCGAGTGATAACAACCATGGACAAGGGTACATAGTAAGGATGTAATCTATCAGGAACAGAAGCAGCAACAAAATGTTGGAAGTTGGAAGGCTACTGGTTTTAGGAACTGTAAAAAGACGAACCGATATCAGATCAAGTAACCAATGTCGGTCATTTTGTAGCAGCGTTGGTAAGTTAACCGATGTTGGTAGAATAGGACCGGTGTAAGAAGCTGAAGGAAGTTGCTGATTTGGGGCTAACAGTGCTTAGTATGCCTACCAAACTGTTCTGAAGTGATCACAGAAAACAGTGTATGACAGAGAAACAGAACCAAAAAAACAAGGCGCACAAACAAATTAACGAGACTAACCCTAGGATTAGTTTTAATCAATGTGGGCTTATGCCTTTAGACGCAAAATGATGTCACTCCTAAACAAAAGACTTAGGGAAATGTCAAGTTTGTTTTGGCTTATAAGGTTACCTCTCAATGGGCGGAGGAATACCGCAGAAAAGGGGGATGTTTTGAGCTGTTGTGTTAATTATGAAGTGATTCGGTATGTGTTGTGTAGTGAAAGTAAGATTAATTTCTTGTCAATACCATGGAAATCACCCCACATGTATTTAATTGTTACTTAATCTACGTTCACTAGAATTGAAAACAAGCAAGCAAGAATGGGATGCACGTGTTTTAAAACCCGAATCAAAAATGATATTCGATGAAGCAAAGAAGATGACTTTCACTAATGCAAAGCTGGGAAAGCAAGACAAATTCTTTTACCGAATATAAAAAAATATCTTGTGAATATTTTTAGAAGAAGAAAACAACAAGTGTGCTCCCTATATGAAAGCAAGCAAGAAAGAAAGAAACCCGAAATGGGTCCCACCGGGCGTGCCAAAATGTTTTGCAAAGAAATGCTTCCATTCCTAGAATAGAGTTGCTTCTATCCTTTCATTCCTTTGAGAAACAGATAAGGGTTAGGGCTAGGAGGAATACCTATTGAATGTTGAGAGGGTGTGCGCGTACCGTAGAGAGAGATCAGATCGATTGCAAAGAACTCCTTTTTGTCTGGGAAGGACTACCTACAAGTAAGAATACAAGACCACCAGATTCTAATTAGATAATAAGTGAGGGAACTGCCTTGGGCCCAGGAAATATGAGACTTCCTTTCAAAGGTAGTCAGTTCCCCTGCTAATATGAATTAACACAAATTCTAACAAATAAGCTATTGTCCAATTACAATTTGTTTACCTTGTTAGAACAATAGAGAAAAGGCTGGTCTTGGTTTTGAATCACAGTGACTGATGTCGGTCAGTGTCACCAGTACCGGTTGATGATAACCGATATCGGTAGGGGTAGTGATTTAAGGGGTTTGGTGAAGGTTGGCTATAAGATGGCTATATGATAGCTATGGTGTTTATAAGGCTGGTAAAATGATTGGGGATAGGTAATGAGGTGATGGAGAAGACTCAGAGAGTATGGGGGCTGTTCTTGGGGCAATGTAGGGGTAGAGGAATGTAAGTTAGATGGAGAGTGTTACCGGGTAGTAGATCCAGGAATAGACTTGTAATTACTGTGATTCAGAAGTCCAAGAAATATTATTAAAAGAACATACAAAATACTACTTACTAGTTCCTGATGAAGATACAGGTCCAAGGACTGTTATGATGAAGGCAGGGTTCAGGTAGGATGGTCTGACAATCCAAGATGAGCTATCTCCTCTCCCGATGCTTGGATGAGTGTCACTAGGCTCTCTGGTTATTCGAGTTGCGATTGGTCTTGATGTCCTTCTCTGCAAACTCCTCTCTTTCCTTCACTTGTCTCTGCTCGGCCAAGTAAATTCGGATTCTTCCAATGACTTCTGATATTCCGATCAATGAAAATCCTCCTTTGTTTTTGGTTGGGGGAGGTCATTTATAGGGAACCGATGGCGGTTACGTAACCGACGGCGGTCGAGTAGGAACCGGTATCGGTTCAGTCAAAGTGGGCTATTTTTAGTAAAATAGCCAACTTTCCCTCCTTTTCTCCCGAGGGATTAGTTGTGGGCTTGGTCAAGTCATTATGAGGTCAGTTTTGGGTGTGGGTGAGGAGTAATTAGTCATGGGTGTGGATGTAGACCAAGTTATAGGTCTTAATTAGGTTAGTTTAGGGTTGGGACTAGGTCATGATGAGGTGGTGAAATGAGGTGGCAGGTTTGGAGATGTGGATTTATTAATTGTAAGGTAATTAATAAATAATTGTGTACGGTTTAGGTGATGAGGTTAGGTTGCGAAATGAGATGCGTGGCACGGGAGGTCGTAAGACACAAATTTGGTGTCTACATTAGCCCCTTGTTGTCATGTAGCTTGTCTTGTAAAGCTGCACTGACAATAATAAGAAGTGGTTACTCCTGTTAAGGGTATAGGTAATCCCCCTCAAATCTATCATAGATTGAGGTAGCGTGAAATCAGGGATAGGGTTGATAAAGGGTAAATGGTGTTGAGATAATGGTAAGATGGTGGGGTAGGTTCAAGGAAGTAGACGCACGTTGAAATGCAGTAGTGCGACCAGGGTACATGATTTGAAGAGCAAACAAGCAATTCGTAGGCAAAGGTCGATAGTTTATCCAAACAAGGGTGATATAATCCTGGTATCCAAGGCATAACAAGTAGCTCCAGGGGATATAACGGGTAAGGTACAGGAACTTTTAGGCATGTTCGGCAGTACCAGATGGTTGGTTTGGTTGAGATAAACTCACGGTCTTGGTCTAGGAAAATTTGGTCGACTGATCAAGTCAAGTACCCTAATCATGCTAAAACACGAACATGTGAGCTCGATTGAACAAAAAGCTACATGATGGGTGGATAAAATTGTAATTTGTTGGTTTTGGGCGAGGTATTTAATTGGTGCGGCCTTGGGTCGGGCCGATTGATTAGTGAGGGCCATGGGTCGGGCCTGATTGGTTGGTTGCGGCCTTGGGTCGGGCCAAATGGTTGGTTATGGCCTTGGGTCAGGCCTGATTGGTTGGTTACGGCCTTGGTCGGTTCAAATTGGTTGGTGGCAGCCTTGGGTCGGGCCAAATGGTTGGTTGCGACCTTGGGTTGGGCTTTGAGTGGTTGGTTGCGGCCTTGTGTTGGGCCAAATTAGTTGGTGGCGGCCTTGGGGCGGCCAAATGGTTAGTTGCGGCCTTGGGTCGGGCCTGATTGGTTGGTTGTGCGGCCTTGGGTCGGGCCAAATTGGTTAGTTGTAGCCTTGGGTCGGGCCAAATGGTTGGTTACGGCCTTGGGTCGGGCTGATTGGTTGGTTGCGGCCTTGGTCTAGGCCAAATTGGTTGGTGGCAGCCTTGGGTCGGGCCAAATGGTTGGTTGCGGCCTTGGGTCGGGCTTGATTGGTTGGTTGCGGCCTTGGGTCGGGCCAAATTGGTTGGTGGTGGCCTTGGGTCGGGCCAAATGAAGTCAAAAATGTTATTTAGCAAAGGAGGGTATAGGCGATGTGGTGAGAAAGGGAGATTAGTGAATAAGGGCAGAAATTGGGGAAAAGGTGGGATTAAACCGATATCGATTAGCTATGACCGGTATTGGTTAGATGACCGATACCGGTTCTTTAGGGCATAATATAACCGATATCGGTTATAGGTCAAAAACCTATAAAAAGAAAAATACGGCCTGTCATTGTCACATTGTCAATTTGAAAACCAATTTTAGTTGTCTGAGGTGTTTTAGTGAGATTGTTGAATTTGTCGGCTGAGGTGGCACTATTTGAGTGGAGAAGTGAGTGGTTGGTAGGCCCTAGCGAGTAGGAGGCAGCATTTGATTGGTGGAGGACCCAGCAGAGGAGATTTAGAGCCATGGCACAGCCAGGAGGAGCAGGAGGTGCTGGACCAGCTAGACCACCACCACCTATCCCACCACGACGACGTGTCGTCGTACCGGTAGGTTCGAAACCTCTCATTATGTGAATTTAATGTTGTTAAGCTAGATTTGGGTTTTGGGTAGGAATCCAAGTTTTTAATAAAATAATTAAGAAATTGAAGTTATTTGGAAAATGGAGAGGGTAGGTGGGTTAGTTAGGCTAAAATGGTAGGGTGGGTAGGTTTTTAGGGTTTTTCAATGGGTAAAAGGGGAGTAATAGGCAAAAAATGGGTTTGGGGGGCCGCGTCGGGTTCGGCTCGGCCGTGGACAGTGACCGATGTCGGTCACTAGGCGACCGGCCTCGGTCACTAGTTTTTAGGGAATCTAGGTTGTGGGCAGATCGGCGTCGGTCGTATGTCGACCGGCGCCAGTGTATATCATATGCTAGAGGGGACTGGTGGTGGTCATGGGTGACCGGTACGGTCATTAGTTAGGATTATTTATTTTGTTGGTTTGGTTTTGTTGTTGTTTTGGGTTTTTGGTTGTTGTTTGGGTTGTTGTTTTGGTGTTTTGTTATTTGTGGTTTGGGTTTTTGTTGTTGTTTGGGTTGTTGTTTTGGTGTTTTGTTATTTGTGGTTTGGGTTTTTGTTTTGTGTTGTGTTTATTGTTGGGTTTTGTGTTTTGGGGGTGAAGAGGGAGGGGTAGAGATAAATAGGAAAGGTGATTGGTGGGGCGGGGGTGAAATGGGGTGGTTGTGTGGTTGGTGTAGTTAGCATAGATTAGGTGTTGGGTATGAATGGGGAGGTGTTAAATTGGTAGGGGAATAGGTAAATGGCGAGAGTAGATCTGGGTGATTGGTAGGGTGCGAGATAAGGAAAGGGGATATCATAGATGTTTTAGGGTAAAATAGGTGGGTGTAGGTGTGTGTTATAGAGTCGGGGTGTGGTCGGGTGGGTAAAAGGGGGTATAGAGGGTTAAAGTAGTTGTTGTTTGAAAGGGTAGGTCTAATGAAGTGGGTTATTTGTGTAGGCATGTCAGCAGCTGACTATGCGGGATCGGATGCCCCGTTATTGAGACGGATGCAGCCACATGTGTCCGCGGCACATTGGGCCATTATGCACGAGGTGGGACTCGGTGGAGTCCAGCGGTATAGGGCTGTGGAGAGGGACCATAGCCTTATGGTTACCCTCATCGAGAGATGGGATCCGGCAACCAATGTTTTCCATCTCCCGACTAGAGAGATGACTATTACCCTGGAGGATGTATATCACATCCCGAGGCGCCAATCGTAGGAGAGGTAGTATTCCGGTAGATGCGAGAGATGGATATATAAAGATTCTGTCGGTATTTGGGGATGCAATTTGCATCATTGACTTATCACAAGGTGTGAGCATTGCCTATGGGGACATGTATCGCACCCACGAGACATGAGACACGGCTTACCATGCGATGATGATAGGTATCACCGCTTCGCCCTCCCGGACTCGAGAGGGAGGCTGCTTCCCACAAGATTTTATGGGGGTCTTTGCACGAGATGGTGGAGGAGCATACGTCTTATGCTTGGGCACCAGTATACCTGGTGCAGCCTATATAGAGAGTGTGGGGTTATTTAGGATGAGGTAATTTGGGATTTGTTCCACATTTTTGTTACACTGCTGGGCATATGAGCACATCATATGTATTTGACCAGTAGGGCTGCCCCAGCAGCCAGGGCCACAAGTTATATACAGGTATGGCTTTTAGAGGTGGTTGGGGGTCATGGGCCAGCCACGAGCGGTGCTCGCA
Organism: Taxus wallichiana var. yunnanensis; assembly: GCA_018340775.1. NCBI lineage: Eukaryota > Viridiplantae > Streptophyta > Pinopsida > Cupressales > Taxaceae > Taxus > Taxus wallichiana. The sequence continues at coordinate 765,768,996 of CM031242.1, read as the reverse complement.
GGACGGGATGTAGCTTACTACCGTCATATGCTAGAGGGCTTGACCGCATTGGATATTGTATGGAGGCCTTACAGAGGCCATCAGCCCCGAGGAGGAGCCCGAGCACAGATGCAGCTGGATCCAGTATACTTTCTGGATAGTAGGACGGAGGCCGGGAGAGTATGAGCGGATACCCTTAGAGAGGGTACGATGGTAGTTGGGGCTGCGACAGGATGAGCCACCTCCCTTCCCACAGTACCGGAGGGATGATGTAGAGGCCCCACTGCCGGCTCCATAGCCCGTTGACCCAGATTGGGTAGCAGAGAGGCTGGCCGACAACAGTGGATGATGTCGGGTGTACAGGTTCATTTTTGGTTTGGTGGGCTGGTCAGAGAGCAGCGGAGATAGACAACCCGACACAACTGTGACATTTGGCGGCTATCATGCAGAGAGAGGACCGCCTCTAGGGACAGTGCGGTTATTACAGGCAGCTTGCTCTGCACGAGGCACATATCGGGGTATTACAGGCGGTTAGCCTAGGCACAAAAGTGCGAGCACGAGTGCAGTATAGGCATAGCCAAAGGTACAGCCACGTGTATAGCCACGAGCACATGCCATAGGCACCACCACCGACACTGGCAGCATAGCCACGAGCACGAGCACCGCCACGGGGTGTCTTGGTAGGATAGGGGCCATTATTATTAGGAGTCGAGGGACCAGCCCCAACAGCCATGGTGGCACGGGCCTGTTATATAGAGGTGAGAGTGGAGGCCCGGTATTATCAGGATGTCCTTGATGGTACCGGGCCGACTATCGACCATATGTGGCACATGAGCCGAGACCTCTCGAGCGAGGAGATCCCGGGGGGTACGGCTACACCCGAAGGGTCGGTGACGAGGGAGGAGGTGGGAGCCAATGCGGGGACCAGCGGGAGAGGAGCCGAGGGTGGTGGGGAGAGCTGATACATCCCTAGAGCGGAGATAGGTGTTTTGCTTGTACATTGGATATAAGCACCGGTCTGCGAACCGGTTATTTATATAGAGGCCTGCGTGCCCACATATGATTCATTCATTTATTTATCTTTTTGTATATACCAGCCTACGAGCCAAGTACAGGTTGTATAGTTGATACCGCCTGCTGCGAGCGAGTATATTTTGATGTGAGAGACCCGGCTGTGAGCCGAGTCGAGATTTTGACAGCGATTGTTGCGGCTGCGTGCCGGATTTTTATTATTTTGAGATCACAGAGGCCCCTATGCAGGGCAAGTTGTATATTTGAAATATTGATATATATATAGAGATGATGGTTTTGATCCACATGTTGTGTGCATAACATGTTTTATGTGTTTTGTCGATGGTTTTGGAAATTGAATGTAGGTATATGATGAGTTTGATCCAAATGGGGTTTATCTTGATGAGGTTGATGTAGTTATTGAAATGTTGTCCATATTTTGTTGATGGTTGTTTTATTGTAGATAGATGATATTGATGAAATTGTGATGATATATAGGGGTTGATGTGATTCGATGACAAATAGTGATAATGGTGTAGTTATGCGGGCAAAAGAAGCGGGCGCAACAACAATTTAAAAATAAAGAAAAGGCCAGATTTAAAAAATAGGAGGCATGTGACCGATATCGGTTAGCTAAGCGACGTCGGTAGATTGATGATGACTGATATTAGTTATGTAAGCGATGCGGTTATTCCAAAATGATATTTTCTAAAAATAGAAATGTAACATCCTCATTTTTAACTTTAGAACAAGTGAAATTTTTTTTTTTTTTTGATAATTGCATACTGGTTCTAAATACATAATTTAGAACTCACAATTCAAATAACCATTCATATAACAAGCAACCATATGCAGCTGTAATGACTCGGAGTACTTCCGATCTATTCATTCCATGACTCGGTAATCTACCGATCTATTCATGAGTAATAAGAGTCGGTGTTTTTATTTAACACATCACTCTTGCGGTTCTCTTCCCTAATCTGGGAATTCAGAATGCTCTGTCCAAGGAATCTAACTGAATAACTGTTACCATTATCCATCGGCATCTCATCCCTTAGACTAGGTGAATCAGGACAACGCAATCAGCAGCTTGCGATACTTTGGCCAAAGATTTGAAACATACTGTTCATGTCTCGTATTCCTTAACGGCATACTCGTCAATCTGGAATACGTCCTTCACCCCATTCATATGTTATATAGAATGTCTTATACGATTCTTTGTCAGTCCTTTCTTTTCACAATTTGAATCACTCGGAGGCGATTAACAAGGTGATAATGTTATATGGATGCCTACGAGGATTAGGGATATGATGACATACTGGTTCAACCTTGCAGTTCAACCAGTGTGTCATGACACCCCAAATCTTCGAGGCAGTCATATAACATGACCACGTTCTTAATCGGTCCCGGGGTAACTCGTGTGAAATCAATTGTAAATCTCAGCGATCGATCAATGAGGGGTGTCGCCATAAGTCACCTGCATTGTTGTAACTTCAAGAAGATCCTAATCTTCTCGGAGGTACAGCCCTGCAGTCGACTTTATGCCGTCAACCTTTAGATCCGCCTCGAGAAGATCTACCCAAAACAAGCGTTACGCACTATAGTTTAAATTACTTTTTAAGACTTTTCCCTAAGGTTAGCCTTTGCAAATCCTAGATTCATTTTCTTAAGACGACCCTCCTCTATTATTCCATTACTTGGTAGAGGTATTATGGTCTAGTTTCTATCAAGGAGTCATTAGAATACATCTGATTCTAAGCAACAGATTCAGACAATATCTCATAACCTATGCTTGAGATTGCCACCTGAAACTCCATTGATTGCCTATCAGTTCTCTTAACTGAATTCATATCATACCTTTCATTTTAAAGCTATGAATGATTAAGAATCCAATCTACTATTGTCCTATTATACTTAGGACTAGGGATTAGTAATTCAATCCAACTTGTTTAGCGTTATCTTTTAGGCTCAATTTTTAACCTATTTTCTAGAGAGACAATATTTAAGTTACAATATTGCATTATCCAGATCAAATTAGAACTACTAAATACTCATAAGAATTTAGTCTAATTACTTACAAGCTTTCATTGTCAATCACAAAAGCATCCATATTATACAAAGATAACTATGCCTCTTCGTTACGTAAACCGAAGAAGTTCATCATTCATAATAGAATACAACACATAAGTATCAAACACTTATTTTCGTTCCTTTGAAACTCGTACCATTACATTTTATGCGAGCATACTTGATATAATGCTAACGGAAAAGAAACATCTTTTCTCATATAGTACATCCATAAAATCAATTTTGTAATTCATAATAAATCAAATAAACTATACGATCGGATTTGCCGGATCTGCATTGTATTTACCTCTTACGGCAACCATCTCGCAAAAATAGTCAACATGAGTCGATTCAATGGTGAGCATGATAAGCACTAACTTTTAAAACAATTGCAATCCATCAATTGTTTCCATTAAACACCTACTGTTTAAATGAGATCAAATATCCAAATAAGAAAACATATTCAGCTATGTCCTTGTAATACTAAATGATTACAAACATGTAACTCTATCATTGTTACTGAGAATAGTCTTAAACACTTTCTAATTTTTTTCATCAGATATTAAAGAAACAAGAACGAAGGCATATAAACAATCATTGAATCCAAATCACGACCTTTAATGGTGATTGATGCATTCTTTCAAAAAAAGGAAATAACATAACAATTTGGAATCCTACCAAAAGCGTTACCAAATTAATTTCCCTACGATAGTTCATTATCAATAATATTAAATAAGGGAAGAGAAAGAATCAATCCATTCTTACTTCCCTTTTTACATAAGTTCATCACTGTACTGCCATCACTTATGAGAACAGTCAACCAGTATATAAATGAACAAGTTAGACAGGCCGAAATCAAGATCACTGTTCTAAATCACGAAAATAGAAACCCAGCAAATCTCTTGTACAGCAACTAACACATCAACTATCCATAAATCAGTCTGATGTCCAAAACTAGTTTCACCTAAACACAGTAAGGCTTTCGAACCAAGTTTGAAAGCAAGAGCTTCAAGCGTATTGCTGTAACCAACAACTCTATAACATTAAGCCTTTTAAGGTTTCCGAGAAACTATGCTATGGTGACCACACATTGATTCCAATTCATGATCGATCAGTCGAGGCTGAACAAAAGAAAGGAACTTAGCATATTTATACTTTCACGATCTATCGGGTGAACAAGCGGAAAGGAACACCATCAATCGATCCCTACCTTGGTGCATGCAAATCCCTAGTGCAACTCGCCCAAAAGGCGAGGCGAGCGAAAAGCAGTCATCAATGACGCATATAAAAATCAGACAAACAATCAAGCTCTTATTTCAACCAAGAAACCCATTTGTACTCGCAATAATTTAGCACAAATAGAACGGGTTGAATATGTAGTTGATCACCTAAGGAATCTGTACCACCAAAGCAACATGCAACACAAAGTACTCCAAGAAAATACAGAGGTCTTGATACGGAGTTTTCCTTCAAGTCTTTGGATCAACTCTTAACAATGTTTGTATATACACATTCTAACTTGAAAAAGTGACCAAAATAGAAATAGAACATTGAAACGTCTCCTCACAAATCGTTCGGAATTCAATCCTAATAAATCCACTAATTCACACTACATACGATAGCAGTTTGCGCCCATAATCACAAACCCAACAACAGTATAAAAATAGAATTAATTGATAAATCCTTCCATGCCATTCAAGACAAACATTCCGAATGAAACAAGTATAAGCAAATCAATATACTCATTCCAAAACAATGAAATAAACTGAGCTGCTTCGAAACCTTCGAACAATTTTCGCAAGGAAAGGCAATACATCCACAAAAAGTCAATACTCAGTATTTACTACAATACTTGATAGCCACAAAACCTGTCTTTTCCACAAGGCTTCCACGACCATATAATAATAAAACTCAAGATGAATCTACATTCACAACAGAGATTCCGTAAGCGATTCAATCATGAAATCCACTGAGTCGTTAAAGACTATGGTAACTCATCAGTTGCCTATTCCAAGCCAGAAATTAGAAAACAATGAAACCCACAAAGTATCATTAATCGCTGTTAACAAAACCATGACTGAGCTTCGAAAATCTTCAAAAGCACAGAACAATCAAATGGTACACCAGTATCATTCCCTACTGTCTCACAACAGCATTGACGATCGAAGGTCGACAGCAAAACAGTGATCTATACCCTTCACGAGTATATTCGACGGGCTCTCGCCAAACAGGCCGAGCATTCAAACCTTTATAAATATAAATCTCTCATATTTAAACCAGACGGAATACACAACAAACAGAGTTGAAGTTCGATTTCAACAAACACCCAACAAGCGGAAATTGCCAAAAATCGAACCAGAATAGATACAGAGCCAAAATCAACTAAATCTTCATAGGAAAATTTATCTAATCTTCACAAACAAATGAACAGAGTTGTTTTAATGAAGACATTTGAAAGACAGCAAAATATTTAAAGGATAGGGCCTAACATGCCTGTATTTTGATCGAATTTCCGAAGAAGACAACAGGAAGAGCTCAAACTTCCTTTTCTTTTTCCCAAATACAGCGACCAACAAAATTTTGCTGTCCCGTTTACAATATATCCTCCATGGCAGAGAAAAGAGCCAGAGAAATTCATTCTCGCCATGCAACTCAAAGAGAACTGGTGCGAAGAACCAGTAAACTAGCAGAGAGAGAGAGAGTAGACCGAAAATCGCGATACACCAAACAAACCTTCCAACTTCTCGTTTGCATGCCGTTTCGCGAGCTCCGGGCTCGACTCCCTAAACAATAAATGCCATTAAACCAATTTTCCCGCCTAATCTCTACTCCCACCGACCGCCAAAATTGGCGACAGTCCAACAAAATCTCAAGTTCATTTCAAAACTTAGTAATTGCCAAGTCTACGCCAAGGTTAGCCGCCTAAGCCTCCGCCATCTGCTGTCCCTCATCCTTATCCTTCCCATTTATTGCCATAGAGAATAGCGCCCATGGTTCGCCACCCTTCAAAGGCCCCTTCCCATAAACTCTTAGTTAGCTAGGTTAGTATCTTAGGTTAGAGTTTTAGGGTAAGAACCATGCTAACCATTTTGCACTTAGTTATTATTTTAGGATCATAACACATAGCCTAGGTCTAGGTTAGACTAACATTAATCTAACCCCTAGGTTAGGTTATTGTTTTAGGTTACTAACCCTAAGTAATTCAGTTTGGTCCTTCTCCTGAAAACTCGGAGAGACCTGCATCATACTTTCTAGAACAGAGCCACTCCTGTTCTTATTACAGAATTGTATGTCAATGAATTATTACCTGGTCTTTAATCGAGACCTTCCAGATATGCCAGATATCGGGAACCGTTTCATTTCTCAAGATCTGCCTGAGTCATACTCCTGACCAGCTCACCAAATGCTTCCATACCTTGCAACCTGTTCAAGGTTCGGGATATAATTTTATCACTTCACAAAATTAAAGCATTACTTGGATCAATTCCTCTGGTCCAAGTCTAGATATTATTGATGAATACCTGTATAATTTCATTCCGTGATCAGATTAATATTCAGTCACAAGATGAAATAAATAAAAGAGTCTATTAATATTTTGACTCAGTCAAGATCTGCAATCTGCAAGAAATTTAATACACATCAAGCATGATTCCCGAATCGAGGTACACAATCCATTTACTAGAAATCACATATCAACACTTGAATGCTTAGGAGAAAGTAACAACAGTTCAGGGTGTTACATGCTTCCCTCTAAAAGGTTCATCGTCCCGATGAATTACATATTAAACTTAACCTTCCGGTCAATCAATTTATTAGTACACAAACAATGTGTTTACTTCCATATTTAATAGTTTGAAATCAATGTCACCTCACTTTTATTCAACTTTGAATAAAGTATGCGCATAATCAAAGCTTTCATAAATACTCAAAAACAATCAGTTCATAAAGTATTTCATCAAAGATTTCATTCTGTTGCAAAAAGAGAAGGAAAAGCAGTTTTCATCTCTTCCAGGTTTTCCCAAGTTGCACTTTCTTCGCTAAACTGGTCCCACTGGACCTTACATTGCTGAATATCTCGATTCCTTAAATGCAACTGGCGAGTTTCCAGCACCCTTGTGGGTTTAACCACGATTATTCCTGGGTCCTGGACCTGCAAGGAATTCCAATTTAAAACATGTGACAGATCTGAAACGTATTTCTTAAGCAAAGAAATATGGAAAACATCATGCATACGAGATAGAGCAGGAGGCAATGCTAAACGATAAGCTACAGGATTGATTATCTCGACAATTTCAAAAGGTCCCACATATCGTGGTGACAACTTGGCAGCCTTGCCAAAAGTTATAGAACTCTTTCTGGGTTTAACACGCAGAAAAACCTTATCACCAAGCTCAAACTTTCTATCAACCCGCTTAAGGTCAGCATAGCTCTTCTGTCTATCCGCTGCTTCCTTTAATCGTTCACGAATCAGCTTAACTTGCTGTTCCATCTCTGTGAGAATCTCTGGTCCAATTACCACTCTATCCTCTACACTGTCCCAACTTACAGGGGTTCTGCACTTTCTTCCATAAAGTGCTTCAAAAGGTGCCATCTTAAGAGATGAGTGATAAGTGTTGTTGTATGCGAACTCAACTAATGGGAGATACTCTTCCCACTTATACTGTTGATCCATGCAATACATTCGCAACATGTCCTCCAACACTTGATTTACCCTCTCAGTTTGCCCATCCGTTTCTGGATGATATGCAGAACTGAAGTTTAGTTTCGTTCCTAGGGCTGCGTTAAGCGTTTGCCAAAACCTTGACGTCATTCTAGGATCCCTGTCAGAAATAATCAGTTCAGGTACACCATGCAATCTGAAAATTTCGTGTACGAACCTCTTGGCTAGCACTGGAGAATCATCCTTTAGATTTCCAGCGATGAAATGAGCTACCTTAGTTAGCTTATCTACAACTACCAGGATAACATCATGTTTATTCCTGGACATGGGTAGTCCTTGTACAAAATCCATGGTTATTACTTGCCATTTGTACTGCGGTATGCTATGAGGATACAACAATCCAGCAGGATGCATATGCTCTGCTTTCACCCGCTGACATTCCAGACAATGAGTCACAAAATTTATCACATCCTTTTTCATACCTTTCCAGAAGTATTGCTGTTTCAAATCAGCTAACATTTTTGTGATACCCGGGTGTCCAGAGAAAGGTGAATTATGAAATTCAACTAACAACTTCTTTCTCAAATCATCCAGCACAGGAACATATACCCTATTTTCATAACGCAAGATTCCTTCATTATCTAAATGAAAACCTTCATACCTTTTATCTTTAGGTTCTGCAGCAATGTTTGCTTTTACTTTTGAAAATATGTATCTGATTCTGAGGCACTTTTTACCTCGTCTTTAAACTGAGTTCTTAATGTTATAAGAGCAGAAATGTGCCTCCTACGACTTAGAGCATCAGCTACTCTATTCTCCTTTCCTTTGATATAACTGATATCAAAGTCATATTGTGATAGAAATTCTAACCACCTTCTTTTTATGCAGCATTGATTGGGTGAGTAAAAATATATTTCAGTCCCAAGTGATCGAGTTTCAACTCAAAAGGTTTCCCTAGTAAGTAGTGTCTCCGGACTTGAAGTGCGTGAACAATGGCAGCAAGCTCCGGATCATGAGGGCATAATTCAGCTCATGAATCTTAAGTTTTCTACTCTCATAAGCAATGACTTGATCATTTTGTAGCAAAACACCCCAAGACCTTCCCCGAAGCATCGATTTACCTTTGTAAAATTTCCATTAAGTGCAGTACAGCCAATATAGGTGCGGAAGGAAGTCGGTGGTTTTGAGACTTTTGAAAGCCGCTTCGCACTTGTCATTCCACATGAATTTCTTATCCTTCTTCTCGCAATGAAGTTATTGGTGTGCTACCTTAGAAAAATCCTTTACAAATTTTCTATAGTAACCCATGCAAGACCCATGAAGCTTCTTACTTCATGCACATTCTTTGGTGTAGGCCACTCGATTATCGCCACTATTTTGAAGGATCTACAGCGATTCCTTCCTTGCTTATGACATGACCCAAATAGTGAACCCGAGTCAAAGAAAGAACATTTGGATAACTTACCATACTGACTTTCTCTTTCTCAAAATTCCCAAAACTATCTTGGATGCTCATTGTGCTCCTCAACACTTTTAGAATAAATGAGAATATCGTCCAGAATACAAGTACAAACTTGTCGGTATTCTGAAAAATATTGTTCATTAAATTCATAAAGGTCATGCAGTGCATTAGTTAACCCAAAGGCTAGAACTGTGAATTCATAATGTCCGTACCTTGTTCGGAAAGCTGTTTTATGAATATCTTCCTCTTTAATTCTTAGCTGATGATAACCAGATCGAAGATCTATCTTAGAATAAACCGCTGCTCCACGCATTTGATCAAACAGATCATCGATCCTAGGAAGTGGGTATCGGTTCTTAATTGTTGCTTTGTTCAACATCCGATAATCAATACACAGTCTCAGAGTTCCATCCTTCTTTTTCACAAATATCACAGGTGCTCCCCAAGGCGAAACACTTGGTCTAATCAATCCCTTTGACAAAAGCTCTTGTAACTGAGCCTTTAGCTCGACTAACTCAATAGTAGTCATCCGATAAGGCGCCTTGGAAATAGGTTCAGTTCCAGGCTTGATTTCAATTGTAAAATCAAATTCTCTCTTGGGTGGTAACCCTGGTAATTCCTCAGGAAAAACATCCCTGAAACTTTGTAACAGTGGGATTTGCTTCATGAAATCACTATCTTCTTCAGAAGATTCAGATATCTTTACTGCATAAAGGGTACATCCTTTATTCTTAGCCTTTTTAAATTTGCATGTGTGACTTTCTAGCGTAATTTCTCGTTTCACACCTTGAATTTCTCGATTCCGGTGATCATCTAAACATTCTATGTTCTTTTCATAGCAATCTACCTTTGCTTTATGGTCAGCTAACCAATTAACACCGATGACAATGTCATACGATCCCAAAGGTGCAACATAGAGATCAACTTCCGTGGAAAAGTTAGGTAAGTCAAGGACCGCTCCAAAAAGACACATACTCACTGTATGAACAGAATTATTACCATACTGTACAGTCCAAGATTTATCCATTTTTCCAGCTTTTCTTTTAAGTTTAGAAGCTAGTTTGTTAGATATAAAACATTCAGTAGCTCCTGTATCAAAAAGAATAGTGACAGGTATGCCGAATAACTTACCCGGAACTTCTATAGGTGTCACTTGCTTTTCAGCTTGTTTGTCGCTCTTTGCGGCATGTATCTTATCTTTCTTGATTACGATCATCCTTCTTCAAAGGGCACTGATTTGCGTAATGATCTTTACCACAAGTGTAGCAGCCTCCTACGGGTCCCTTCTTAGGCTCAAAGTTGCTTCCAGTTTTATAATTGTCACATATTTGTCCTCCATAGGACTTGACCATTATTATAATTTTTTAAAATTATCCTTCACATTTCTATGAGCTTATTTCTGCTGCCTTCTTATTGTTATCTCCTGGAAACTTACTCTTGTTCCCAAACTTTTTCCATGGTCCTTTTCAGGGTGCAAGAGAGGTTGAAGAAGGGTTTGCAGTCTTCTTCCGCACTTCCTCCTTATGAGCAGAAATAGCCTTCAATTTTGTTCTTGCCTTATGGCCTTTTCAACAACTCCTTCCATAGTGGTTGATTTGTGAACATCGACCTCTCCCCTATCACAGGATTCAATCCCATGATGAATTTCCGTATCCTGAACTTTTCGTCAGTTTGGTACTGCGGTACATACTTGAGAAGTTTTGTAAACCGCTCCCGAGAATCGATTCATTGTTAACTTCCCTTGAGTCAAGTTTGAAATTCTGTCATTTTTACGATCATAGAAAAGTTGTGGCAGCCAACGTTGCCTAAAATAGCCTTTAAATTGATCCCAAGTGATATTGGTCTCATCAATATTTAGTTCAGCTTTTCGGCTATCCCACCACGAAGATGCTTCGTGAGAAAGCTGATAGGCTCCCCATATTGCCTTGGTTTCTTCTGAGAAGTTCCTTATAGCAAAGTACTTCTCCATTTCATTTGAGCGATTCTCGGCTCCATCTCCTAATGTGGTGCCATCATACTTAGGTGGGCTTATCCTTTTATATCATTAGTGAGTTCTCACGCTTGTCGGCCCTTTTGTTTTCTGGTTGGACAGGTACATTTCCAGCATTAACATCAACACCCATTTCGGGGTTGTCCTCAGGAGGTTGCTGATTATCATTATCAGCTTCTTCTTCCTCCTCATTCCCCATCACCTGCTGTTCGAGTACAGCTAAACGATCTCTTGTGTCCAACAGGGCAGCAAGGATCTCATCCAGTTTCTGGGTTGTTGCCGCTCCTTCTTCAGGTGGAGCATTACTCGCAACGTTCCCCCTTGTTCTAACCATTTTCTGTTACAAGAAAATTCGGGTTTTTATCAGATTATGGACTCAATAGGTCCAAGAGCTGCAACCTTCAGCTCTGATACCAAGATGTAACATCCTCATTTTTAACTTTAGAACAAGTGAAATTTTTTTTTTTTTTTTTTTGATAATTGCATACTGGTTCTAAATACATAATTTAGAACTCACAATTCAAATAACCATTCATATAACAAGCAACCATGCATTGTAATGACTCGGAGTACTTCCGATCTATTCATTCCATGACTCGGTAATCTACCGATCTATTCATGAGTAATAAGAGTCGGTGTTTTTATTTAACACATCACTCTTGCGGTTCTCTTCCCTAATGGGAATTGAGAATGCTCTGTCAAGGAATCTAACCGAATAAGCTGTTACCATTATCCATCGGCATCTCATCCCTTAGACTAGGTGAATCAGGACAACGCAATCAGCGACTTGCGATACTTTGGCCAAAGATTTGAAACATATCTTGTTCATGTCTCGTATTCCTTAACGGCATACTCGCCAACTACGGAATACGTCCTTCACCCCATTCATATGTTATATAGAATGTCTTATACTGATTACTGTCAGTCCTTTCTTTCACAGCTGAATCACTCGGAGGCAGATTAACAAGGTGATAATGTTATATGGATGCCTACGAGGATTAGGGATATGATGACATACTGGTTCAACCTTGCAGTTCAACCAGTGTGTCATGACACCCCAAATCTTCGAGGCAGTCATATAACATGACCACGTTCTTAATCGGTCCCAGGGTAACTCGTGCGAAATCAATTGTAAATCTCAACGATCAATGCAAGGGGTGTCGCCATAAGTCACCTGCATTGTTGTAACTTCAAGAAGATCCTAATCTTCTCGGAGGTACAGCCCTGCAGTCGACTTTATGCCGTCAACCTTTAGATCCGCCTCGAGAAGATCTACCCAAAACAAGCGTTACGCACTATAGTTTAAATTACTTTTTAAGACTTTTCCCTAAGGTTAGCCTTTGCAAATCCCTGGATTCATTTTCTTAAGACGACCCTCCTCTATTATTCCATTACTTGGTAGAGGTATTATGGTCTAGTTTCTATCAAGGAGTCATTAGAATACATCTGATTCTAAGCAACAGATTCAGACAATATCTCATAACCTATGCTTGAGATTGCCACCTGAAACTCCATTGATTGCCTATCAGTTCTCTTAACTGAATTCATATCATACCTTTCATTTTAAAGCTATGAATGATTAAGAATCCAATCTACTATTGTCCTATTATACTTAGGACTAGGGATTAGTAATTCAATCCAACTTGTTTAGCGTTATCTTTTAGGCTCAATTTTTAACCTATCTTCTAGAGAGACAATATTTAAGTTACAATATTGCATTATCCAGATCAAATTAGAACTACTAAATACTCATAAGAATTTAGTCTAATTACTTACAAGCTTTCATTGTCAATCACAAAAGCATCCATATTATACAAAGATAACTATGCCTCTTCGTTACGTAAACCGAAGAAGTTCATCATTCATAATAGAATACAACACATAAGTATCAAACACTTATTTTCGTTCCTTTCGAAACTCGTACCATTACATTTTATGCAACAGCATACTTGATATAATGCTAACGGAAAAGAAACATCTTTTCTCATATAGTACATCCATAAAATCAAGCTGTAATTCATAATAAATCAAATAAACTATCTGATCGGACTGCCAGATCTGCATTGTATTTACCTCTTACGGCAACCATCTGCAAAAATAGTCAACATGAGTCAGTTCAATGAACTGAGCATGATAAGCACTAACTTTTAAAACAATTGCAATCCATCAATTGTTTCCATTAAACACCCTGTTTAAATGAGATCAAATATCCAAATAAGAAAACATATTCAGGCTATGTCCTTGTAATACTAAATGATTACAAACATGTAACTCTATCATTGTTACAGAATAGTCTTAAACACTTTCTAATTTTTTTCATCAGATATTAAAGAAACAAGAACGAAGGCATATAAACAATCATTGAATCCAAATCACGACACTGGTCAGATTGTTGCATTCTTTCAAAAAAAAGGAAATAACATAACAATTTGGAATCCTACCAAAACGTTACCAAATTAATTTCCTACTGATAGTTCATTATCAATAATATTAAATAAGGGAAGAGAAAGAATCAATCCATTCTTACTTCCCTTTTTACATAAGTTCATCACTGTACTGCCATCACTTATGAGAACAAATAACCAAGTATATAAATGAACAAGTTAGACAAGCCGAAATCAAGATCTTGTTCTAAATCACGAAAATAGAAACCAAAGAAATCTCTTGTACAGCAACTAACACATCAACTATCCATAAATCAGTCTGATGTCCAAAACTAGTTTCACCTAAACACAGTAAGGCTTTCGAACCAAGTTTGAAAGCAAGAGCTTCAAGCGTATTGCTGTAACCAACAACTCTATAACATTAAGCCTTTTAAGGTTTCCGAGAAACTATGCTATGGTGACCACACATTGATTCCAATTCATGATCAGTCAGTCGAACTGAACAAACAGAAAGGAACTTAGCATATTTATACTTTCACAGTCTATCGGGCTGAACAAACGGAAAGGAACACCATCAATCGATCCCTACCTTGGTGCATGCAAATCCCTAGTGCAACTCGCCCAAACAGGGCCAGAACGCGAAAACAGTCATCAATGACGCATATAAAAATCAGACAAACAATCAAGCTCTTATTTCAACCAAGAAACCCGACTGTACTCTGCCAATAATTTAGCACAAATAGAACAGGTTGAATATGTAGTTGATCACCTAAGGAATCTGTACCACCAAAGCAACATGCAACACAAAGTACTCCAAGAAAATACAGAGGTCTTCAGTACAGGTTTTCCTTCAAGTCACTGGATCAACTCTTAACAACTGTATATACACATTCTAACTTGAACAGTGACCAAAATAGAAATAGAACATTGAAACGTCTCCTCACAGTCGTTCGGAATTCAATCCTAATAAATCCACTAATTCACACTACATACTGATAACGGATTTGCGCCCATAATCACAAACCCAACAACAGTATAAAAATAGAATTAATTGATAAATCCTTCCATGCCATTCAAGACAAACATTCCGAATGAAACAAGTATAAGCAAATCAATATACTCATTCCAAAACAATGAAATAAACTGAACTGCTTCGAAACCTTCGAACAATTTTCGCAAGGAAAGGCAATACATCCACAAAAAGTCAATACTCAGTATTTACTACAATAACAGTAGCCACAAAACCTGTCTTTTCCACAAGGCTTCCACGACCATATAATAATAAAACTCAAGATGAATCTACATTCACAACAGTAGATTACTGTAAACGATTCAATCATGAAATCCACTGAGTCGTTAAAGACTATGGTAACTCATCAGTTGCCTATTCCAAGCCAGAAATTAGAAAACAATGAAACCCACAAAGTATCATTAATCGCTGTTAACAAAACCATGACAGAGCTTCGAAAATCTTCAAAAGCACAGAACAATCAAATGGTACACCAGTATCATTCCCTACTGTCTCACAACAGCATTGACGATCGAAGGTCGACAGCAAAACAGTGATCTATACCCTTCACGAGTATATTCGACGGGCTCTCGCCAAACAGGCCGAGCATTCAAACCTTTATAAATATAAATCTCTCATATTTAAACCAGACGGAATACACAACAAACAGAGTTGAAGTTCGATTTCAACAAACACCCAACAAGCGGAAATTGCCAAAAATCGAACCAGAATAGATACAGAGCCAAAATCAACTAAATCTTCATAGGAAAATTTATCTAATCTTCACAAACAAATGAACAGAGTTGTTTTAATGAAGACATTTGAAAGACAGCAAAATATTTAAAGGATAGGGCCTAACATGCCTGTATTTTGATCGAATTTCCGAAGAAGACAACAGGAAGAGCTCAAACTTCCTTTTCTTTTTCCCAAATACAGCGACCAACAAAATTTTGCTGTCCCGTTTACAATATATCCTCCATGGCAGAGAAAAGAGCCAGAGAAATTCATTCTCGCCATGCAACTCAAAGAGAACTGGTGCGAAGAACCAGTAAACTAGCAGAGAGGGAGAGAGTAGACCGAAAATCGCGATACACCAAACAAACCTTCCAACTTCTCGTTTGCATGCCGTTTCGCGAGCTCCGGGCTCGACTCCCTAAACAATAAATGCCATTAAACCAATTTTCCCGCCTAATCTCTACTCCCACCGACCGCCAAAATTGGCGACAGTCCAACAAAATCTCAAGTTCATTTCAAAACTTAGTAATTGCCAAGTCTGCCAAGGTTAGCCGCCGCCTAAGCCTCCGCCATCTGCCTGTCCCTCATCCTTATCCTTCCCATTTATTGCCATAGAGAATAGCGCCCATGGTTCGCCACCCTTCAAAGGCCCCTTCCCATAAACTCTTAGTTAGCTAGGTTAGTATCTTAGGTTAGAGTTTTAGGGTAAGAACCATGCTAACCATTTTGCACTTAGTTATTATTTTAGGATCATAACACATAGCCTAGGTCTAGGTTAGACTAACATTAATCTAACCCCTAGGTTAGGTTATTGTTTTAGGTTACTAACCCTAAGTAATTCAGTTTGGTCCTTCTCCTGAAAACTCGGAGAGACCTGCATCATACTTTCTAGAACAGAGCCACTCCTGTTCTTATTACAGAATTGTATGTCAATGAATTATTACCTGGTCTTTAATCGAGACCTTCCAGATATGCCGGATATCGGGAACCGTTTCATTTCTCAAGATGCCTCGAGTCATACTCGACCGGCTCACCAAATGCTTCCATACCTTGCAACTTTGTTCAAGGTTCGGGATATAATTTTATCACTTCACAAAATTAAAGCATTACTTGGATCAATTCCTCTGGTCCAAGTCTAGATATTATTGATGAATACCTGTATAATTTCATTCCGTGATCAGATTAATATTCAGTCACAAGATGAAATAAATAAAAGAGTCTATTAATATTTTGACTCAGTCAAGATCTGCAATCTGCAAGAAATTTAATACACATCAAGCATGATTCCCGAATCGAGGTACACAATCCATTTACTAGAAATCACATATCAACACTTGAATGCTTAGGAGAAAGTAACAACAGTTCAGGGTGTTACAAGAAACGCTTTGGGTGGCAACTTAAGTTCTTATTTTTAGAGTCATGCAACAATTTAAATAAGCGAATGCGATCGTTGTTTGATGACTGATATAGGTAATTACATGAAAGAATTGAGTGATAAGGAGGAAAGAGATAGGTGAAGTGAGTGTGGGCTGAGATTAAGAAGTTAGAAAGGAAAATTATATTGGAAGAGGGTGGTGAACATGGCTGAATGAGGAGAAGCATCCAGCAGGTAGGGACGAGAGGGAAGACAAGTTCCACCCCAAGCTGCTGCATCCCGAGAGGTAAACTGTTTGGTTGTATTTTAATTCTTGCATGTTTTGATGAATAGGATGAGAGAAGGTAAGAGGGTAGAGATGAGAAAGAAAAGGTGATAGGCAAGGGTTTGGGATAGAGTGAGTGTTATGGGGTAGGTAAGTAGGGTGTTCACGCATGTTTTTAGGTATAGAGAAGAGTAAATGAGAAAAATAATTATCGTAGGTGTATGTTTTTGAACTAGGTGTATATTTTGACAAATGACCGGTATCGGTTAGTAAACCAAGATATCGGTTATCGATAACCGGTCATCGTAGGAATTTCGAATGTGAGAAAAAACCCATGGGGATTTGATTTATTGAATAATTGTGTGTCGTTTTGATGTATGCAGCGGAAGTAGGGTTAAAGATGAATGATATTGTGCTAGCATGTTGTCAAGAATCGAGCGGATGTAACACCGGCTAAATGGGAATTGATAAACCGTGTGGGGCTAAATGAAATCCGCTATTATTCGTGAATCACACATAATCATGCTATGTTGTAGGTAATCGATTGAGAGGTGGAATCCAAAAATAATACCTTCTATCTACCAACGGGGAGATGACAGTGACGTTGGAAGATGTGTTTAGTATTTTGAGGCTCCTAATGATAGGAAGAACAGTGTATCAAGCATTGCCTAGCGCGGGGCGGGCAGCGATAACAACAGTATTTGGTTTAGCTGCATGAGATTTGACACAACGAGGTTTGACATTCACTTATGGTACAATGTATGCAACACACCCTGAGGAAACAAGGTTGGAAGTTGTATTAATGATAGCGGTGGGGTATTATGTAGTAACGAGGATGAAGGGTGGAAGATTTCCAAAAGCATTGATGAGTGTTATTTGGGAAATGATAGAAATGAGCGTGACTTTCGCATGGGCACCGCTTATCCGGCAGAGTTATATAGGAGTTTATGGGCCTACGGTGAAAACACATGACGACATTGAATTGTTCATACTTATTACATTGTTGGGCCTATGAGCACATTGTTTGTGTGCACCCGATAGGTGACCCATCGAGGCGAGAGAGACAGGAGTGCAGAGGTTGGGATTCGTGAAGATGGGTCGAGCAGAACAAGGGGTGAGATCCCGTGCCATGATAGATGATATCGAGTATTATAGGCAGGTATGGGAGATGGTGACGATTGTGGAT
The DNA here is from genome assembly GCA_018340775.1 of Taxus wallichiana var. yunnanensis. Lineage (NCBI taxonomy): Eukaryota > Viridiplantae > Streptophyta > Pinopsida > Cupressales > Taxaceae > Taxus > Taxus wallichiana. Next base: position 765,750,873 of record CM031242.1, on the reverse strand, counting down.
ATTTGTTGGAGGCCTTACGGGAACTATATGGTGACGTAATATAGCCGAGGAGTCGAGGGGTGTAGAGCGATTGAGGTGGATCATCGGGCACAAAGCCGGCAGTGAGTTCGAGAGGATTCCTCTAGATCACGTGCGTTGACAATTTGGATTTGTTCATAATATACCTATGACATATAGACCATACATGAGGATTAACGCGAGGTAGCATTCTCACCTCCCCGACCAACACCACCGGAAGGGCCGAAGAGATAGTGGCCGATCGTAGGGTAATGGATGCGGGAACGACAGAGGCCTATAGATTATGGTGGATAGCAGAGCTGCGAGGTGCACGTGAGCATCTTGACATAGCTGTAATTACAGCGGAGAGAGATCGTCATAGGATTTGGTTCACCACCCTTCAAACACAGTGAATGAGACAACGAGATTGTTAGAGTTTTACGAGCTTATGGGTGGAGAGACTGGAGGCAAGATTCCTCCACGCTAGAGGACGTATTCGTATGTTATAGGAGATGTTGGCGGATCAGTGGGAGGAACCAATAGCAGTGGCACCTTTGAGGATGGAGAGGCCAAGTGAGTGGCGTCGACGATCACGATCACCACCTGATTCGGGAGGAGGCACAAGGGTCTAAGTGAATTTCATAGGAGTATAAGAATAAACAAGGATGCCGACCTATGAGTCGATGATAGAGAAGATGTATTTATTTAACATCTAAAATAAAAATAAATATGTATGTTGTTTTGAGTAATGATAATAATAAGAATGGTTGTGTTTTGAATGTTGTTTTTGTTTGTTTTGAAAACGGATAAAGATGAATGTTGTCAAAATAGAAATACACAAAAATATTTATATTTACAACACATGATAGGGTATGGTAGGGGATGGTCAAACTAACCTTGGGAGACCCCATGTCTCCTAAGTGCTGCCTACATAGCCCATTGCACAAAGCAAGGAGGGGCCTCAGAACGATGTAGTTCTCCCTTAGAACCAGGGAGAGGTGAATTCAGGCAATTTGGTTGTGGTTAGGCAATTTGTTGGTTGGTAAAAATTTGATGTTGGTAGGGTAATGTTGTTGGTGTTGGTAAGGTATTGGTGATGTTGATGTAGGTATAGGTAAAGTGAAAGTTAGCTTACCCAAGTAGTAGGGAATCATGTCCTGATTAAGGTCAACACACAATCCTAGAGTCGAGCAAAAGAGGCAAAAGTGTCCCGTAGTTGAGAAACAACTAAACAAACCACATATTAACATAGGATGAGCTTGAATCCCTAGGTACCTTACATGGCGAAGTCGATAGGTGAAAAGAGTTGTATAATCACAATATATCGGATATACGTCACGTCCCTTGAGTTTTGTTGCTTTGACAAATTGTGAGGTGAGGTGGTTGATATAGGCAAGGGTGCTGAGAGCTTGTTCTAAGGTGATTATTCTGACGAAAGAGAACCAAACCTAAATAGACAAGTCCATGACTCAAAAGTGCTTTTGGAATACTACTTTTTATGTTTTTGGACATAGACTGATCGATGTGGGAAGTCTACATGGAATATGTATTTTGTTGTTCTTGAGGTCTTCACGAAGCGGATCAATGTGAGAAGCTTCTGATAAAGGCTGACTTTGTATAGCTGTCCTTTAAGGGAGCAGTCTATTTATAGTAGCAGATGTGATTTTTGTGCATGCATGTCCTTTGAGGGAGAAGTCTATGTATAACTTAGAGGTATAGATGTTCGTTTGGCATGAAGTATCTAGTTTTGTAGGAAGTTTGACTCAAGAATATCCCATAAGTGTACAATTGAGAAAATGTTTTTTTATACTTTTAATTCATGGACCGACTAAAAAGGGGATGGCATCTTTTTAAGAGGAGTTTATGACCAAACCATGTGAGCTTGATTTTATTTTGAGATGTACAAAACAAATTGTATGAGGTGGTAAATGAGCTCGGGACGAGCGCAAGGTAGATAAGAAGTGATATAACACTAAATTCAACAAAGTATAATGATCGAAGATGCAAGGCATTAAGGGGTTCATGCTCAAGTTTACCATTAAGAAAAGCTAAACGGTAAGTGCCTCGATCCGTAAATATGTTTGATAATGTAAGGCCCAATCCAATTAGGAGAAAATTTTCCATGTTTGCTCTTTTCTAGTTTGGTTACATGCTGATTCTCTTTGAGGACAAGATCACCAACCTTAAAGGTATGCTCATGAAGTCGCTTATCATAAGCACGCTTGATGTTTTTGATATATTTGAAGGTAGTGAAGAGATGTAAGATGACGCTCATCAAGAAGCTCTAATCTGGGCTAACCGCTCTTGGCGGAAATCATCGTTGGTGAGAATATCCTGAAGAGATATTCTTAGGGAGGGTATTTTTATTTTGAGAGGCAAGACAGCCTTGGTACCATATACTAAAGAAAATGGTGTGGCATTAGTGGAGGTATGAATGCTAGTACGTTAAGCCCAAAGGGCAAAGGGGATGTGATCATGCCAATTTCTTCCAGAATCGTTAACAACTTTCATGAGGATTTTGGTTAGGGTTTTATTAGAAGATTCGGCTTGACCATTGGCTTGTGGATAGTAAGGTGATGAGAAGCTAAGTTTGATACCAAAGTTGTCACAAATGTCTTGTAACAACTTATTTTTGAAAGATTTACCATTATCTGTTATCAGGCGATGAGGAACGCCAAAATGACAGATAATGTGATGGTTAATGAATTCGACAATTTTTTCTTTTTTGGTTGAAATGAGTGGAATGGATTCCACCCATTTAGTGTAATATTCAGTTGTTGTGATTATCCAATGGTGACGTTGTGAAGAGGGCGGTGAATCGACCAATAAGGTCTAAACCCCATTCGAGAAAGGCCAAAGATCTCGTGTGACCTGTAGTGGATGGCTAGGAGTTTGTTGAAGGTTAGCATGTTGTTGACACATAACACAACGCTTAACATATTCATAGTAGTCATTATTAAGAGTAGGCTAGTAATAGCCTAGGTGAAGGATCCATTTGGCCACGGCCAGGCCACTAAAATTTCTACCACAAATACCGTCATGGATTTGCTAGATGGTATAGGTGACCTCCGCACCGGTTAGACATCAAAGGAGGATGCCATTAAAGCCACGTTTATAGAGGAGTCCCCCCATGACAACATAACGAGAAACACTTTTAAGAAAAGCATGTTTGCTGTTACTAGTATGGTCAGGTGGGAGAACAGAGGTTGTAAGGTAGTCATGAAATTGGTGATACTAGGTATCCTGCGAATTAACAAACACATTATTTATCATACAAACAACTGGGGCTGAGTAAGATGGGGCAAAGAGTTGTTGGACCAAGACGAATATGTCAGAGTCAGTTGGTGAGGTAGGAATTTCTGAGGCTAAGCAAGTCATAGTATCCAAAAAAAATTTAGTGGAGCGGGGAATGGTCTAGATAGAATAATGAGTAAATAAGGTCAAAAGTGAATCCATGTAATGTTTGTACTTTTGAAGTTCCTCATTTTTATATTGGTAGATGCCCATAACTTGATTGACTACCAATTGAGAGTCGCCAAAAATATTGATAGATTTGACACCTAAGTGTAACGCAACCTAGAGACCAAAAACAAGGGCCTCATATTCCGCTTTATTATTAGTGCATGGGAAATCAAGCTAGAATGAAAGAGGCATAGGCTCAGCGTCAAGAGGAATGAGAACAACACCAGCTCCTCCGCCGTGGCTTTGGCATTTGGATCCATCAAAGAAGAGGGTCATTGGATCAACCCCTCCCTGAGTGAAAGAGTGGCAATGATTTTTTCGGGGAAATTAAAATTGATAAATTGTTCCCTGTAAAGGGGCCTCCGCGAGTTGGTCTCGCGATAGTTTGTCCTTTGATTGACTTCGGTGTATAAATTCAAGGTCGAGGTTAGTGAGGAGCATAAGCCATCGGCCGATGTGCTGGTTTAGATGTGGTTTGGAATACATATAATGAATGGGGTCCGTGTTGGTGATGACAAAAGTTTTGTGATTCAGGAGGTAGTGTTAGAGTTTGGTGGCTACGAATGATAGGGCTAGGCACAACTTTTCTACATGTGTATACCTAATCTCATAATCCACGAGAGTATGACTTATATAATAAATGACTTGTTCTCGATGCTCGGAGTCATGATGTACGAGCATGGCTCCTACAACATGGTCGGTGGTAGAAAGGTAAAGGTAGAAAGGGTGATCGTCCTAAGGTGGGATAAGCACAGGTGGCTGCATGAGATAGGCTTTGAGAGCCTCAAAGGATTGGTGGCATTCTTCACTCCATTGAAAGGCAATGTCATTTTTAAGGAGGTGATGGAAAGGTTGACATCGATCCGAGAGTTGGGAGATGAAACGCCGGATAGATTGGAGTTTACCTTGCAAACTACGTAATTGTTTGAGGTTAGTAGGTGGGGGCATTTCTAGGATAGCTTTGACTTTAGATGGATCGACCTCGATGCCATGCAAAGAGACGATAAAACCAAGAATTTTTCTCGAAAGGACACCAAAGACACATTTCTTTGGTTGAAGATGGACACAATATTGTAACAGGTGATCGAAAATAATGGTTAAAACATCGAGATGTTCACTGCAATGTTTAGATTTGCCAAGAAGATCATCAACATAATCCTCAAGGATAGTGTGCATAATGTCATGAAAAATGTAAGTCATAGCTCACTGATAGGTCACACTAGCATTCTTAAGGCCAAACGGCATGACATGATAACAGAAGGTTCCCAAGGAGTTATGAAGGAAGTTTTATGTTGATCGGCTAGGCTACCAAAATTTGATTGTATCCCGAAAAGCCATCCATGAGAGAGAGAATCTCATGGCCACGATTAGATCAACAAGTTGATCAATACTTGGGAGGGGGAAGTCATCCTTGGGGCAAGTGAGGTTAAGGTCTCGAAAATCCGTGCATATCTGAAGTCCCCCGTCACTTTAGTGACAGTAATGCGATGTTAGAAATCCATTGGGGATAGTCAATAGGTAAGATGAAGGAAACAGAAGGAGTCGTTGAAGCTCTTCTTTGACCAAGAGGGTAATACGTTAATGCATTTTCTCGTTTCTATTTAACTGGTTTGGAATCGGGTTTCAAGGTAATGTTATGGACAGCAATGTCAGGATCAATTCCTGGCATGTCAGCGTAGGACCAAGCAAAATCTTGGTTGCGGGCACGGAGAAAGGTAGTAAAGGTGGCTTGTTCTGATGCATTAAGAGATTATCCAATCTTCACAATGTGAGGATCCTCCTCTGTGTGGATGTTGATTTCTATAGTTGACTCATTCAACATGGTTTGAGTTTCAGATGGTAAGGTGCATTGAATATAAGAGTCGTCTACACCAAGGTAAGTGAGGATGGAGTCGTCATCCTAGCACTCAACAACATTAATTGAAGGCGAATCCTCTTTGATCATGTCTAGATACAGAAGGGGAAGAGAAGATGGGTCCTCATTATTGCGTTGATAAGTGAGAGGACCTAGGAAGATAGCATTTATGAAAAAAGTTAGGAGGGATAGATTCAGGGTTTATCGACTCTGTGGGTGACGATGGCAAAATGGGTGATGATGGTTTGGTAGGGGTGATGTCGTCATCTTCTAGGATACAACTGACACGAGGTTTCTTTGGTGTAAGTGTTTCAGGAAATCCGAGACCACTACGATCATTGTGTTTGCGTGTAGTCACGGGAATGATTATATGTCGGCCTTGTTCATAAAGACCAAAACCAAAGCCTTTCCAATCACAGTGAGTCAAGAAGGTGAGGGTGAAACGAAGATTTGTTAGGTATTGAAAATTGGATTGGAAGAGAACCACACCAAGGGGAGGTTCAGGGGTAATGGAGGTTGCATCGACACCCCCATACATTAGGTTGGTGCAGTAATTAGGTGGTCCGTAAGATATTACCTCCCCCACTCGACGGTCATAGGTAGGATGCACATGTAACTGTCTATACTCCTGTGGGGTATGGAAATAACTAACATTATATAGGCGATACTCCCCCAGCATAAGGCATTGAAAAACATCTACTAAGGGGTCTGAGGTTGGGATGTTATCTGCGGGAAAGGAAGTGGTATTTACGATGGCGGTTTCATTGGTTAAAGGCGTAGGTTCGGTTGAGGTGGATGGTAGAGGTGTGGTTGAAGTGGATGGTTGGGTTAGATGAATGGGTGTCTTGACTGGTACAAGCACATCATTAGGGAGATATAACATATTGCAGGTTTTGAAGGGGGGAGGATCAGCTTTTACGGTGTAGGACTTCCCCTCGTACTCAAATTTTATGCATCTATGTAAGGTGGAGGGAACGCATCCCATAGCCCGAGATCCAAGGGTGGCCTAACAACATATTGTATTGGAACTATCCCTCAAGGACATAGAAGAGTTTGGGTAAAGTGTGTGGCCCTACACGAATGTTAAGGATCACGGTGCCTAAGGTAGAAGTAATAGCATCATTGAATGACCGCAACATGATGGGGTTGGCACACATGCAACTAGAAGGGATATTCATTTGTTGGAAGGATTTTGAAGAGATGATGTTTAGACTAGTCCCCCATCAATCATAACACGACGCACCCGAATGTCCCGGACATAAGCTGAGATGAAAAGAGTAGGGTCAGGATCTTTAGCACCAAAGTCGACAATTTCATCTTTAGAGAAACTGAAAGCAGCGGCTTGTTGTACAGTGACAGCAGTGGTTGGGGAGATAGGTTGTTTGGTGAGTGAAGTAACGTGATTGGGTGTTAGAATGGAGGTGACAGGAAAGGTTTCATTAAGTAAGACCTCTATCCCTTGAAGGATTTCAACGAGAGCTTATCGATGAGATTCAGAGGTCTGAATGAGATCATATAGTGTCATTTTTATAGGTGATTGGTGAAGTTGTTTGATCATGGTTCGGTGGGAAACTCCATTAGAGATGGGGTAGGCGGGTCCACGAATAACCACTTTAGGTGGTGGTGCAATCGGGATGGTGGATAGAGAAAGAGAGCCCACATGTGTGCTTTCTTTAGCTTTCCCATTGTTTTTCTGCCCTCGAGTAGCAACACTAATCATATTGATCTCGTGAACACGAGAGGAGGAAGACGGTATGGATAAGTCATGGTCTTCGAGAGGTGGGGTTGTAATAATGATAGATCTTGGTGAGGCAGTGATAGGTGGTATAGTAGAGGGAATTGAAGCTAAAGGTCTCTCCCTTTGTAAGTTGTCTTTCTTAACCTTTCTATCTGAGAGAGGTGACTAACGAAGTATGGCTTTCAACACTTTGCATCCCTCTACATCATGTCCTAGTGTGCAGTGGTAAGTGCATATTTTAGACTCATCATAACCTATAGGTCGAGGTTTAGATGGATCATAAGGTCTAAGTGGGGGTAGGGAAATGGTTGCATTCTCCACCAACATAGCAAGGATTTTGGCATAATACCCTTTGAGCGGGTCAAAGTCAAAGGAAGATGAGGCTATTGACTGGGTAGTTTTTGGTAATGATGGGGTATGGTTGAGTTGTATAGGTGGCGGTTTAGCCAAGGGGTTTTGATAATGGGATTTAACTAAACGTGGCTTCTTCGGTGCAGAAGTTATGTTTAGCTGGTTAGATGATGAGGCCACAGATGATGTGGTATCAGAGAATAACCAGGGAGAAAGAGGAGTGACAGCAAACAAATCCTTTGATGATGAAATTTGTTTAGGGTTGATAGGTGGACAGGATACGTGGGGTGACGGTGTTGATATACCCTTGGATCTCTATATGGGTGCAGAAGGCGTAGGTCGTTTTAAAGAAAACGCAGGAGGTATGATATATTGATGCAAGGTGGAGGGATGAGGTCCCAATATGGAAGGTAGGTGTGACAACGATGGTTTTAGTTGTGATAGAGGCATAGGTTGGGGTTGAGGAGATTGAGTCTGTCTCCTAAGTGGATGTACTGCTTTACTTTTGGATAAATCTAACCGTTTAGGTGGGTGTGTTAGACTGGGTATTGGTAAGGTCCCAAGCGTAGGGGAAGGTTTGGTTAGGTCAATAGAGGTGGATGAGGTATTTGGTAGAGATTAGGGGGTGAAGATGAGAACATAGGCATTTTAAGCTCGTAAACACTTCGGGTATATGCTAGAGGCATCTGGATCGGTCATCTACATTTGAGTAGAATATGGCATACTCAAACATTCCCATAGGACTCGTCTCATCTTCTAAGGGATGAAAATCCTCACGTGTGAATAGGAATTTTTGTATGGAAGAAAGGTGGGTTGTGATTCCGGTCCCTTTGTGGGTGTGATACAAGGGGTAAATGAGGCAATCGTATCAATAGGCATTAAGAGGTCAACCGGTCGCTGAAAAGATTTAGGTGATGAAGAACTAATAGGTAGGAGGGCATGTTTGAGAGGATCCGTCATGATTAAAGAATTTGTTGATGTCGGTTCAAGAGGTTTCTTGTCTAAGGATGAAAAAATAAGTGGTGAGCCCTCCTCTTGTACATCAAGAGTGGTAGAAGGAGATGTTTGGGAAATAGATAAGTTAGATAACATCTCGCTCACGGTCTTACAAGGATCTCGGGTGTAAGAAGGCTCATCTCGTGAGAAGATAACTCTGGGAAGTTAATTCCTTGATGGGTAAAGGAAGCGTAAGGATTTTCTTTTGTCTTTATGGTGGTGAAGGGGGTTCGGGTTCTGTGTTAGTGAAGAGGCGTGATTCAGAATTTTTCGATAGAGGCTTTTGGTCGGGAGTCAAAGACTACATGGATTTCATGAACACTCTCCTCGGCTAAGATATCTTGGTTTATGTTCTTGTTAGAAGAGTGATTTGGGAATGGTTTTTGAAAATTTTCAAATTTCGGTTAGCGGGGCATTAGGATTATCGAGGGCTATATCCCCGCATCAACCATTTCCCGCACAATGTTTTTCAACATCTTAGTTTTCATGACTATGTCCCTTCACATGGTGGAAGTTATGAAGTCATTTTCTTTGTACCAAGAAGGTATAGCGTGGGTGGAATCAAACCCGGAGTGAGGTTTAACAGAGGTAAGGTAATAGCTCCCACTTTAAGCAATTTTTCCAATATGATACCATAAGTTTCTCCTAAGGGAGTGTAATTGATGGGCTCTCGGCTTTATACTTAGGTGATTTTGACGGGGTATTAGATGGTGGTTGGGATTTGACCATCACCATGTGGGCAGCTCCTTTTGATTTTGAAGCGATCGATGTGTGAGGATTCGTGGTGTTAGGTTTGTTGGTGGAATATTGGGTTCAAATTGGGGTTTTTGTTGCACAACCACAATTTCTCTTCTGTAAGGCTCGAATCTCTAGTTTTCGAGCCATAGTAAATGCCTCGTCAAATGTGCGTAAAGTTTGAATTTGGAGGGTAGGAGAAATGTGCTTAGCGCGAGCCGCGTAAAGAGTTTGATAAGTTTAGCTTTGAGGCAAGGCATATGTAAGTTGGTTAATAAGGCCCTGCCATCATCCAACGAAATCTGCTATAGATTCATCTTCAAATTGTCGGATGGCATAGAGGTCGGTGATAGATACTTTCTTGGAAATGTTAATGGAGAAATGATCCAATAAAGATTGGGCTAGTTGGTTAAAAGAGAAGATTGAGTGCTTGGGCTAAAGCACCATACCACTCCAAGGCAGTCCCGATAAGGACATGGGAAAGGTGTGGAATAGTAAGGCATCATCATGAGCAATCAGATAGCAGGCATGTCTAAATGATCACAAGTGTTGTTGAGGATCCTCCTTACTATTAAAACGAGTAAATTTTGGTAATTCCCATTGAGGAGGATATGAATGAAGGGGGATAGAAGGGTGGATAGGCTCTGAAAAACTTCCTCGTATGTCGAGTGCTACTTAATTTCTGAAATAGAAGCCTCTAGATTTTGCATTTTGTCCATCATTTGTTTGATTAAATCAGTAGTTGGATGAGATGATGGTGCGGTTGCATGTAAACGGAGGCAGATTGGGCCAAGGGCCACCACTAGACAATGGTGGGGTTAAATGTTGATAAGGTATGGAGGATGAATATGTTGAGGTGACCGAATAGGGATGTCCTATATAATATGTTGAGGTCACCGGATACGTGTGTGGAAATGAAAAGGTGTGCGAAGCTTGAGAAGGAAAGCTCGTGTGGATAGGTGGCAGAGAGAAAGTTATGAAAGGAGCAGTCTGCAAGAGAGACGAGGTAGGAGCAGTCGGCGGTAATGATATGTGGGGCCCAAGATTAACCAAAGGAAAGCCAATCTGTGCCGTATAAACCCCTGAAGCCGCTGAGGTAGGAGATGGGACTAAGGATGAAGAAGGCAAGGTGGAGTTATCAGGTGGAGAAGGAGCTAAATGAGTAGCTATACTAATAGGCATGCCAACAAGGAGTTGACCATCGGGTGTACAGTCAGGGGCATGAGACAAATAGTATTGTACAGCGCTAGGATTAGAGTCCAAAAATTTTGCAAATTCCTTATCTCCTACAGGGATTTTGGGAACCTCGCTGGTGTCCGTAGGATTCCCCATAGGATGTGCAGGAGGTGATTCAGGCAAAGGCACGGAGCAGGCATGTGAAACCATGGCTGCAGCTTGTTTCCAAGTGATAACAACCATGGACAAGGGTACACAGTAAGGATGCAATCTATCAGGAACAGAAGCAGCAACAAAATGTTGGAAGTTGGAAGGCTGCTAGTTTTAGGAACTGTAAAAGATAGTAACCGATATCGGTCAATATGCCTACCAAACTGTTCTAAAGTGATCACAGAAAACAGTGTATGACAAAGAAACAGAACCAAAAACAAACAAGATGCACAAAAAAATTAACAGACTAACCCTAGGATTAGTTTTAATCAATTTGGGCTTATGCCTTTAGACGTAAAATGATGTCAATCCTAAACAAAAGACTTAGGGGAAATGTCAAGTTTGTTTTGGCTTATAAGGTTACCTCAATCGGGCGGAGGAATACCGCAGAAAAGGGGGGATGTTTTGAGCTGTTGTGTTAATTATGAAGTGATTCGGTATGTGTTGTGTAGTGAAATTAAGATTAATTTCTTGCCAATACCGTGGAAATCACCCCCACGTGTACGACTTGTTACTTAATCTATGTTCACTAGAATTCAAAACAGCAAGCAAGAATGGGATGCACGTGTTTTAAACCCAAATTGAAAATGATATTCGATGAAGCAAAGAAGATGACTTTCACTAATGCAAAGTGGGAAAGCAAGACAAATTCTTTTACCAAATATAACAAACTATCTTATGAATATTTTGAGAAGAAGAAAACAGCAAGTGTGCTCCCTATATAAAAGCAAGCAAGAAAGAAAGAAACTGAAATGGGTCCCAGGCGTACCAAAATATTTCAGAAAGAAATGATTCCATTCTGGAATAGAGTTGCTTCTATCCTTTCATTCCTTTGAGAAATGAGATAATGGTTAGGACTAGGAGGAATACCTGTTGAATGTTGAGAGGGTGTGCGCGTCACTGTAGAGAGAGATCAAATCGATTACAAAGAACTCCTTTTTGTCTGGGAAGGACTACCTGCAAGTAAGAATACAAGACCACCATATTCTAATTAGATAATAAGTGAGGAAAGCGCCTTGGGCCAGGAAATATGAGACTTCCTTTCAAAGGTAGTCAGTTCCCCTGCTAATATGAATTAACACAAATTCTAACAAATAAGCTATTGTCCAATTATAATTTGTTTACCTTGTTAGAACAATAGAGAAAAGGCTGGTCTTGGTTTTGAATCACAGTGACCGATGCGATCAGTGTCACCGGTACCGGTTGATGATAACCGATATCGGTAGGGGTAGTGATTTAAGGGGTTTGGTGAAGGTTGGCTATAAGATGGCTATATGATAGCTATGGTGTTTATAAGGCTGGTAAAATGATTGGGGATAGGTAATGAGGTGATGGAGAAGACTCAGAGAGTATGGGGCTGTTCTTGGGGCAATCTAGGGGTAGAGGAATGTAATTTAGATGGAGAGTGTTACTTGGTAGTGGATCTGGGAGTAGACTTGTAATTACTGTGATTCAGAAGTCCAAGAAATATTATTAAAAGAACATACAAAATACTACTTACTAGTTCCTGATGAAGATACAGGTCCAAGGACTGTTATGATGAAGGCAGGGTTCAGGTAGGATGGTCTGACAATCCAAGATGAGCTATCTCCTCTCCCGATGCTTGGATGAGTGTCACTGGGCTTTGGTTATTCAGTTGCAGTCTTGGGCTTGATGTCCTTCTCTGCAAACTCCTCTCTTTCCTTCACTTGTCTCTACTCGGCCAAGTAAATTCTTGATTCTTCCAATGAATTCTGATATTCCAATCAATGAAAATCCTCCTTTGTTTTTAGTTGGGGGAGGTCATTTACAGGGAACCGATGTTGGTTACGTAACCGATGGTGGTTGAGCAGGAACCGGTATCGGTTCAGTCAAAGTGGGCTATTTTTAGTAAAATAGCCAACTTTCCCTCCTTTTCTCCTTTTCTCCGAGGGATTAGTTGTGGGCTTGGTCAAGTCATTATGAGGTCGGTTTTGGGTGCGGGTGAGGAGTAATTAGTCATGGGTGTGGATGTAGACCAAGTTATAGGTCTTAATTAGGTTAGTTTAGGGTTAGGACTAGGTCATGATGAGGTGGCAAAATGAGGTGGCAGGTTTGGAGATGTGGATTTATTAATTGTAAGGTAATTAATAAATAATTGTTTACGGTTGAAGTGATGAGGTTAGGTTGTGAAATGAGATGCGTGGCACGGAGATCGTAAGACACAAATTTGGTGTCTATAGGTGTTTGTAAATAAGGCAATTATACTAGTTAGTTTAGAGTTTCCTTTTATGCTTTTCCTTTCTTGTTTTTACCTTTCGGGTTTTTGTCTTGTTTTGCACTTGGGCATTGGAAACCTTATTACTTTTTAAACTTATGATTGTGTAGAGGACCACACATCGATTTAGTGTGGGGTGAGGTGATTAAGAGAGGCATGAAGTTATTCTGTAGGAAGATTGAGTTGGTAAACCATTCGAACTGGCCCTATTGAAAAGATGCATTAGGAAGGTAGATGGATGACAAAATAGAGTTCCATTGGAAATCCATGTACAAAGGAGAAAAAGTGTAAAAACATGAGGTAGGTGAAAGCAAGAATCATGAGGATGGAAGAGGTGCCTTTGGCATTGGTAAAACATGTGCAAATTTATTTTGTCAAGATGGATTGTCTATGTGCGAGGAAGGTCGGAAAAGTTTTCGCAAGGATTGGGTGCGGGTGAAAAATGTTTCGTGTAAGGATTGGGTGCGGGTGAAAAATGTTTCACACAAGGATTGGGCACGCGAGGAAAAGCAATGAAGTTGGGTTAGTTTGAAAACATGACATTAAATATTATCATACGGTGGTAGGTAGCTTAGCCTTTAATGCATAAAAGCAGGAAAAGCTATAAATACAAGGATGGGAAGTTCATTATTTTACTTTACGAAAAAAAGGAGAATAATTTTCTTTCAAGAACTAGGGTTTGAGAGCTAACTCGTGTGAAGGATAATCTCATAAACTCATGTGCAATTGGTCCTGTTGATCTACAAAATAGATCAGAAGTGATTCACGAGTGTGAGGAACATTGGGAGAGAGCACCGTGATCAAAGGAGGAAAGTCATAAATTAGGGTTTGTACTCTAGGGCACGGGGCGCGTGAAGAAAATTCTCAGACAACTCAAAGGTAACTAGGGAATGAAATCAAAGGGTAAAATGATGGCAACAAAACCAGTTGATAAGCCTACAGTACAATCCAAGAAGGGAAAGGGGAAGGGAAAAGGAAAGAAGAAAGAAGATGAAATCCCCTTGGATACCAATGAGGAATGGTACTCAGAGATGCAATACCTAGATGGGGTTTTGCTAGGGAAAGAGTGGGAGTCCCACATCAGACAGATGACCGTAATCAATTATAATCACTGGTTGAGTATAATTGTGAAGGAAATGGCATTGGAGTTGGTGCGCCCCATAAATAAATGAAAACTGACGAGATGTCAATTTATAGCGATATAGTCAAGGTGAAAATGGAGAAGGCAAGGCTTCTCCATCTTTACGAGTTTCCCTACTTTAGGAAGCCCGAGCACCTATACCAATGGTTAATGACACGCATGCATGAAGATTTATTCTACTTCACAAGGTGAAAAATGTGCATAAATCCACAGATTAATCTCACACTTTACAGGCCTGAGCTATAAAGGGGACACAATCTTAGATGACCTCCAGGATGAGGAGGTAATTAAGGAAACCATTACATCCCAGGATTATAAGAAGGGATCAAGGTACTACGACATCATGGATATTAGTGATCTAGTGATGAAAATGGCCATGCACCTTGTTTCCAAGATAAATGGACAAGAGAGGTGGACCTAGGTGAGCAAGCCCTGGTTAAATATCTCTGAAAGGTCGTGGAAGGCACCATGTACAATATCTCCTAGTACATAGTAGATGAGATCATAAGCAACATGGAGAACGGAGGAAAGATATTATTTGGGAACATTTTATTAACCATTGTGTTCTTAAATATTGGGGTGCCAGATGCATCTGATAAGTTCATATGGGAGTACCCTGATGAAGACCCTTCACCCACGGACAGGTTCCAGAAGTATACTTATGAGTCAATGACGGGGGTGCACAAGGCGCGCTTGGATAAATGGTATACGTGCCTTAGGAATGCATTTGGGGCAAAATGGCAGATCATAGAGTAACTCCCCATGGTGATTGAAGGAGAAATAGAGTTCACGATGTACCAACACTTCTACATTGGTAGATTTATCTTGGTGGATGGCAGTTGGAGTCCCTGGTGTAAACTCCCCTTCTCATTTACTGCCCAATTCTTCCAAGCAGGGGTAAATAGATACAAGGAGTCAAAGAAGTTAAAACTTGACCTATCCATCCTTAATAGTGAACACAGAGAGATGAGAAAGAAGTTGGTCTACCTAGGGAAGCGCACATATGTTTAAAGGTACGTGTCACAAAACATGCATATCGTAAGGCCGATGACCTTACCGATTGTTGAGAGTGCTTTGTTGTAAGAATTTACCTATGCATAAGGAAAAATTTCAAGAAGGGTTCATACGCAGAGAATGAAATATCCATCCCAGATTACCCCATGGGAAGGAAGAAGCCAACGCCAAAGCACAAGGAGAAAGAAGAAGAAGAGGAAGAACAAGGGGTGGTGGAAAGACAGAATGTAGGTACTACGGGGCTGAGTACCTATGTCAGAAGAAGAGAAGAATGGTGGTCAAGGAAAAGACCCTAGAGCCTGTGAAGCCACCATCCCCTGAAGAACCTTTAGATGAAGAAAAGACAGCATCCCGACTCCGGAGTTTTCTGCAAGGGAAGAAGAACAAGGAACAGAGGAACAATGTTCTGAGGATATAGACGACCTGAACGCCTATGTAGGTAAAAGGGACAATGATGAAGGGGAAGAATTAGAGGTGGATTAAGAGCCAATTGATATCTATGACTCGGAAGGAGAGGAAGCGAGGATGTAAATGATTCCTTTGTCTTCATAAGGAGGAAAGGTACTCGAAGGGAGGAAACCATGTGCAATGAAGAGGGGAGCAAAGGTGCTAGTACCAAGGAGCCAGATATGCCCAATTTCACTCAGGAGGAGGTGAATGAAAAGGAAACAAGGGAGGAAGAGAGGATAATTGATGCCTTGGTCAATGAAGAGTTGGGATTTAGTGCAGAGCTCATGCTCGATGAGTTCAAGAAGGAACAGAGGGAAAAGAGTGGAAGTAGCATGAAAGGCCCAACTCTCTCGGTAACTGTTCCCAAGGGTGTGCGCATGGGAAGTAAACATGCGGAAGGGGGAAGAACAATGATGGGTTACATTGATGACCCCAACAAAGTTGTATTCGCACATTTCCAAATTACCGTGCCCACCAAGGAACTCACCGCCATGGATTCTTTTGATCCAAAGGGTGGATACCCACGAATAAGGAAGATTATTTCATAGGCATTCGACTCCCACCTCGATGATCCCGAATCCGAGATTAACCAAGGTGTGGTATTGAAGCTATCTAAAGGAAAGGGGAAAACCCATTTGTAAACATACAACAACTATCAAATGAGCAAGTGTGTAATATGCTCAAAAAAGTCTCAAAGTGGAAATTGAGGCTAGGCTCTTCGGTAGAAATGAAAGGGTTAAAGTCTTGGAGGACATGTTGAGAAGATTTAGGAAGAAGTGGTGAAGCTAACGAAGGATCTCAACCAAGAGAAATTAATCGGTGCTCAACTACGAGGGAGTTTCGGGAAGAAAAGGCGAGGTACGTGAAGTTTCCAAGAAGGTGGAGTCATCTCCCAATTGATTATCATGAAGCACCGGACCTTGATCCTCGTGCACGAGAAGTATAGATCCTCCCTAGAAAGTTTTGAGGACTTAACCCAGATCCTCACCATGGAGAGGCAGCCCTTGGCATTAGAGTTGGAAGAAGAGGTAGTGGTGTGTTTGGAGAAAGAAGACAAGTTAAAGGTCATCGCACTCGTGTCCGAATACAACAAGGTTCTCGCCGACGTAAGAACAACTGCATAAACTGTGCGAGTCACCTACGACCATTACATAGATCAAGACAAAGTGACAAGCATACTGCTTGCCAGTGATGAAGTTGAGTTGAAGGAATTCAGAGAAAATAATAAGGGCAATAGAGCCAAGTGGGAAAGGATCATAGCCGAAGTAGAAAATAAATCGAAGCCATTGAGAACCGGTGAGTCTTAATCAAAACCTAGCTAAAAGAGCTCTACAAGGTCATCACAAGGAAGATGGATGCCTTGGAAGATCACGCTAAAGAACTGGAGACTATGGTGGAAACCATTACCACACAAGGGGAGGGGCTAACTTTCGACAAGGTGAGCACCTTGGTTGGTGACATCTACACCAAAGCATAGAAGGAAGTCAGCACTTGGAGTACACTAGAGGCTGACCTCCAAAAAAACTTTCCCCTCCTTCTTCTTTAGGAAATTTTTTCCCCTATTCTTTCTCTTCCCCTTTCTTTATTCTTCCCCCCCATTCTTTTCTAGGGCAAGGCCTTGCATTGTTTTTGTACTGCATTTTTTCATAAGGTTCTAGAAAGTGGAGAATAGGTGAAGTGTGGGGTAATGTTGGGCCCTTAATTTAGCTTCCAAAATCTTAAGGACGCGTAGGTGCACATGGCCGGAGGAAGCACGTAAGTGATGGTGTAAGGCGAGTTCAAAAGGTTTCTTGAAGAATCCAGGACATGCGTGCCAAGTGAAGAATAATTTGGGACTTAGCCATTTTTGGCCTTTGGGACAGAACACACGAAGAACGTGTTTTGTTTGGATAAGGTTCCAACCTAACGACAGGGTGTCTAGGAGGGAATATACCTTATGATAGAAAGATCTAAAAATTTAATCATGACATGGAGAGGCATGTACCCAGGGTGACCAACACCTTGACACTTGGGGCCAGATCTGAGGCTGCAGAGGAGTTTGTTAGAGCTTAGAGACATATTTATACGCGCACCCTTGGAAAAGAAGAGGAGGAGAAGATAGGTAGTGGAGCTCAGAATTACTGTGAGAACTATGGGATGAAAATGGGTGCGAATTCAAGTAAGGATGTAATGGGAAAATGGGGAATGGAATTTTTGTCTTGTGAGAGTACATGTATGGATCCATACATGGTGCATGACTACGGTATGCCATCTGTAATCTTTTATAAGTAACACTATGAATGAATTTGATAAGATTACCATGACAAATGTATTAAGATTATTTCTTTGTATTACCTGTATATTTCTATTATACTACATTCGTATATAATCATGAATCTTACTTGAATTGTTAAGTATAGTAGTGTATTTACACCTCTGAGTTCTATTATTTATATTGTGTGCTTTGGTTGTATTATGACTAAAGGGGTATAGAAGCCATCCTGAGCTCTATAGATTTTCATGTATGTTAAATCACTAAGTCAAAATCATGAACTATGCCTTCCACTAGACTCACATAAAGAGAGACTCGGCTCCCTCTCGTGCACCTCGGGTGAACACCCAGCACTCGCTGGGTGATAGCCAACACGCATGAGGTTCCCTTGTTCTTAGTGGGTGAAAAAATGACTATAGCAACTACTAATCCAAATTTTCTATCCCATGGAGATGCGATAAAGTAAGAAAAAGAATTTTAAAGAATCTAGACAGTTCTTCAAAAGATCTCATAAGATCCGGGATTATTTCGCCATTGGGGAAAGGGGTACAAGTGGAGAAGCCATTGGGGAAATTAGTACAAGAGTGCAAAGGGGTATAGAAAATTGAGGGTTGAAAATTTTTATTATTGAGTGTGGAAACTTGAAAAACAAAATCCATATTTGAAATTTTGAAACATTGAATGTGATGGTTATGGCATTTGAATTTTATTATCTAGATTTAAAAATTGAAACTTGAATTTGATAGCCTTGGAAAATTTTAAATACTTTGTATAATCTTTAATTTTATAACTTTCTATATATTATGTATAGAATTTCTAGATTGTATATGGTGTTTATGTTTCTTCTCTACTTGTAATGATGATTGCATTAGATGTGGATGATGACATTAGAATAGAATCATAGTCTCATAGATATGGATTATCATGAATTGTATGTGGACGTAGATTTAGCTTCAAGCATGATCATGGAATCTAAATAATGATAATGGATAATTATTTTAAGAAAATTTGGAATGTAGTTACTAGTATGACATAGACATTTAAACGTTCTCAAAATCTTCTTCTCTATACTTGTAATGATATGATGACATTAGAATGGATATAGATGATGATGAATGATGATAATGGATAATTGTTTAAAAAAATGGAATGTGTTAGGACAGAGACGTTTCTGCACATTTAAAATAGATAAATAATTGTTTTAATAATAATTGGAGTGTCAGGATTATGATATGATAATGATATGATATATATGGATGATGATGAATTTTATGTGGACGTAGATTTAGCTTCAAGATTGATGATGGATGATGAATTGTATAATGGATCATGGATTATGAATTGTATAATATGGAAAAATCTTCCTCTTTGTAAAATTTGATTGTGTGATTTTATCCCACAAAGTTTAAAAATATATCAAAGAATTTTACAAATATAAAAATAAATTAAACATAATTGTAAAAAATCAAGAAATGTCATATGATAGGGTTTAAGTTACCTCTAGTGTTTTAGATGGTTGTGAAATCATCCTTCGTAGTGTGCTAGATATTTGATTTAAGAAAACATAACATGAGAAGTAGATTAGAAGATAGATGGGTAAGTTTCCTGACATTGTTAGTCCCAGAAGTGTGAGCTTCCTCGGATGGATGTCAACCCACATTTTCAAAAAAAAATGAAATAATAGTATTTAAATAAATGTAAATATATATACCTATAACATCTTTAATGATAACAAGAGTTGAAACAAAATTTAAGGTGACAAACAATAAAAGTAAGGTGAAGGAGATACCTATTTAAAGTTGAAACAATCCATTATCAATAGCTTCTTCAAACTCAATATTCTCTTATATAGAGTGTGATGATGCACCAATTCCGCTCTCATCATTGGGAACAGTTGTACTTGTAGTTGTATTATTCACACCTCTTCTTTCCCAAAGGGAATTCCAATGCACAATTTCTCTGTCAAAAGGAAAGGTTTCTATGGAGTAGTAAGATACATACCACCTCATGCAACTTTCTAGATTTTTATCCAACCTGTTTCTCAGTTTTGATTTTATAAATGATAAATCACTGAAACCCTTTCATCCTCCAGAGACCCCAATATCATTGTTTGAAATAACTTATATAATCTGAAATATTCACTGGTATCTTCTTGTAAGATAGAACTTTGATAGATTCCTCGCCACAGCGTAGTAATAGCACCACTTTCATAAGGTTCGTCTAAATTGTTATATTGATTCCTCATTGTTGTTGAAAAATTTGTTGATTGAAACTTTAATAAATCAGCATTTAGTATACCTTTTATTTCCATACCCTTGGAATCTGAAGTCTTTGTGAAATGTGCCATTATTATACCCATGGATTTATGGAAATGATTTCCTACAAAGTATGCATGACTACCTTCAGTATTCCAAAAATTAGGATTCATCACACCCATTTCTTCAAAAATTTTATCTTTGGAGAAACATTCTCTAATTTCTGATGATAAGGATTCTAAAAAATTTTAAATCTTTATTCTTGTTTCAACTATAACAGACTCAAAGAGATTACATGTCATGGGAACATCTTCTTGTTCTAATCCTATAATATCTTGATGTTTTTGCAAAATGTGCAGTGGTATGTCCCTCCCATTAACAGTGATGCAAAGGTGATTGTGGATATTAAATCTCAAATAGTTACTGGGATTTTTAAGATCTAATAAATCTTTCCAATTCTCAAAAATAGGTGTATCAAAACTATCTTGGGAATAGTACAAGATATCAAGACTTTGACATACCATATTTCCCATCCATATAAAATCCATAATATAGATTAATATCCCCTGTGCATGCTTCATCAGTGTATTGAACTCCTACAACGTTTGAAGAATACCAACTAATGTAAGAAATGTCTCCAAATCACTTAAATGGAACAACAAGTCCCATGCCCTACCAACTTCATGATGATATTTGTGCATGAAACCAACCAACGAAGGATACTCCTCATGAAATCTGCATGTAGGTTCATACAAAGGGATCTATATTGTCTCAACATCTTTCAGAAGTTTTTTGCCATCTATAATTCCAATTGTGAATTTATGGAACTCAAGAGATTGCTTTGGGTTGTTTTCCATATAGGCATGAAGTTCTCGTATAAGGTCTTCTAATTTAATAACATTTTCATAGTTGCTTACCATTTTATATGCTAAATTCATTATATGAGACATCCAGTGTATTGGTAGCATATATTGGGTGACTGTTGTTTTTAATCTAACACACAACCCTATTCATTGACCCTCCATGAAAGATGCACCATCTTCTCTGATGCCTACCAACTTTGTAGTAATTTCATAATCATTCATTCCAACAATATCTTTCAAATGAGAAACAACTATTTTATGTAGGTTTTTGGTATTACAATTTTCAACCATTTTCATAACACCCAGTAGATGAGGTGTCCTTATATGATTTTCTAAAGTATAAACGTGGATACATACCCATGCAGTGTTGTCTAATGTTGTCACTTCATCAATTGAAAGAGAGATAAAATTTGATTTTTACATTCTCTTTCAAATCTTCCTTCTCTATCATCGAAAGGCATTTTACCACTTCCCATCCACAACTTTCAGACCAATGAGATTGAGGTACATTTGGCATTCCATTATATTGATACAAAAATTTGAAATCGAGGAAATCTGAAATTGGTCTTCCTTTCTTTAGTATGTGAAATAAAGTAGAGAACTGTATGAGTTTTTCATGTAGATTTTTTTGATTCATCTTACCAATTTGCGATGTGATCGTTCCTCCCTTTTCCACGAGATGTTTATGTTTTTGTGCTCGCTTTATAATCTTACCTCGCCTATTTAACATGCATGCATTATTTTTCAGTTTTCCACTTGTGTGTTTTGATTTTCTAGCCATCTTCCCCCGTTACAGTCAAATATTGTTTTCCACAATGTTTCTCTATAGTGTCATGCTTCATTTTCATTTTTACTACTTTCCCAATTTCCACGTACATATTTTACATGTGCATTTAGATGGGATCTCTTATGAAGTATATGATTGTATAGGTTCAATAAATGGAAATTTGGCAGCCCAATCAAACTTGTATGTCCTGCTAATGGTCCACATATTCTTGTTCATTTTCAATGTTTTACTTTTTTTAGTATAATTTTTAGCAATATCACAATCACCTAGTTTCCTCTTTCGTGAACCAAAATCTGAATTTTATATCTATGTTCAATTTTGTGGAGTATTTGTATGTGTGATATCTTGATGCACTCCTAGTTACATCCCAACAGGAAGAATATCTTCAACATCTGACATCTCAATAGTTATATCTTTAAGATTTGGCATATTATCATATGTTTCATTTGTTTGATAATGCGAGAATATGTCCACCTCAATATTACCTTCCACATAGTCAATATTCTAATTCTTTCTGGTGGTAGTTATATGGTTGTTGGTAGTTGCAATATTTGTATCAACAGAGTTTCCAAAATACTTGAACATGGACTTCTGATATTTCTTAGTTACTTTTAGGGTCTTTGCATTATGAGGACTAGCACCTTCCATTATTCTGAATAGATTCTGCATCATAAAAAGAACCAAGTTGTGCATCGAGAGACAAAATTTATTTCATGTGTCTACAATACCTCCTTGTCACATGTCAACTTTATCCCTATCACATGTCAACTATATCCTTGTCATGCATCAATGGCTAACCCCTTTTTCACACGCGTCAATTATATCCTGTCACACGTCCACATCATGTCAACAAAAACCCCCTTGTCATGTGTTTGTAATACCTCCTTCTCACATGTCAAATATATCCATGTCATGTGTTAACATCTAACCCCTAGGTCACGCTTTAGCAAATATCATTTGTTGCCCAACTCTAAACTACGAACAGGATAAAAACAATCTTTAGTGCTTAGAGCATGCAAGTTCACAATATTGGTAAGCTCTTTGGTGGTAGTACTGTAGTATACTACGTGATAAATCACCTAGGTTTTTATAGGATTTTTTTTCAAATGTAGGTGAAGCCGACCCAAAAAATATATATATTGTAAATTTTAGGTGAACAAGACACCGACCCACTCCGAAAAAATCACCTTTTCAAATTTTCCTAAAATAAAATTTTCACCATATTACAAATATTCACCACTAAAATTATCCCTGGTATAGTAGAAAAAATCCATGACAAAAAGGAAAGCCATGGATAGCTAGAAAGAGTCGCTGGTAAAGGAAGAAATACGTGGAACAAAGGATAAAGTTGCAATATAAAGAAAAAAGATGACAAAATCCATGAAGTTGTACATTACTGAGATCAGGTAGAAGTGTTGGGAACAAATCATTTAAAATGATCAAAGGTAGGGTATTGTGGACTGAATGTGATGATATGGAATTTTTGAACCATAAATAAGTCAAAATAATTTTTGAATATCTCGAGATCCAGGTTTTGAATTAAATGTTCTTGGAATTTTTCATAAGATGATTACATTCTCTATGTCTTAAAATAGAAAAATGTTGATTTTAATACGTAATGGAATATCAGAGAGAGATTTGTTTGGATTGACATGATGAAAATTTGAAAATCCTAGTTTGATGAGAAATTCTTTTTGAAATTGTCTCATAACCGTTCCTTTCTCCACTAATAACGTGTTGGACAATTAATGCACTTAGAAAATAGAAAAATCAAGTGCAAGAGTGGGAAAATAAAAATACTCTCATCTACTTAAGTTGTATGAGAAAAATATCGAGAGGGATGGTGAAATGAGTGAAGGATATCTAGAAGAACCTGAAGGGAGTATAGTCGATCTAGAGTTGTAGAGACAAAAACAAAGACCAAAATGAATTTTCAATGAAATATTGACTAGAGATGAACACAAAGACTCAAAATCAATTCAAATGGATGCATGACGATTGAAATAGGGCCAAAGAGTGTTTGATGACATAGAGAGGGTGAGATAGTGTTGCGGATCAGTGTGTAAAAATTCAATAAAAAGGTGATCATAATCCATTGTGTAAGAAATATTGACACTATATGATCAATTTGTTTTGTAATATATTATTCTAAGTGCAAGAGTATATTATAGGGGTGGTTACTTCTTGAAAGTTGCAACTTGCTAAATTTACTTTGTGGGTGCTTATATTTCTTCAAGTGGGTGCTTCATAAGTTAAGTAGGTGCTCAACAGAAACCAATATCATTGTATTCTTTGGAATTAGTGTTCCCAATAAAGCATTGGATTCATAGTGGGTTTTTCTCCCTTTAATGGTTTTCCACATAACTCCTGTGTTACATGTGTTATCTCTCTATATGTGTGTGGTCAAATACTCATGGTATACTTATGCAATTAATTAATGGAATGTGTATTGGGATTTTCTAAAAGTATAAATCTACACTGATTCACCTCCCTCTCAATTCTGGTGAACTCTAACAATTGGTATCAAAGAGAGTCCTTCTGGTTGAATCTTAACATCTTCAAGGAGATCTTCTCAAAGCATAAGGTGGAGTGTCACTATCAAGATTACCTCTCTTCACTAGAAAAAACTTGATGGGTTGTTGTATTCTTCCAATCATTTAACTGACATAATCTTGGTCAGTGTCATTCTTAAACCAGGGCTGTGTCCAAGGCAATATGCAATAGAGTCTAGGAGAACCAGTTATACGTTGAGTTTGTTGGGGGGTTGCTCAGTTTCAATGACTATTCTATGGAAGTGCAGTTAAAATATATGAAAATCAAATACAAATCTATGGAATTCAACTATGTGCAATGAAATGGATTTCAACAACTAATCTTCTACTATAAAGTAAAACATGCACACACTTATTCTTAACAAATTAAATCACAGCTGAATAACTGGAATTTTCAGCAGAAAGCAAGACTATTCATGAACTAGATTCACATATCAAAAGTATCTATTCCAAGTGAAAGTGATAATGGAGAAAACAGAGATAGTTAATCAAAACATGCATGTGAAACTCATCAAATGACAACTGTAGTAAAACTAATCGAAAGACTGTATGCATGTAAAACTCAAAGTAACCTCGTATCTCCTCATTTGAGTGGGCCCGTGCTCTTCCTTGGGATAGAGTGATCAACAACTTCTGATTCTCAAAACGTCATATATTTCATTAACTTCTAAATGAGTTCATAGCATGTCCGAAAAGACAAAATCCGTAACGAAAGCAGTATGTAGACAATATTCTTTTTTACGATCAAAAAGTGGTACCACCAGTTCTGAAGACAAAGTCTTCATATAGATAATGTTTGTTACAAGATCCACCATATCAGGTGGCATTAAACATGGTTTCATCAAATATCAATTAAAACTCTTAGATTCCTATGGGCTTTTAGAGTCAAGCCCACGCTAATAGGTCAATTTAGAAATAGTCTTGACCGCATGCATTGAACTCGGGAAACTTATCCACCAGTAACCTCCATCATTCCCTACACACATCATCACATTTGATCTCATAAAAACATTTAGTAAGAGGTCATGTGATAAATGGTTTTCATAAATAATAGCAAGGAAAAATGCATCAACCTACTAAGACATGACTATACAAAACATCCCCATATACAAATAAGTCATATCATAAAGAGTATTTCTGGTATGAAGAAATGATATTAATGAGAAAAACTATGCATTCATCATTCCCCCTAACTTTACCTATTGCATGTCCCAATGCAAATCATCGTGTCCTCGCTCACCTTCCAAGTTGTTCAGCCATGTCATACTCCTCGAATTGATCAGCGTATTGCTTTGTGGTATTCTTGCATCCCTGAGTATTGGAGGTAATTTCCACCTAGGCAGTGAAACTATCATGGGACTGTGCTGCATTGTTCTGCCATGTTGTGAGAGGGCTCAAGAGGAGTGGAGGCCGTACTTGAAGGTCAGCCCATTCATCGAGTGTATTTTGGCTATACTTTTCTCGTAGTTTTTCTAATAATGGTGATGAGGGCATCACCCCTTCACATGCTCCACTCAAATTCGAGGAGAGAGGACCTCCCTATGTTTTAAAGCAGGATTAAATTATCCCATATCCTATCGCAAACTTGCCAAGCAGCCCCAAAATTCTCCTGACTATAAATTTCAAAATCAATAATACACTGAAGCAAAATCTGAGAAGTATGCACCCCAATCCCTGCCTGGTAATATAATGATCTAAAGTTCTTCCGCAGGGTGACATCTGTGTGATGGGTTGGGTGAATGTAAAATTTGATGGACTGAGCAGTGTTATTGAAACTGTCTATTTGTTTTCCAAGTTATCTGATTCCTCAATACAGACTGAAATGCTTTAATTTGAAAATCCCCACAAATAGGCTGATCAAGAAATCAGGGAAATTGGTCACTATCATGTTATGTAGATAAAATTCACAGAGAAAATTTTGAATTTCTAGAGTGTTGTTCTTGTAGACTAATAAAAAACTAGGTCCATCGGGAATTTCGTGAGGGGCTTGAGAACACAATTGAAATAACTGCCAAGAATAAAATTGCTCTTGGACATACATGTTGTAGACAGAGGAGGGTTTCCTACAGGACAATAGGTTGATGGCTAAAGGACAAACAGAGTCTAAGATAGATGTTAACTTTTGTTTTTCCTCTTCCAAAGATTCTTTTTCCTTTTTTAATTTTTGATTTTCTTTCCACAATTCCCTATCCTGAAGGGACAACTGTTGGAAATTATTCAAGAGGGTAAGACCCTTATCACGTTGTCACTTTAGACAACTCACTTCATGCTACAAGGCAGCAATCTCCGAAATTTTTCTATTGTCTTTTGTGTAAATTCAGCTTGTAATAAAAGGGTGGACTCTTCCATACCTTGTAACTGAGATTTTAGCAATGCAATTTCCTCCAGATAGCTATGAGAAGGCTCCAC
The DNA here is from genome assembly GCA_018340775.1 of Taxus wallichiana var. yunnanensis. Taxonomy (NCBI): domain Eukaryota; kingdom Viridiplantae; phylum Streptophyta; class Pinopsida; order Cupressales; family Taxaceae; genus Taxus; species Taxus wallichiana. The sequence goes on along the minus strand of CM031242.1, from coordinate 765,724,395 downwards.
TTGGATGTCAAGCATTTCCAGAGCTGCAGTGTGAATTTCCATAGATGACGGAACAACAGATGATGGAGTGGCTGGGACATCCTCCATATGCAGTTCCTCCTAAATGTGGGCGGTGTCATTAGGCAAGGACTCCGATTAGAAACCACCTATCTGCAAACATGATCTAAGCTTCCAGGATCTGTAGTTTCATGAAGGAAGATGGTGCCATGGGACACTTTCCTTTTGAATCAGAAATGGATAGGAATGATCCCTTAAGAGTACCAACCATGTCGGCATGCCTAGGAATGCCAGCTACCTCTGCTTGACTATGTGAAGGGCCCGATGCAAGGGTAGACCAAGGTGTAGAAGAGAGGCCAAATTTTAATTTCTTAGGCCTGGACCCTTCACCACCGACATGTCCCTCGAGCCTCCACTTTAGGCGAAAGAAAATTTGGTGTGAACACAATAGATGAATCAACCCTGGGTGCTTAAGCATAGACTTGCCCCCACTAGACTGGTGTTTCTGGCATACCTTAATGATAGAATCAACAAGGTACTCTGGTAAATTGACCCAAAGGACCTAGTTGACATGTCCCTTTTTTAGGTGAATGAGAATTTTGAGCATATCACCACCTATAATAGAGGCCTAACTGTCGCATATAAAATACTGTTGACCCATTTAGTAATCTCACCCCAGATTCCAGGTAAAATTTTCCACTTAACACCCTTCTGGACACCCAATGGAGTTAGGATGACCTCCGGGAGTGCCTCTCCTTCATTATGGAACCGAGAAATCACCTTCTAACCAATCGCCTTCTTTCCTTATGAGTAAAATAAGAAGGAAACTTCCGTGCTATTAAATAATTTGCGAGATCGAGAAACTGTGGAGTCTTAGTGGAGATAGCAAACAAGTGTTCATCAGAAATTAATCTTGGATTGCTTCATCATCACCTAAAACATTTATTCGGAAAGAAAGTCAGCAACAACATTAGATTTCCCAAGCTTATCTATAATAGTGAGATTGAATTCTTGTAATAAGAGCAACGAGAAAATGAGCCTTCCACCAACCACCGGTTTGTTCATCAAATATCAAATGGTAGATTGGTCGGTGTAAAATTTTTTTATATCCAAGTAATGTAATGACAAAATTTATTCAAATCATACACCATAGCCAAAAATTCTTTTCCGTAGGAGTGATTTTTTTGATAAAATAAATTGCATACATATGATCTTCTGAGTCTTTTTGTCCAAGGACAATGCCCATGGCTATATTAGAAGCATCAGTGTGGATATGGAAAGGTTGTCCCCAGTCAGGTCCACGTAAGATAGGGGTTGTTGTCAGCTTTTCTTTGATAGAATCAAATTCTTGTTGACACTGAGAAGACCATTCAAAAACACAATCTTTGGTTAGCAATGAAAACATTGGGGCAGAAATTTTGCTAAAATATTTTATGAATCGGTGGTAATAACCTACATGGCCAACGAAATTTTTGATTTCAGTCTAATTAGTTGGTATAGGTAATTGGGTGATGACTGATATCTTTTTGGGATCCACCTTTATACCTTGGGCTGAAACATGATGTCCTAAGATAATTCCTTGATCAACTATCATTAGACATTTTTCATAACTCAGAGATAGTTGGTGTTATTCACATCGAATGAGTACTTTCTCAAGATTATTCATAGATTCTTCAAAAGTAGATCCATGGACAGTGAAATCATCCATGTAAACCTCAACATATTCATTAGCAAGATCTGTAAAAATGGCCAAGACTACCCGCTGAAATGTGGCAGGGCATTATAAAGCCCAAAAGGTAAGACTCTGTAAGTGAATGTACACCAAAGGAATGTAAAAGTAGTCTTATCCTGATCAACAGTGGGAAATACTAATTTGATTATACCCACTAAACCCATCCAAGAAAGAGAAATATTTCTTACTAGCCAAATTTTCCAAGACTTGGTCAATGAAAGGCAGGGGAAAATAATCTTTCTTGGTGGCTTTGTTAAGTTCCCTGTAATCAACACATATTCGCCACTTACCATTCTTCTTGGGAATAATAACTAATTTGGAAACCCACCTGACTATTAGATATAGGATAGATGAAACCTACCTTTAGGATATTTTCAATCTCAATTTTGACTATGTTTCTCAATGTTGGATTGATTCTTCATTACGGCTGCCTTATAGGTTTTACGTCATCGGTGTAAATATGATGTGTATAGATGCTAGTATGAATTCCTTTCATATCGTGTAATCCCAAGCAAAAGAATGAGAATGTTTCTATAGAACCTCAAGCACCCTAACTTCTTGATTGACCTCTAAGTCACCTCCTATAGTTAGATCTCTACCCATACCGACAAGCACCTACTTAGTATCATCCGCAAAGAGCAAGCTCTATACTAGTGATAAAATAATTCAATGGGAAAACATGGGATAAAGCATGTTCGGGATAGATATGTTATCAAAATACAAAAATATGGTTAAAGGACAATAGAAATTAGGAACTAAATGTTCAGAATTATAAGCATAGAGTTTCCTACCAGACTCAGTAGAGGTAATGTCTTTTTCCGATATTCCAAATTCCATAGAAGTGTTGCTAATTTCCATAGTTGCAGAGTTCTTAGAATCAGTCAACACATAAGACTCTGCAGCTTCTGTCATATGATTGTGTACTGCAATAGTGTCCAGAAAAGAAGAATTCGTGAGAGTTATCATCCAAAGAAGCCACCCATACCTAGTCACAATTGTTTGTATAAGGCTAGGAAGGAGGATATAATGAAATGTGTTTGGATTTATACCCATTTAGAATTGTCATGTTTCCTGACCTACAGTCAATGTAAACATCAACCGTAGCTAGCCAAGGTATTCCCAAGATGACTGGATATCCCAACTTTTGAGCTTTAGGCTGTAAAACCATGAAATACACTGGGTACTCCCATGATTCAACAGTGACCATTATATCTTCAACCACACCATCAGTACAACAAATGGATTGATCTCGCTAACTATAGAACAATGTTGGTTGGTTGAAGTGTTGTCAAGGATAGTAGGTTAAACATTTATGTTGTGATAATATTAATAGCAGTACCAAGATCCATTAAAAGATTAGATATTTCCTGGTTGTTTATACAAATAGTAATGACAGGGCTCCCAGGATCCCCATATTTTGGTGAGATGAGGGTGCCAACAACTAAATCAGCTAAATTCCCTTCAACTCTGACAGTCTTTAGGTATTTCTTTTTCCTTCTTGGTGTCTTTATACATTCATTTCTAATGGTTTGGTTTAGTTCGGGGATGTCCCTTATTACATGCAAAGCAGTGGAACCTCAATATGCACTTTTTCATTTCTTGAACTAGTTTTTTTCATCTACAATCCGAGTGTCCTCTAATCACTTAGGAAAAGGGGTTGTATTCAGTGTGGGTATTTGATCATCCTATTTATCTAGCATTGGTGAAGAACTAGTGTTACCCTTAAGTTTTTCTTCCTTATTGGAATCATTAGGCAATTCTATGATAATAACAGGAGGGTTCAATATTTTGCGATCATAATCATAAATTACCAATAGTGTTAACTTGCATGGTGTTACTCGCATCTCGTGTCATCAATCGAAGTCATCTCGCTGATTTTAGGATTGGCACACGGTGAGTCGAAATTTGTGTTTATGTTGTTTGTCCTTGATTTTGGTAGGCTTGAGGTGGAGGCATTAAAGCTTCTTTGTGGTTGTTGGAACCTACGTTGTTCATTACTTGTTTTGTGGTGGTGCTCGGGACTGATTTTGGCTAAAATTTTGTTGAGGAACCCACCGCTGATTGTGCTAAGGATTGGTCATTGTGGGTGGTGGAGCCCAACCCGGCTAAGTTTAGGAATTTTTCCAAGGTGGTGGATATGGATAAGTCATCCAGTTTGAGTTTTCCCACAAAGTTGTCCCCAAGAAGACCGAGAGGCCTAATTTAGCCATGGCATTCTCCAAGGATTTTGAGTTGGTCTAGATGGGAATCCACCGTGATTGTTTGGTCTTGAGACAAAATTTAATTCAGCACTTGATTGAGAGATGGCATTCAAACCTCCCTTTAATTGTGGTAAAAGTGTGAAATGTTTAGTATCATGGTTAGTAACTTCGTAGATTAAACACATATCTCGTGACATCTCAAGGACATTCTCTCAAGGGGTGTCTCTTCTAACATTTAGGCAATGCATGTCCAATGGTTCTTTAGCAGAGTGGCTTTTGCCTTGAGTCCATCTATGGTGAATGTTAACTACAAAGCAGAATGTCGGTTTTCATGTTGGCCATTTCTTCTAGAAGTTCGAGGTACCCAAAGACTTGGATGTTTGTTTCCTTCTTATTCCTCCACGTGTTCTCGAATATATTCTACATAGCTCAAGTAATTTGTTCCATGGTAGGCTTGTGCATGTCTCCACCTCCCATGAGATGGAGAGAATCTTTGGTTTCCTCATCTAATCCTTTCAGAAATATTGTTTTAGTGATGTCTCGCATGTAACTCATACCCACTACATTTATGGAGAAAAAGGAATCTATCCAGATAATCTTCTAGATTCTCATCTTCCTTTTTCCATATTTGGAAGAATTCCTCCTTTCTATCCCTTCCTCTACAATAGTCTTGGTATTTATCTAGGAAGGCTATTTCCATGGCTTCCCAGGAATTAATGGAGTTAGATGGTAACCCATAAGCCATCTCATAGAATAATATTTGAGAGTGGAGGGAAATAATTTGAGTTTTTGATTGTCAGTTCGGTAATCATATGTCTGGCACATGATTTTAAATTCAAACAGAAACTGATTAGGGTCTTCTTTGGTCATTCCTCGAAAGAGGGGGAGGATGGATGGTGAGATGTTTTTCATGGGTGCATCCTCATCTGCATCGAGGACAATGGGGTATGTAAATGTTCATTCTAAAGGTTTTTCTTCAGCATTCCCAAGATCCCCCATTGCAAAATGATGTGAAGAGGATACTGTAATGCTCGGAAAAGGTTCTAGGCATGGAATTGGAATCAGATCACTCTCTGTGTTCTCTCTTGTGAAGTGTCTAAAGAGATTTGTTGAATATTGCATGATATAAATCTCCTTGGTTATCTTGTGACCTATGCATCCAGTTGGTTGGTTTAAATTAAGGTCCGAGAGAACTACTTGGTTTCCTACATGAATTCTATTAACACCCATAACATATGGAATAAAATAATAAAGCTTATGGTTATGTAATTCCCTAGAAACGGTGCTAAAAATGGTTGGTCATTGTATTCTTCCAATCATTTAAGCGACATAATCTTGGTCAATGTCATTCTTAAACCAGTTTGTGTCCAAGGTAATATGTAATAGAGTCTAGGAGAACTAGTTATACGTTGATTTTTTGTAGGGGTTTCTCGGTTTCAATGACTATTCTATAGAAGTGCGGTTAAAATCTATGGAAATCAAATACAAATCTACGGAATTCAGCTATGTGCAATGAAATGGATTTCAAAAACTAATCTTCTATTGTAAAGTAAAACATGCACACACTTATTCTTAAAAATTAAATCACAAATTTGAATAACTGGAATTTTCAGCAAAAAGCAAGATTATTCATGAACTAGATTCACATATCAAAAGTATCTATTCCAAGTGAAAGCATCAATGGAGAAAAAATGATAGTTAATCAAAACATGCATGTGAAACTCATCAAAGGACAACTGTAGTAAAACTAATCGAAATACTTTATGCATGTAAAACTCAAAGTAACCTCGTATCTCCTCGGTTGAGTGGGACCTTTCTCTTCTCGGGATAGAGTGAATAACAACTTCGATTCTCAAAATGACATAGATTTTATTAACTTTCAAATGAGTTCATAAAATATTTGAAAAGACAAAATCGTAAGCGAGCAGTACAAAGATGAGATAATCTTCTTTTTTACGATCAAAAAGTGGTACCACGATTACTCAAGACAAAGTCTTCATATAGATAATGTTTTTTACAAGATCTGCCATATCGATGGCATTAAACATTGTTTCATCAAATATCAATTAAAACTCTTAGACTCCTACGGGCCATTAGATTCAAGCCCAAGCTAATAGGTCAATTTGGAAACTTGATCTTGCCACATGCATCGAACTTGGGCAACTTATTCACCAAGAACCTCCATCATTCCCTACACACATCATCACATTTGATCTCATAATAATAGTTAGTAGGAGGTCATGTGATAAACGGTTTTCATAAATAATAGCAAGGAAAAATGCATCAACCTACTAAGACATGACTATACAAAACATCCCCATATATAAATAAGTCATATCACGAAGAGTATTTCTAGTCTCGAAGAAATGATATTAATGAGCCAAACTATGCACTCATCAAAATCGTGCATTATTGAAATAAATATGAAGACATATCTTATATCACTTGGTTTTTATATATGGACATGTGTTGAGAAAGAATAGAATCCTCCAAAAATGAAAATCACATCTATAGAATACAAGGTGTAATATTAATGTAACTCAAGAGCCATGAATGCCCTCATGTGTGGGATAATTGAAAATAATTTTTTAAGGTAATGCATTATACCAATGCCAAGGAAATCTAGACTAAACTTCAAAGTATCTATGAAGGTGATGACAAAGTCAAGTTATCCAAATTATAAACCTACAAAGCTTATTTTCGTAGTCTCAAGATGAAAGAGGATGAAATTATTTCATCCTATATGTAGAGAGTAGATGAAGTGATCAACATGATCAAAGGCCTTGGTGAAAAACTTGAAGAACCTATGGTAGTTCAAAATATCCTTAGATCTCTAACTCCTAAGTATGATGCAAAGGTTTTAGTTGTGGAAGAAGCCAAAGACATGAAAACATTAACAGTAGATGAACTACAAAGTATCTTATCGTATATGAGATGAGGATAGGTGGATCTAAATATACCAAGAAGGAAATGAAATTTAAATTCAAGAAGGAGACTAAATCTAAGCAATAAAAATAATAATCAAACTTAGAGGATGGAGAATATGATGAGAATATTGAAAAAGGTGTGTGGGAAGGCTAGGTAGAGGCTTAGGAAAATACAAAGGTAAGCTTCCCTTTAAATGTTTTGATTTTGGAAAAATAGGTCATTTTAATGTAAAATTACCAAATAAGGAAAAGAAAGCTCGGTGTGAAGAAATTCACATACATAACAAGAAGAAGATGAACTTCAAAAATAAATATGGTAAAACGAAGTTCTTCAAAAGAAACTTATACTCAAAGGAGAAGTCAAGTGGATTTGAATCAAGAAACTCAAGAAGCTGTAAAAATGAGAATGAAGAAACTCAATTTGAATGCTTATTTATGGCCATGGATGTCTCTAAAGAATGTAGCTCCAAAGGAAAGAATACAGTTGATTATGAAGATTCTGATGAAGAAGAAGCAAATGTGAATTTAGAAGCTAAACTTGTATGTGCACTAGAAGAATTGAAACTATGCAGAGAAAGAATCAAAAGTTGAGATGCACATTGAAATACTATGAAGAAAAAATTCTCATTTTTGAGAAAAGACAAAAAAAGAAGAGGAAGAAACTAATGAACTCAAAGAACTTGAATCTCAGCTTGAAAATATCTCTCAATCCTACAAGGAAAAGGAAGATAAATTATTGAAATTGAAATTTGAATTACAATGCATAAAGACTGAAATGGAACAAATAACTGACAAACTCAAGGTGTATGAGAATATGGAAAAGAGATCAAAATTTCTAGCTAATGTATTAAGAACTCAAAGGGATTCAAAGGAAAAATATGGATTAGGATTCATGGAAGAAGGTAAAGAAGACGAACCAAAAATAAGAAGGAGAACAAGACCACATCAACATCAAACACCTCTCATGATGTAAATAAAGAAGTCACCAAAACTTCCAAGAGGAAGAAAAATGCTCCCAGGATCACCTATGTTATAAGGTACTCACATTATTTCTATGGTTATTGATTTTCGTGTAATCAGTTTGGACACAAAGCTGCTAAGTGTAGAAGATATACTAGAGGATATGGAAGAAACTACAACTCTCCTAACAGAAGAATGAATTACAACGTAAATTGCTACAAATGTCACAAGGATGGTCATGTAGCCACAATTTGTAATCAAGAACCCCTAAACATAATAGATGGGTGTATGTGGTAAAGGAAGAACCAAACAAAAGAAAAGAATCATGTTCAATAGTAAAAATTACCTTTCATGTACAAGATGAAGATAAAATTTGGTATTTAGATAGTGGTTTCTCTAGTCACATCACAAGAAATAAAAGTAATTTAATTTCTTTATCAAACAATACATTAGGATCTATGAGATTTAGAAATATTAATTCAGCAGACATTGTTAGAAAAGGAATTCGAGTCCTTATAATGTCAAAACAATCACAGAGAATGTCCTATATGTTGAAGGTCTCAAGCAAAACTTGTTAACAAAGTGAGTCAAATTTGTAAGAAAGGTTACAATCTGACATTTCATGACAAATGTTGTGATATAATTAATGGAAAAATAGGAAAGAAAGTAGCTAAGGCCAAAAGGACCAAGAATAACATGTATGTTCTCAAGGAAATAAATAAATAAAAATGCTTCACAAGTAAATTTGATGACAATTGGATGTGGCACAAGAGATTGGGACATATGAGCTTTGAAAATATAGTGAGATTAAGTGTAAAGGGTGGTGTGAGACACATGATAAAAATTTTAAAACGAGTAGACACACTATGCAAAGTTTCCTTATATTGGAAAAAAATAAGAAAATCATTAAAATGTAAGGAGCAATCTACCAATAGACCTTTATAATTGATTCATAAAGATCTCTATAATCCTACAACACATAAAATTCTACAAGGATATGTTTACTTCATGTAACTAATATATCACTTCACCGGAATGACATGGTTAGCTTGTTTGAAGCACAAATTAGAAGCTCTAGAAACATTTAAGTCCTTCAAGGCATTTGAGGAGAATGATAAGAACACCAAAATCATATTCTTAAGATTAGATAGAGGTTGATAAGTTTGGTCCAATTAATTTATGAGTTTTTTTAGGAACATGGGAGTTAAAGACAATTTTAAGCTTCCAAAACACCTCAACAAAATGGGGTTGTTGAGAGAAAGAAAAAAACTATACAAGAAATGGAAATAATTATTTTGAATGAATCTAAACTTCCTGGTGGCTATTGGAGTGAGGAAGTATACACAACTATCTACATTATGAATAGATATCAATTGAGAATTAACAACGACAAGAAACCCTATGAACTATGGAAAAATAGGCTAGCCAATGTGAAACACGTAACAATCTTTAGAATAAAATTTTATACAAAGAGAGATGAAGACAACTTATGAAAAATTCACTCTAGGTGTGCTGAAGGAATATTTCTTGGCTACTAAATAGTTAGTGCATCCTATAGATGCTACAATAAAAGGCTACAAAAGGTGATTGAGAGCACAAATGTAAAGGTTGATGAGTCATGTCCTTCCAAATTTAGCACTCATCTTGAGGAAAGGAATGAAGATCAAAAAGATGATGAAGAAGTGGGAAGTACATGTGAAGAAGTGGAAGATGTAGAAGAGAGACAAGACACCAAAATACCCTCAAGGCAAGTCAAGAGAGACCATCCATCAAATCAGATTATTGGAAACAAATAAGGTGGTATTCTCATAAGAAGGAAGCTAAGAGAGTAAAAAAACCATGAAGACATAACACTCTTATCCATGATTGAACCCAAGAATGTTGCAGAAGCTAGTAAGGATCAACATTGGGTGGATGTCATGAATGAGGAACTTTCTCGAATTAAAAATAATGATACCGGGAGTTGGTACCGATACCAAAAGATAAGAATGTTATAGGAACAAATTGGGTATTCGAAACAAACCAAATGAGAAAGGAAAAGTGACAAGAAACAAGACAATAATTGTATACAATGGCTATGCTAAAATGGAAGGAATTGACTTTGATGAAAATTTTATACCAATGACAAGGATGGAAGTAATTACACTATTTCTGGCATATGCACCTTACAAGAAAATCGAGTTTTCTAGATGGATGTTAAATCAGACGTCCTTAATGGCTACCTAAATGAAGAGGTATATATTGAGAAACTTGATGGATTTTCTCTAACTAATGACAAATACTATGTGTGTAGGTTGAAAAAATATTTGTATGGACTCAAACAAGCTCCTAGAGATTGGTACAACAAGCTAGATTCATACCTCATTGAGAAAGGATTTAGAAAAGGTGTTGCTGACAATAATCTCTATATCAAAGAAGAAGGAGATCGTCTTCTCAATTTCATTGGGTACTTGGATGATATTATATTTGGTGGATACCATGATAAGATGATGAATGAAATTTTTGATAAGATGAAATAAGATTTTTAAATGTCCATTCTTAGGGATATCTCATTCTTTCTCACTTACAAATCATTCAATCATACCAGGTATCTACATATCCCAAACTAAATACATCAAAGAAATGCTTAAAAGGTTTAAGATGGAAGAATTCAGACATATAATAACACCAATGAAAGTGGGTTACAAGATGAATAAAGAAGACATCTCACCAAAAGTTTACAAGACTGTATAGATCCATGATTGGAAGTATTCTACTCCATGACGTCAAGACCTGATATTATTCAATTTATTGGCCTTGTTGGAATATTTCAAGAAGATCCAATGGAAACACACTTCAAGGTAGTCAAAATAATTTTGATAATCTCATGGGAAAAATATAATATGGAATCTGGTACCCCAAAATAAATGACTTAAACATAAAATAATATACGGATGTTGATTAGGAACACATAATTGATGATAGGAAGAGTAAAAGTGGTGGTGCATTCTTTGTTGGAAATTTCATGGTATCCTATTTGAGAAAGAAGAAATCATCAGTGGCACTCTCAACATGTGAGGTAGATTATATAGTTGTTGCAATGTTTTGTAATCAAGTTCGTGGGGTGAATCAAACATTGGGGGATTACAAAGTAACATTTGATATCCCAATTCCTTTCCTCTGTGATAGTACTAGTGTAATAAGTGTCTCCAAGAACCCTTTGTTTCACTCAAAGACCAAACACATCCCAATTAGATATCATTTCTTGAGGGAATAAGTGAATGATAGGAAAATCAATCTTGAATATATGAGCACAAAAGAATAAATTTCTAATATTATGAAAAAACCACTACAAAAAGCAACATTTGAACACCTGAGGAATGAATGGGGGGTATTCTTGATCACACAAGAAACTATAAAGTGTTGAGACAAGGTAAGGGAGAATTATCATGCAATATCAGCTCCTAAATCAGTGTAATGAATTATTCATTGGAGAGGAAGCTATTATGTTAGTAAATTTCATCAAAATATGCATCGGGCTTAGGGGGAGTAGTGTTGTAGTTCATACTAGGTCACATGGATCGAATTTGTGAACATGAAACAAAATTTGTTCCAAAATCTATACACCAAGTGAGAATATTTATTCAATGGGGATCCTTTTGAGGTAAGAACATGTATTTATACAGTCTAATTTATTCTTCATCATTTTATGGAAAAGATGGTGCTTTTTCATAGATGTCAAAGGGGGAGAGAGTGAGTGGAATTAGAAACTAGATTGTAAATGATTTTCCATCAAATATTTAGTGTTTCGAGATAGTTTCCATCAATGAGAGAGTTTGTTCAATATTTTTCATTATCATTAGTGTTTTCATTGATGTCAAGATTCATTGATGGAAAAAATTGTTGTGCATGTGGAGTGCAGACATCTCAATGTCATTCACATGTGAAATAGGTGTTAACAAGTGTATGACAAGCTTTATGATGTAGTAAAAAAAAAGACTTTGCAAGAGAAATGTGAAGGCTGATTGGTAATGCCATCTCTAAGAAAATTTCTAGGTAATTTCATGATGATGGAATTGAAGGATAATATGTGTTTCAATTGCTCAATGGTGCGCATAAGTCCCAAGCCAAAGTACATGGTGAATTTAGAGTGTTTACAAGATTATTAAGGGTTATTGTTAGTTCAAATGGTGAGTTAGGAGCCTTAGGAGGGTTAGAGCAAGTTACGGATATAAGAATGAAGCAATCGAAGTCTAATAGGAAGTCATGGAGGGTTAGAGAAATCCACAGATATAAGAATGAAGCCACTGAAGTCTAAGAGAAATCCACAGAGGATTAAAGAAAGTTGCGATTAAAATAACAGAGATGTAGATAGTAGAAAAATCCACATGACAAGAAGGAAAGTTGTGGATAACTAGAAAGAGTCGTGGGTAAAGGAGGAAAGTCACATGACACATGATAAAGTCACAATACAAAGAATAAAGTTGACAAAAACCTTGAAATGGTACATTATAGATTGGATAGGATTTTTGGGAACAAATCGATGAAAAGGATCAAAGGTAGGGTATTGTAGACTGAATGTGATGATATGGAATTTGTGCGCCATGAATAATTCAAAACCAATTTTTGAATATCTCGAGATCTAGGTGTCAGAATTTAATGTTCTTGGACTTTTTCAAAAGATGGTTACATTCTCTATGTCTTAAAATAGAAAAATCCTTATTTTAAGGCATAATTGAATATTAGAGAGAGATTTGTTTAGATCGCTCAAATGAAAATTTTAAAATCCTAGTTTGATGAGAAACTATTTTTGAATTGTCTCATGCTGTTCCTTTCTCTACTAATAATGTGTTAGACAATTAATGCACTTAGAAAATATAAAACTAAAGTGCGATAGCAGGAAAATAAAAATACTCTCATCTACTTAAGTCATGAAAAAATGTTGAGAAGGATGGTAAAATGAGTGTAGGATATGCAAAATAACTAAAGGGAGTATAATTGATCTAGAAGTGTAGAGATAAAAACCAAGACCAGAATGAATTTTTAATGAATTGTTGACTAGAGATGAATGCAAAGACTCATAATCAATTTAGATTGATGCATGAAAATTGAGACAGAGCCAAAGAGTGTTGCAGATTTGTGTGTAAAAACTTCAATAGAAAGGTGGTCATAATCCATTGTGTAAGCAATATTAATACTACATGATCAATTTTTTTGTAATATATTATTCTAAGTGGAAGATTAGATTATAGGGGTGGTTTCTCTTTAGGAGTTGCAACTTTCTAAATTTACTCAGTGGGTGCTTATCTTTCTTCAAGTGGGGTATCAAAGAATCGAATCCGGTGCTTCATAAGTTGATTAGGTGCTCAACGTAGAAACCAAGATCATTGTCTACTTTGGAATTGGTGTCCTGAATAAATATTTGGTTTCATAGTGGGTTTTTCTCCCTTTAAGTGTTTCCCACATAAATCTTGTGTTACATGTGTTTATCTCTTTGTATGTGTGTGATCAAATGTTCATGGTATATTGTTATAAGTAATTAAGGGAATATGTATTAGGATTGTTTAAAACAATAAATCTACACTAATTCACCCCCTCTCAGTGCTTGTGATCTCTAACATGAAGAATGTACAGTAAAATTATTGTACAATCTCCATAGTTTTCTCTATTTTTTTACCTCAAAATATGTTCCTAATATCTCAGAAATGTCTTCTTCTCATATGGGCGATATTTTGACCCATAGGTTTATGGGGTGGTTTTGGCTCATGGTTTTCGTGCCCATGATATTGAAAATTTTTTAAGTGATTTCCTATTGATGTGATTTTTTCATATGGTAGGGTAGATGTAACATTGTAGATGTGTGAGTTCAAGTGTGAATTTAGGAGAGTTTGTTAAGCACATCTTCAAAAAAATATGAGTATTATATTGAGAGAAATAGGTGGCCTGTAATAAAATATGAGAAAGTGATTCTTAGTGGACGTAGCCAAAATTGGGTGAACCACATTAAATAAATGTGGTAGCATATAATGATCTATTAAGGGATGTAACTTCTAAGGGCCCTTATAAATCACTATGGAAAAGTTATAAGGGTTTTGTAGTGTTTTCATCATGATGACTATGGAAGGGGTTTGTATATTTCTTACCACTTAAGAACCTTTCACATGTTTCATGATTTTGGGAAATAGGTGGTAGACTAGACACTAGGTTCAGTCAAGACATGTCGTACATTCTCCTAAAGTTGACATGACCTAGTATTTCATTCCACAACTTCATGACTCTTATTTGAGATGTCAAATAAGAAGTAGAGTTAAAGTCATTAAGCACATAAGGAAAATCTCTTTATATTCCTTCAACTATAGTGACATCTTGTTCATTTTTAATAAACCATTTATCTTTCAATAAAGTTACACTATAGTTATTTTTAGTCAATTAAGAACAAGAAAGAAAATTCATTTTAAGTTTACGAACTAACAAAAAATTATTAATAAAACCATTAGAGACTTTTTATTTACCTTGTCCTTGAATATCGAGAATGGAATGATCACCCAAATAGATATGATCATTACATTCTCTAAGGTCATATAGGATATTGGATCTGAAGTTCATGTTCCTAGGGACACCATTGTCCAATATCCACTCATTTTTGTTTGTAGTAACAAAAGAATCATAAAAAGCAATTACATTATATTTTTGACTATTTTTGGATTCTTGTTTTGATTTTTATTTTGGTCTGATTTGTTTTCCTTTTCATTTCTAAAATTTGACTTGTTTTTCAATTTACAATCTTCTTTCTTATGGCCAAATTTTCCACAGTTATGACATTTACCATAAAAACTAACTCTTAAGTTTCCTAGTTTCTTATCTTTACTAGGAGGTTTAAAAGTTGATTTTTGATTCTTATTGAACCTATAATTTTTAATCTTTTAGTGGAACCAAGAATGTCAATATTCTTATGCTAATTTAAAAGAATATATATCAATTCCACTAGTGGAGAAATTGTTTTTAGAAGTAGATTTCACATTTTAAAAACTATGACATTATTTTCTCAATGACACAACCATACTCATTTCAAAATTAGATCCTCTCAAATATCCACTATTTACACCAATTCTCATAGGAATAATGTTAAGTTGGGTCATTCTACTTAGTGAATTTGATATCAAATTTATTATTCAAAAGGAAATCAAAGGATAATATATTATAGATCATCTCGCTGCATCAAGTCTATCAGATTTGAAATTTCAAATTTCAAATTTTTAGATGAAATTTTATTATATTGGTATATCATGCCTTCATGGACCCTATATTTTGATGGATCTTGTAATGTATATGGATTAGGAGCTAGTATTTTCTTATAAGACTAGATGGTAAAATTATTCTAAAATATTTCCACTTGGCCTTCCCTGTACATAAAAATATTGTAGAATATGAAGCCCTCATAGATGGATTGAAATTGGAAATCTCATGGAATATCAAAGAGTTAGAAGTATTTGGAAATTCCATTCTCATTATCAAACAAGTCCTAAGTGAATACCAATTCAAAGATGGAAATATCATTCCCTACAAACACATGGTGGATAGAATTAGAAGTTACTTTTAGTTTATCACATTTGAAAAAGTTCCTTTTCTTCACAAAAATCAGCAGATGCTATGGCAACTACCGGATCTCTTCTTGATTTTAAATACCATTAATCACATACTGAGTTTCTTGTTGAACATCTTCTAGTTATAGCCTACAATTTTCCTGATTCCACCATGGTTTATGAGATAGTTGGTCCTAACAATCCTTGGTATCATGACATTTACACTTTCATTTGTGACCACACTTATCCCAAAAACATGAAATCCCAAAATAAACAAGCCTTAGCACAACGTGCTTTGTGTTATACTATATTTACGAATATCCTTTATCAAAGAGGATTTTATGGGACTCTCTTATGATATCTCAACCAACGGGAAGTTCTCCAAACCTTAGAATATTTTCATACTAGTATTTAGGTAGCACATACAAGAAACATGGTGTTAGTCAAGAAGATCTTACATGTCGATCACTATTGGCCTATCATAGAGTCGATGCATATAAATTTGTTAAGAAGTGTGTAGCTTTCTAAACACATGGAAATATCATTCACACACCTTCTCAATTATTACAAATAATCACTACATCTTGGCCTTTCTCTCCGGTGGGGCTTGATCTTATAGGAAATTTTAACTCCACCTCATCTTATGACCATAAGTTCATTAGATCACTAACACAAATTATTTTACCAATTTGGTAGAGGAAATGCCTCTACTTTATGTCACTTGTAATATTTCCAAATTCATATTCAACCACCTTATTTGGCGCTTTGGAATTCCATCCTCTCTTGTTACATATAATTCAAAAATCAAACCATTATAGCCTTAGAGAAATGCTTCAACACATGCCTTCATTGACCTACCCCTTAATATCCCTAATGTAATGGCCAAGATGAAGCTTTCAAAGAGACATTGAAATCCATCATGGAATTTTTTTTGATAAAAAGCGAGTTGTAATTATCATACCTAAATATATATTGATCTCTCATCCTATCATACATTCTTCCATAGCCCCATAAGAAACACTCTATTCTCACTGGTATATGGATCTAAAGTTGTATTACCTATAGAGGTTGAGCTCCCATCACTTTATGTATCCCTTCAACATCTAATCAATGAAGATTACCATAGATAATATTTCCTTATTGAGTTGGATCTATTAGATGAAAATTTACACAATTCTTTACATCATCTCAAAGTGTCTCAAAATTTACTTCGTCACAAAGAACAACAAGAAGATAAAACCACAAGAGTTCAATATCGGTGAAGTTGTTCTAAAATAAAATAAAAAGAATACAACCAAATATAGGGATGAGAAAGGACATTTGAACCAAATTGGTTGTGTCTTGTTGGCAAGGAAATTTGTTGGGTGGAAAAACTTATGGACTCCTTTTGAATTCTCTGGGAATCTAATTCCCTCTACATGACCGGTGCAACTACCGTATGTGCATGCATGAGAAAATGTGGATTCCTACGGTAGCCTTTCGGTTGGGGATTTAGCAGGGGCACTCCACTAACCCTATGGAAAATTTTACAAATACTTGTAGGAGAGAAAATTTTTCTAAAAGTGGGAAAGGGAGTGAGAAAAGAGGTAGGAGAACTAATGTTGTAGGTAGGAAATCATATTCCTGCACACACTAATTAGAAAACTCATCACATGTATTCATGGGAAGAAACAACCCTACAAATGGCAACAAGATGAGATAATATCATGAACTCAAAGTTTCTAAAATATCCTCATAAAAGAGGCTACAAAATCCCTCTTCTTGTATTGATTCTTAATCAGAAGCTGTAGATAGTAGAGAAATGGAAGAAAATGGCTAACTCCTTTGCTTTCTCTGAGTACAATGCACTCATGATTTTACCAAGTCAATTTCTAGCCCTTACAATGACTTTTAGAGTCCATCATATAGCCCGTAAGAAATGGTTACAATCTACTTAGGTGAGCAAGAAACAGTTACAACCTATTCTAACTGTTCACGCCCCTTCAATTTCTTGATTCACAGAGAAACGCTTATGGTGGAAAGAAACAATTTTTAAAATATTCAGTGATTACATTATTTTTCTAGTTAAAACACAGGCCATTCGATTTTATTTTACAACTTTAAATCTAAGCTACCCACATGGAAGGAATTGATTGGAATGAGCCCGCAGATGTTTTGATTATTTACCTTTTGTTTGGCGGGGCTGTATATCTGACCCTAGATGCGTGGCTGGCCAGCACTAATTTGTAACTTGCCTCTAGATTTGTCTTTGAAGTTATAGTAGGCTAACACATGGAGAGCTCCACGGGTTCTTTCATACTTAGCTGATCCGGGGTCTGCTTGCTATTTGACTCATGTTGACCCCTAGATACATGGAGAGATGGGGCTGATTTGAGTTTCCACTTTGGAAGTGCCTTCTGAAATTGTGCCGAGTTGACGCATGTCTCCTTCTTCCAGGGTTAGAATTTTCAATGCCCAACTCATTTAAATTATCTACATGGAAATCTGGTGCTACTTGGAGACCAACTCTTGGGTTTTACTTTTGAAATGTCGTCATTGTGGCACGTGGAGACCTCCACTGACCCACCCATACTTAGCCAATTTTATTGATCAGCTCTATCCCTTTTGGACCTGGGACACATGGAGGACTGGCGCATGTTTGAGGACTACCCCCTACTTTGAATCTTGAAGCAAAGGCCGATAAGGCATGTGGAACCATCTACTAATCCTTCAATAGTTAAAAAAATTTAGAATGTTTTACCTTCATTTTGTACCTAGGACACGTGGATGACCCGTGCCTAATTGAATAATTCCCCTTATGCCCTACCTCTAGAGTTACATCATTTGGATGCATGGAGGCTTCCACTGGACCTTGAAATATGACCAAACCACATCCAATCAGAGAGACCCACGTATTATCCGTGGATGCTGAGGAAAAATTTACTAGGAAGATTTCCCGTCATTCCCGACTCTAGAAAAATGCAGAGAAGAAGAAGACTCCACCATTTTGTGCCTGATTTTCAAATTTATTTTGTGAGGTGAGGAATTGAAAAAATACAAGGTTTGATGATCCAGGGCATAGAAATATTGAAAATTTCATTCAAATGAGAAAAAATAAAATTTTCACGTGTCTAGATAGGAAAATGGGATATTTATCGAAACAAGCGAGACTAGGGATTTGAAACAACTCTAGGGCATGGAATTTTCTATCTCTTTGGATATTCAACTTGGCTTAAATAATTTAGGAGGGTGAGAGCTTGAAATCTTGAATTTAACTTGGAAAACAAAAAAGGGTTTTCGAGAGACAACAACTGGATCTAGCTTTGGGACATGGTGTGGACTGAGCGTGGTGAAGATGTGATATAAGGATCCAAAATCTCAATTTTTAAACCCTATAATTCATTGACCAGTGCCTTATCCATTGGGCCTTGCAGAGTCATGAATAACTTTGAGAAAGAAATATTAGAAGAAGGAAACACACGAGCACACAATGGGAAGGAAACACACAACATGCAACAGAAAGGGGAAACAAAACCACACAATGGAAAGGGAAACACACCTATGGTACAAGGCGGGGGACAACCCACTTTCACTGATGATATAATTTCAAGTATTTCCTACTTCAAGGAAATTCCAGTGGCATTCCATCCAAGTATGAGAGAAGGAAAATGTTCTCACCACAAGCTTCACGAATCAGGAATGGGCTGAGCCATAATGAATCAAACTTTCCATGGCTACCTCTAGGTTCTCTTCTCTTGTCCCATAGCAGAACGAAGTCTCCAACCTTGAATTCTCTTGCCTTGGTCTTCTGGTCAAAGATCTTCTTCACTTTCAACTGATGCTCCTTGATTTGATCCACCACTTGGGATCTATTTTCTTCCATCTTTTCCGAAATAGGATCCTCTTGTCAATGGAATCCTTGTACTAGCCATCTTCTATCACTGTAACAACTTGAGAGTTGGCATCTCAATTGTGAGAGGAATTTCTACTTCAACTCCATACAATAGTTGGAATGGTGACATACCTATTTCCTTTTTGGGAGTGATCCTATCTACCCACAATGCATCATACAACCTTTTGTGCCAATTCCTTTGATTCTCATTTACAAGCTTGCAAAAACAATGGTCACAATGTTCTTGTTGCTTGACTCAACTTGCCCATTTCCTTGGGGATAGTAGTCAGAAGAATGAGATAGGGAGATTCCAAAGCCATAACAAAACTCTGTGAGCTCCCTTGAAGAGAAATAGGTAGCATTATCTACTACAATCTTCTGTGGCACTCCAAAATGGACTATGATATTCTCCTTGATGAAGTTGCATACTGTTTCAGTGCTAGCCTATTTGGTTGGAGTTGCTTCCACCCATTTGGTGAAGTAGTTTATTGCTGTGAGCACATAGGTATGCCCTATACTTGAGTGAGGATTCAAAACACCAATGAAGTCTAGCCCCATTGTTGAAATGGTTCTTCAATAACCATAGGCCTGAGTGGCAATGCAACTAGTTGTGGCCTTCCAACAAATTGTTGGCATGCTTTGCACTTGGAAACCCAATCCTGAGTGTCTATAAATATGGAGGGACAATAATACCTTCCTCGGAGGATCTTGTGTGTAGTTACCTTTGCTGAAAAATGTCCACCACATGCTTGATCATGATATGCTTCAAGCAACTTTTCTTGTTGCTCCTTATCTACACATCTGAGGAAACAACCGTCCAGACTTCTTTTGTAAAGTGCATGATTCTAGATTACAAATTTGGCTTCCTTCAGTTTGAGTGTTCTTCTTTTCTTGTAATCAAGATGAGGAGGGCATTCTCCATAAGTGAGGTAATAGGAAATATCAGCATACCACTCATCGGTAGTGGTGACTAAGAGCACTTGTGGGTTGTCTTCTGAACGAGTTGGGAAAGTACAATCTTCTTCTCCATGTTGAGTTTTAAGTATTTCATCTTCAGCAATCAACTTGCACAAGCCATTTCCCCTTACCAGATTGGAGGGTTGAATATCCAAGTCATACTCTTGAGTTTTTGCAATCCAATTTCCTCTCTTAGCTCCAAGATCTTGCTGAGTCAAAATGGATTTGATTGCACTGTCAGGGACCAACACCACAGTATGGGAATTGAGAATGTAAAACCTAAAGTTTTTTACAGCCTTGACCACTACATAGGCATGTTTCTCCAATTGACTATACTTTAGCTCATGCTTCTTCAAAGGAAAACTCATGAAAGCAATAGGTGCTTCCACACCTTCATCATTTTTCTAAACAAGAACAACAAAGAGTGTATGTTCTGATGCATAACAATACATGATGAAATCTTTGTTGAAATCTAGAGATACAAGAGTTGGAGATTTGGCAATGGATTTCTTGATCTCTTCAAATGCTTCCTTCCCTTCATTGTTCCATTTGAAACTTGCTTGTGGTTTCATCATGGAAGTGATGTGCTTTTTCAATTCAAAAAACTCAGGCATGAAACGACGAAGAAATTTTACCTTTCCAAAGAAATAATGAACTCCTTTCTTACTTATGGGCAAGGCTAATGCTTGAATGGCTCTAATCCTCTCAGGATCAATGTGCACTCCATGTTTTTTCACAATGTGCCCCAACAATTTTCCTTCTGTGACTCCAAAAATGCACTTCTTTGGATTTAGTGATATGCCATGTTTTCTACACCTTGCAAGAACTTGCTCCAAGTGACAGATATGATCTCCCCTCTTCTTTGAGAATATTGTGAGGTCATCGAGATATATGACAATGTAATGTTTCAAATATTTGAAGGCCAAGTCCATTTCCCTTTGGAAAGTAGCTCCTGCATTGATTAGGCCAAAAGGCATTCTACTGTAGGAAAAAGTGCCCCAAGGTGTTGTGAAGGTTGTCTTGTTGCAATCCTCTTCTGCCACTTTGATTTGATTATACCCTGAGAATCCATCCAGCAATGAGAGCATTTCAGATCTAGTGACTACTTGCAAAATGTGGTCCATGATTGGAAGAGGGTAATTTTCCTTTAGGGATGCCTGATTCAGATTTTGAAAATCTACACATATCCTTATTTTGCCATTCTTCTTCCTCACTGGCACAATGTTGGCTACCCACATCGAATGGTGGATGGGAAAGATTATTCTTACATTGAGCATATTTTTCACCTCCTCCTTGATGGTATCAACAATATTTGGGTTGTAAGGCCTTTGTTTCTTCCTAAATGTCTTAGCACCCTCCTTCAAAGGAATTGAGTGGTGCATTTCATTTGGATGGAAGGATTTGAGTTTTTCATAAGAGTAGGCCAAGACATCTGAGTATTTCTTGAGTAAAGAAACAAACCTTTTTTTTTCTTCAGGTGAGCAAAATTTTCCAATATTGACCATCCTTGTCTCCTCCAGGGTACCAATGTTTTCTTTATTAAAATTAGTCGGGCACCGAGAAGATTGATTTTCTTTCTCTTGAATGAAACTGTCATGTTTGTCGAAGAGGTCTTCTAAAGAGACTAGGCCTTTGGGAATTTTGTTCCCTTTCAATTTGATTACTCCCTCATCATCAATACCTTCAATTCCTTCTTTCTCTTATTTGGGAGCTGCTTCACGGTGTGGATTTTTGCCTCCTTTGAAGAAGAGACTACGAAATTATCCCTTTCTCTAAGAAGGATAGAATTACATTATCATCATTGAAGACTTTCCAATTATTTACATTCTCTCGGTACACTAGGCCTAAATACAATTTCAATGGTCACTTTGTCTTTACCAAAAGAAGGATGAGGCATCACTAGGGAAGTTGACACCGCAAGAGATTCAGCCTTTTCATTATGTACCCTTGGAATAGATTCTATGCGTAATGCATCAAAAGATTCAATGCAGTCCCACACTGTTTCAGTAATGCCGCGAGTCTTGGATTCTTCACCTAATATTGTTGGCATACCTACTTTACTATGATCTTTGCATCACCTCAACATCTCATTTTATTGATTCCCATGTCCTCTGTTGTTCTCATTCCTACGAGTAGTGCTTCATACTCTGCGGTGTTATTTGTATTATAAAATTGTAGCTTTTAGGCAAAGGGGTACAACTCATTAGAAGGAGAGGACAATACTACACAAGCTCCCGAGCCCACTCTAGAGTGACTACCATAAAATTCCATTGTCTAAATTCAATCATCCAGTTCCTCCATGAGAAGTGGTAGGTTCTCCTCTTTTTCTATTTTGAGGAAGTAGTTTCCTAGCCCATAATCTTGAAAGAGAATGTTAGCTCTTGGATCATCATAATTTTCCACTATGAATCTCATCTTTCTTACTGGTAGCAACTTATTCATGTCTCCTTTTACTGGGATAGTTATAGATGACCAATCCATTTTCATTTCTCCACCCATGTCTCTATAGAAACTCCTACTAAACAACATACCAAAGGATGTTGGGATGTCTACTACCAGTATGGTTAGGAGCACCTTCTTGTCTAGAAAATAGGCTAGTGCTACCTGTGCATATTTGATTCTTCCTACCAATGGCTCTTTTTGTATTCCATTGAGTATAAGGTGCCATTTACCTTTGTTAAGGTGAGGCCTAGAGAATTTGAAACTTTTACTAGCATCACATTGTCATCGATACTCAGAATCTATGATGTAATTATTCAACTGGAAACCTTTGATGAGGAGTGATAGGTAGAAAGGTTCAACTCTATTGGTGTTGGGGGCACTAAGGGCTAGCATGTTTTGGGAAGGTGGTGTGGATGGTGTGGGGAGTAATCCTTTATAATTTGGGCTTGAAGAGATAGGGTTACCCTTACAAACTGCATTGATGAATCTGTCAAATTGGATAGGATGTGTTTGTAGGTATTCTATTTTGGAGAGCTGGACTTTGGTTTTTCTTGCATGTTCTACAAAGTCAAATGGGGAAATGGTGGGTGAGGAAGAGGCTCCTAAAATGGAGGAAGATCTACATGGTAGAGACTTTTCTACTTTTGGTGTTGGGTTCTCTTTTTCAGATGTAACAATTGGCTTGGAAGGGGGTGAGGGTGTAGCCTTTGACTAAACTTTAGATGTTTTTACAAGGCCAACATTTAGAAGAGAATTATTCTTAGCAACTTTTGAGCTGGAAGAGGCATCAAATGACTTACTTGGTGTAATATCAAGATCTTTGGAAATCAAGTGAGTCGATTTTTCTTTGGCTGATTCCATGGAAGCTAGTAATGGTGATCCTTTATTGATGATTTTATCCTGTGTAACCTCTGGCAGAAAATCTTCTTTATTATTCTTCTTATCCTTTGCTACAACTTTTGGGGCTGAAATCCCTTTCTTAGATTGAGCACAATTGAAAACAACACATGAGAAACTTAGAAATTCTTCATTATCAAGATACTCAATTAGGCCATTGTGCATATCAAATTCCTCAATCTTAAGAAATTTTTCATAATATAATATGTTTTTTTCTTCAGTTTCATCAATTTCTACTTCTTCCTCGGCTCTTTGGTGTCATAGATGGCATTGACTGATGGTTCTTCAATAACAAGCTAAATAGGAGGTGGAGCAATATTTGGCCTATCTGGAGGGTTTTGTCTCCTTAAAGAATTCCACATTGTGATATGAGATAGCTACTTCTTCAAGGAAACCAAGTCATTTTCCATTTTTGGAACCTAGAATATGTGGTGACAGAGTTTGAATTTGACCCTTTTGCTTTCCATTGGGACCTTTCACCTTTTTGGAAAGGATTAGGTCATCATTAGTTTCTATTA
The DNA here is from genome assembly GCA_018340775.1 of Taxus wallichiana var. yunnanensis. Lineage (NCBI taxonomy): Eukaryota > Viridiplantae > Streptophyta > Pinopsida > Cupressales > Taxaceae > Taxus > Taxus wallichiana. The sequence goes on along the minus strand of CM031242.1, from coordinate 765,700,331 downwards.
AAAAGTATTGGGCTTACCTTAATGTTCTTGGTTGGGTTCTTCTCAGGAAGAAACCTACTTCTAATGGAAAAGCACCGATGAAAAACCTCTTCAAATTATTTTTAGGAGGCACCACATCTTCAGAGGATACTTTTATCACTCTATCGTATCTTGTTATGAAGTCTCATCATTGACTTGGAGGTTTCTTTCTTCATTTGTACAAATTATACCAAAATATCATGACAATATTCCATGGTCTTAAACCTGTGTTCAGATGCACTTCTTATATCTTCCCAACAGGTGACAGACCATGGGGGCAAGATGTAGAACCATTCAATGACCTTCTCTTGGAGTAACTCCACAAAGAGTTGGGTGACACATCTTCATCCTCAATACCCAACACACCATAAGTAGTGATAAACGCTATTACATGCTCTTTAGGAGTTTAGAACCATCCCCTCTATATTTTGGGAAGTTTTTCCTCGAGCCTCTCAATAGCTCATAGAGTGGTTGAGCGAGAGCCAGTGGACCAGTGTTTCCTCCCCATGGTACATTAGGACTTTGGGCCTCACGATCATGTTCATGCTCATGAGCATAATCACCCATTATATGTTTTTTTAAATATTCCAACCTTGTTAAGGCTACAAATTCTTCTATTGCTCTTTCATCTTCCTCAGCTTGAAGTCTCTCAATTTCTTCGAGTTGAGCTCTTATTTCCTCTTCTTCTCTTGCTTCTCTTTCTCTAGTTTCTTCTTTGGTCTCTATGTTGGTGAAATATTCAAGGTTCTCATTGATGTATGGAAATTCACCATCCAAAGGATTGGCAACACTCAGGTTCCTAACATGACCGGTTGCTTGAGAAGGAAGCCTCTGGATTCGAGTAGCTCTTGTCTCCTTTGAAGTTCCAAAAAAATGGGATCAGTTTTCCTCCTTATCTCTCGTTCTTTGGGTGTATCTTTTATCCACCAGCTTGAAAATCTATTCTCTTATTCACGGTGCTAGAATTTGTATTTTCCTCTCTAATTCGAGTAGTTCATTCCTCTTCAAGGTCTATAATTCTTGTGGCAATGAGGTAATGTTTGGTACTTTACCTATTATGCCGAGATAGCTTCCTCAAATCTGAAGCAACATCTTCTTGGATGTGGAAGAGTAATTTGGGTCTTTCAACAGGAGGTTTCCTAGAGTAGATATGATTTCAATCCATGTGGCTCATATAGCCATTCAAATTCTAGGAATTTTCTATTTTTTATTTTGAATTTCTTGACCTTGCAGTCACATTTAGGTGTAGATGCTGCTAAATCTGCCCATGGTGGGTGCCAAAAACTATTGGCAAGGAAGTCGGTGGGAAAAATTGTGGACTCCTTGCCAATGCTTTGGGAATCTAAGTCCCTCTACTTGACCAGTGTAACTACCATATGTGCATGCACGAGAAAATGTGGATTTCTGTGGTGGCCTTTTACGGTGGGATCCAGCAGGGGCACTCCATTAACCCTGTGGAAAATCTTGTAGATACTTGCAAGAGAGAAACTTTGTCTGAAAGTGGGAAAGGGAGTGAGAAAATAGGTAGGAGAACTAATGTTGTAGGTAGGAAATCAGATTCTTGCACACACTAATTAGAAAATTCATCACATGCATTCATGGGAAGAAACAACCCTACAAATGGAAACAAGATGAGATAAGATCATGAACTCAAAGTTTCTAAAATCTCCTCATCAAAGAGGCTACAAAATCCCTCTTCTTGTATTGATGCTTAATCAGAAGCTGTACATAGTGGAGAAATGGAGGAAATTGAAAGAAGGGGGAAATGGAAGAAAAATGGCTAACTCCTTTGCTTTCTCTAAGTACAATGCACTCGTGAGTTTACCAGGTCAATTGCCCCTTATAATGAATTTTAGAGTCCATCATATAGCCCGTAAGAAATGGTTACAATCTACTTGGGTGAGCAAGAAATAGTTACAACCTATTCTAATTGTTCGTGCCCCTTCAATTTCTTGATTCACAGAGAAACACTTATGGTGGAAAGAAACATTTTAAAAATATTTGGTCATTACATTATTTTTCTAGTTAAAACACGGGATGCTCAATTTTCTTGTACAAATTTAAATCTGGGCCACCCACATGGAATAAATTGATTGGAATGGGCCCATAGATGCTTTGATTGTTTACCTTTTGTTTAGTGGCGCCGTATATCTGACCCTCGATGTGTGGCGGGCCAATGCTCATTTGGAACATGCCTCTAGATTTGTTTTTAAAGTTGTGCTAGGCTGACATATGGAGAGATCTGTGGGTTCTTTCATACTTATCTGATCTAGGATCTATTCCTGTTTGACTCATGTTGACCCCTAAACACATGGAGAGTTGACGCTGATTTGAGTTTCAATTTTAGAAGTACCTTCTTAAATTGTGCCAAGCTGATGCGTGTCTCCTTCCATCGGGGTTAGAATTTTCAATGGACAACTTTGTCTCCTTAGCTACATGGTGAGTTGGCACTACTTGGAGACTAACTCTTGGGTTTTAATTTTGAAATGGCATCATTGTGGCACATGGAGACCTCCGCCGACCTGCCCATACTTAGCCAATTTTAGTGATCGGCTCTGTCCCTTTTGGACCTAGGACACATGGAGGACCTGGAGTAAGTTTGAGGACTACTCGGCTTTAAATATTAAAACTATGTCGATGAGGCATGTGGAGCCATCCACTAAGCCTTCCATAAATAATTTTAGCTTGTTTTACCTTCATTTTGTACCGAGACATGTGGAAGGCTTACGTCTAATTGAAGACTGCCCCTTGGGCCTTTCCTCTAGAGTTGTGTCATTTGGATGCATGGAGGCTTCCGTTGGACCTTGAAATATGACTGAACCACATCCAATTAGAGAGACCCACATATTATCTGTGGATGTTGAGGCAAAATTTAATGGGGAAGATTTTCCCGTCATTCCCGACTATGGAAAAAATGCAGAGAAGAAGAAGACTCCACCATTTTGCGCCCGATTTTCAAATTTCTTTCGTGAGCTAAGGAATTGAAAACAATACAAGGTTTGATGATCTAGGGGCATAGAAATATTGAAAATTTCATTAAAATGAGGAAGAAAATAGAATTTTCATGCGTCTAGACAGGAAAACAGAAATTTATCAAAACAAGCAGACTGGGGATTTGAAACAACTCTACGACATGGAATTTTTATCTCTTTAGATTTTCAACTTGGCTTAAATAATTTAGGAAGGTGAGAGCTCTAAATATTTAATTTAACTTGGAAAACAAAAAATGGTTTTCAAGAGACAATAAGTCCTTACCTTATCACTGCAACATTAGGATCTGACACATAAAGCCTATCTAATAAAGAGGGAAAAGATCGTAAAGAAACCATAAATGCAGTTCATTTGAAGAGATTTTATTCTAGTTACACACACACATACCTCTTGTCCTAGCATAATTTCAACACATTCACTTATATAGTTCCTCCATCCTTTATATCTTTTAATTATTATTGGTAAAAGGTTTTGGAGGGACCTTACCCAAGTTTACAGTGAAAGGCCCAATAACAAAGATAGGAAAAGTAAAATAGTGTGGTTTTTTATCCGTGGGGTCCACACCCCAACCAAAAGAGGAAAAATCAGTAAAAATCAAAGGCAGGGGCCAACTACCTACAAAGAGCCTAGAAACAACAAATTGACAACAAAATTACAGCTATACAACAACACAAAAACTATTGCACCGAGAACAAGGAACTAAAAGCATTAAGCGCATTAATTGCTAAAACTTTGATAGCCACCCTAAAATCTTGGTATATTTTTAGGGCATAGAAATTGTAGGATCCCAATTTGAAGATTTGAAATTTCTTGTAATATTTCCATTCTTCCAATTCATGTCAGGGATCTCACTGGATTCACTGATTTTCAGGATGTGTACCTATATAAGGTCCATTATATCTCTCTACATAGCCAAGAAATTACTGTATTTGTCCTCTAGAGTGTTGAACTTGGTTTAAAAAGAAGGAATTTCATCCTTGAGGCCTGTGTTGGGGTCTGAGGCTTGCTCTTAATAGTATACTTGAGCAATAAATCTACATTTTCTTCAATGTTTTTAATGACATTAGCCTCCATGTTCAATTTATTTTCCAAATTGGTGCCAACATCAATATTGGGGAAAAAGGGGTGCTATCATCTACCAAAATTTATTTTCCCTTCATTCAAGAGACCACAACTTCCATACCTTTACTACTACTATGGAGAACCCTTTTTAGGGGTGGCTCTAAGACAAAGTCTTTATACATGGGATTTTTATAACAAATGCGGGTTTTCTTAGGGAGGGGAGAAACCATAGCAAGGCATGGGTCATTTCCAACAACACTAGATAGAGTATTGACTAATGAGATATATGACACCTTGATGGAGAGGGATAGTCCTCTTATGGCCTTGAACTTCAAGAATGGATTTTTCCATTGACTTCAAAATGTAGTAGGAGAGGCTTACCTTCACCTTGCACCTAAAGTGGTTGAGAAGGACTGGATGATATTGCGGAGCGGTGGAGAATATCCTTCTAAAGTGACATAGTGTACCATCATCCGTGTCACCTCATCATACGGCTGTGGGATAGAAAAAACTAGAATGCCCTCCTTTTTTATGTTGAGAATTTCTCTATCATCCAAAAACAACTTTTCTTCAGCTTCCTTATACATTTTTTCTTCAAAAAAATATTCCCTTCCATGCTTAGGCTAGTAATAAAAGAGATGAATTCCTCAGTGATTTGATAGCTCTTATCTCCAAATGAGACATTATGATCTTTCAAATTCACCATGAACTTTATAGATATATATTGGTCATGCCCTTCATGTGTTGGATGAAATTAGTGAAGACCTCCATATTCATGATCTCCCAAAGCTTAATTTGTTCCTTCCATTGGGGATAAAATTTAGGTTCCACAAGGTAAGGGGCACCACCCATTCTGAAAACCCTATGAGAATTCATAGAATTGAACTGAAATCTATCAATAGTAGACTTCCTAGCATCTCTTTAACAACTCTGTATGCATGTGCGAAGTAGAAATAAAATTCACTTATTTCTCCTTGAAACATTTAGTGTGATCAATTTTCAAGAATATGGAGAAATAAATTCGGGCATGCTTGAAATTCCATTAAGATCTAACTTTGGGATTGCACACATGTAAGAACTATCACCGAGGTGTACTAATGACTAAGTTTGTTTCATTTGAAATGATGTTTCTAACTTCGGTAGGAGTTTCATTGATATCATGCCACTCTTTGTAATCATTGCTACAAACTCCAATATTTGTAAGCAAATCTACATATTTGTTCCCTTCCCTATACACATGCTTGAAAATGATGTTAAGACCATTGCATAAGTTATGAGCTTCATTAATGAAATCCTGATGGTCCAACTAGGATTTAAGGATTTAGTGAGAATGTTGATAATATTCATTGAGTCACCTTTGATGATGATGTTTCCCATATTGAGATTCTTAGCAATTTTGATTCCCTAGAGTGCAGCTAGAGCCTTAGAGTAGTGGTTAGTTTTCTTACCCATGGGACCAACATATGTTGTAATAAGATGACCCTTGTGATTTATGATCAAACCACCTCCTCCAGTTGGACCAGGGTTGCCTTTGGAGGCACCATCAAAATTCAGCTTATACCAGCCTTCAGAAGGGGGAATCCATTGTACAGTAGACATGTCAATGCTTTGGATGGGGTGGTACACTGTTGTAGATCAATATTCCATGCCTTAAGATATCTGACCTCCTCTTGGGGATATGTGGCTTTTTTGGAGGTTTAAATTTCAAGATATTTTCTTTCATAGCCACTATGATTTCATTGAGGATACTTTTGATGCTCTTGTTAGTATCTCTGAAGATGATCGAGTTTTGGGATTTCTAGATTCTCCAAATGGTGTGAGGGAATATAATTTTCCATAACCTGTGAAGAAAAGCATGTTTAAAAGGAGGCTTCCATTGCAGCTAGGCTTGTGTGATATCTTCAGGAAAAGACCACTTAACTTCAAACATTTTAAAGATGAGTTTCCAAAGAGAATTAGCAATTGGAAAATGGAGAAAAATATGTTGGATTGTTTCATTATCCATCTTGTAGTGATAACATCTATTCAGCATGGTTGACCCTCTTTTGATAAGGTTGTCTATGGTGAGTATCCCTTTTTTTTGAGCATGAACCATAGGAATTGATTGATTTTCGAGGTAAGATCTTTGAACCAAATCTTGTCCCAAGGAAGTTGCTGATAGGTTCATTGGAAAACAATTGATAGCCTGATCTCACCATGTAGTTACCATCAAATGAAGAAACCTAGTTAAAATCATCTTGATTTTGGGTTTGACTAATGGGGATGAGGTTCAATGTGGTTTGAAGTTCCCCAAGAAGCTCCTTGTTATTTGATGTGAATGCCTCAAGGTTTTTCCAGTGCCATTTTCCCTCAATGTTTTGAATGTAGTTACAAACTTGTTGTCCCAATGTTGTAGTAAGGCTATATTTTAGCTACTCCCACTATTCATTATTTGAAAGTGTGTTAAAATCAGCCCAGTTGTCATGCTAGAAATTTAATTTCTCACCCATTCCTAGAGTCCATTTACATCCTGCAGCTAGCTCTTTCTTGATCCTGATGATGTTGTTCCAGAACACAGAACCCAATGGGTGACTTTCATTATTAAAGTAGTCCATGGTACTACCTTGATTTAGATATTTGGCTTTAATGAGATTGGTCCATGGTTGTTCCTCCTTCACCAGTCACCACCCCATTTTAGAGACAAGAGCAACATTCATGGTCTGAATTTTTGATGCCAACACCTCCATCTTTTTTTTGTTGCATGCTTTGTCCCAAGCTACCAAGTGCATCTTGTTCTTATCTTCAGTTCCTATCCAGAGAATGTTTTTTGGATTCTTTCTATTTTTTCCATAATAGCCACATGAATAAAGAATAAGGACATGATATAAATCAAAAAGTTTTGAAGTGTGCTCTTAATAAGAAGGCATTTCCCAAACTTGATAGTATAGATCCCTTCCAACCAGCAAGATTTCTTTGAAACCTATCCAGTAGGGTATTCCACATGCTCATTTGGACTTTTTGGTGCCAAGAGGTAGACCAAGGTATGTAGTAGGTAAAGAATTGATTTCATAGCCTAAGATTTGTGCAATTTTCCTTTGTCTTATGGGAGGTGTGTTGAAGAAGTATAAAGAGATTTTATCAAAATTGATTTGTTATCCCAAAGCTTCTTCATAAAGCTGTAGAATATGCTTCATTGTTTTGGCTTCGAGGATGGAGGCAAGAAGGAGCAGGATAGTGTCATCCATGAACTGTTGATGGGAGACCATTATGTCAAAAGTGGAGGGTCTGAAACCATTGAGATAGCCCAATGATATAGCTCTATTAATAGTGCGACTGAGATTGTTCTGCCATGATGATGAAGAGTATGGGAGAGATGGGGTCACTTTTCTTGATACTGCAACTTCTTGGGAAGAAACCCACGGCACTCCCGTTGGCATTTATTGAGAATATTAACAATGAAATACAGTTCCATATGATTTTTCTAAACCTCTCATCAAAACCAAAATTTTCAGTACTTGATCAAGAAAAGACCAAGAAAATCTGTCAAAAGATTTTTTCATGTCAATTTTTAGCACCATACCTACCTTTTTTATTTTCTCCATCAAATGTTGTTGTTGTCCTAAAAATTCCTCTCTTTTAGAGTCATTTTTGATAATTTTGAGTCTATTCATTGGAGTATTGAGTCATCTTGAGCTTGGTATTGTTTGTAATTTTCTAGTTCATGGAGAACAATTTAAAATCGAGTGTAATGTAGACACCAAAATTGGGTCACACTCCCCTTGGTCCCTTGTTAAATAAACACCTTGAACACATTCACCTAACCATGGCCCCTTTCATCCCACTCTAATATTAATTTAATTAATTTAATTAAATTAATTCATTATCCTCACAATATTTGTTATTTAAATATCCTAATTAGATAATGCCCACATATCCACCTCACCCTAAGACCTATTCTTAGTATGTTGCCATAACTAACTAAGACCTACCTAAACCCTAAAAATCAAAGCCTACATTCCCTCTAACCACATTCTTGCCCATTAGAAAGGAAGTTTCCATTCTAATCCATGGGAGCAAACAAACAAGATCTCGAGAAAATCAAGAGGATCCGGCAGTTTAGTAAACCTAGGAAATCCCTGCCTAACCAACATTGGTTACCCTAAACTACCGATGGTTAACATAGAACTACTGTCGTTACCATTTAATCCCTAAAACAACCCTATTTCAAGGTTGTGACATTTTGAGAGGTTTACACATTTTCTGAGAGTAAGAGATGAAACCAGAGCTGCATGCAAGTAGAATTAGCATTTGTACACACATCGAGCATCCTGACCAACACGAAGTAATCACATAGCCATTGGCCTTCATGGGACCATCTAAGGAAGCACCTACACCACACCAAGTTATTTTCATTTGATCACCCACCATTACCAACCAGACATCAAGCTCGTACAACAATAAGTGTTTTATTAACCAACACTTGTCCATTGCCATTTTTAGTAGATTCTTTTACTTTTATTATTAGTTTTTTTCTCCCATTTCCATTCCCCACCATTTTCCTCCATGAAAAATTGACCATTCCTTCACCCACACCCTTGAACTACCCATACTTGGATTTTAATCACCCCTGAGTATACCTAAGACCTACACAGACCCTGTCATAGCCCTCTCCATTTCCATTTAGCCTTGGATCTGCCCTCACCTCAAAATTTTATTGAGTTTCCTATACCCCGACCATACCGACACCAATTACTTTCAACCATCACTTTGGTTCAGTTAACCGACATCGGTCCTATAAGAGAAATGTCGGTCTCTATGTTTTTACCATCAAACCAAGAAAGCTTGAACTCTCTACCCAATATCCAAAATAGCCCAAAACTTGACCCTGACTAATACCAGTACCCTGAAAAATACCTTGACCCTCAGATTCAGTCATAGCTTAGCCTATTGTGAATGAATTTTCTTATTGTAGATGAATGAGATACCTAAATCATTTTAACTACAATAGGATTTCCTTTATTGTTAGCATTAAGTTGTTTTAAACAGTGGATTGACAACCATCTAGGGAGTATCACACTTCCCATATCTAGCATATGTTAGGTAGTCCACTGCATATATTGTTTAAATTTAATTTGGTGGTCTTGTTTTCCATTTCGAAGTAGTTTCTCCAAGCAAAAATGAATCAGTAACAATCAGCTATGGATCAAGAAGTCATACACGCACAACAACCTACAACCAACATTTCGACAGGTATTCCTCCTAGCCCTTTACCCTTATCTATTTCATCAACATTCAAAGAAATGATCTAGAATCAGGTGAAACATTTTGGGACACCGGTGGGACCCATTCCGGGTTCTTTGCATTATTTCATTTCTAGGTGAATTTTTTTATGTTTGTTTCCTTTCTAAAAGATTATTACATTAAAATTTCTCCCATGGAACCTTCTCTTCTTCTATTGTCTAAAAGCAATCATATTTTGGTGCTTTAAAATGAACATTTCTTTCCTTTCATTAGTATCACATTAGTGAAATAGCATCCCTCCTCCTATTCATATTTTTGTGTCATCGAATTCAACATTTGGATTTGGGTTTTGAAAATCATTTCATTTCATTACGAGCTCACATTAAATGAGGGCAACCTATACGTGGGGCGTCATGCCCAAATTTGATGGTTGACAAACAAAATCATAAAAAAGCACTTCCTTTCTCTTTCTCTCTCTCTCGAGTCTTACCAAACATCACAAAATTGAAAATACACACATTCTTAAACAACATCTCACTCGGAAGAAGTTGTAGGTGATCACACGATCACAGTAAAGTGGGCACCCCATTGGTTATCTTTGTCTAGTACCCCATTAGAGGATGGCCCGCCCCCATCATAACATAACCTGAAACCTCTCATTGTAGATCTTCTTCTTCGTAGGAAGTCATCCTTGCAAATAATTCTATTATAAAGTTCATAAGTCAGTCCTTAAATAGCTTAAGCTAAACAAACATAATAGAAAAATCACTCTAGCATCGTATTTTTATTAGTGTTTCTATTTGGATTGCATTTTGAGGTGAGAGGATTCGTTCTTCATTTTCTTATTTCCCCTTGCACATTCCTCATCATAGTTGGTGTATTCCAGCTTCATCTGAGTGTGCCTAGACCATATTCTCATCATTCTCAGAATTATGGGTTTGATTCCCCATCTAATTTCAAATCACAACCACATTTTCTTCATTGCTATTTCAATTCCATCGTAATTGGTGTCACCGATCAAGGCATAGCGTCATCTAGCCCCCGACCATCGCCGGTTTCACCAAATCGGCATCGTTTATTATTCTTTTGGTTAATTGACCAAAAAGGAAACTTGTTTCACTTTCTTTGCTTTTCAAAGTCTCTGTCACTCTTATCATATTCATTTTCCTAGTAAATTCTATCAACATCTTGCATACTTGGCAAATTATTGGACTTTTACCTTGTTTTAACAAACTAACCATTTCCCATAGTGACCCGATCGCGGTTAACTATGACCAATGTCAATTTACCTAATCGAATTGGTTAGCCTATGTAATTCTTTAGCTAAAATTTTAACCCCAATTTGTCTACCACCACCTATTTCTCCTATCTCTATTGTATTTCGGGGCATTTACAGAAAGTAGTCCTACCACATCGGTACTTGTCCACATGGTGCAGATGCATAGCCAAGAAAATGCCCTCATATTCCATGCAAGCTATCAACCACTCCAACCTAGCCCTTTGCCACCTTCTATTTTATCACCCATGGATCCTACCCAACATTCAACTATTGCCACAGGGGATGAGGAGTTCTCATGAATCCTTGACCATAACCCTACCACCTTGTAGTTTTATCTTTCACACTCATCCACTAAAGATCCCTCGGGTCAGTTGATATACGAAATGCTTGTATATATCCCACTGAAACTTGCTCCTACTTTTTCTCCATCCTTTGCTAGCTCCACATTTCCTGCATCTGCCTTGCCCCAGTCATTTTGCAGTTAGGCCATATACCCACTATGACCGCCACATTTGCCACATCTACTATACCTTTTCCAACCCCCTAAAACATAACTTCATTAGCACCTATTGTATCACATATACCTGTAGCTACACAACCACCCCCAGTGTTGGTGACACCTACCCCTTTTCAAAATGTCATTCTTTCTATTACATAATCCTTAGCACCCATTACCACTAGGGTCACCATGACCCTTCCACCTCCATATATGTACTATCAACAGCCTCTCATTTCATCTATCATTCATTCTAGGTACATACCCCCTATTTCACTTCCTCCTTCTCAATCTACCTATATGACATCACCATATATAGGAATTCCACCTCCATCATATGTCCAACACCAACCTCCTTATGCTATAGGAGGTACCCAACAATCACAACCTACCAATGACCTAATCAAGTTAATGATGGACAAGATGTAGAAACTGGAGGCATCGGTTTCTGGTACACATAATTCTCTTACCTACGATGAGATTTGTAATGAACCCATCCACCCATCCATTCCTATTCATCCATATCCCATACATTTTGAAATGCCTAAATTTAACTGCTTCAACAACATTTGCGAGTCTTTCAAACATGGGTGTTATCTTATTTCCCATGATGATGTTTTTTCTCCGAGGACTTTTCCCATGTCTCGACCAAGACAACATTAGAGTAGTATAGTGGTTTTCCTAGACATTCTATCTTCTCATTTAATCAGGTATCCCAAGCCTTCTTAGATCACTTCTCCATCAATGTTGTTAAAAGGTTTCAATGAATGACCTCTACTCTACGTTTCAATATGACAACGAATCTATCACAGATTTTGTCACTCGTTGGTGTAGACTGATCAATCAACTCACGTTCTAATTACCATAAACTAAACTCATAGAGCTCTTCACATGGGCTTGTGTTATAAATATCTCACCAACCCGCAGTGTAGACTTTTGAACCTTTGATGAGGCATTCACCATGGCACACAAGCTAGAGATTTGGGCCATCGAAGAAAAGAAAGTCAAACTACACAATAAAAACTCAGCATTTAAGTCAAATGATACCTCTTCTTCTTCGAAACCATAGAACAATTATTCAAAAGCCAAGGGAATCGCTAATGTAGTGGTACTCAAGGCTAGGCCAACTCATCCCTCAAATCAGGCTAACCCCTCATCTAATCTCTCACTGTCTAGACTTTTTAATTCATACGGGAATAATGGAGATACACCCCAATTGGGGAACCTTACTCTTCGTATTAAAAATCTCATTAAGGCTGGGGCCATCACCCTTCCTCCTATAAAACCACACATTGGTTTTGACCTTGCTCACCCCACACCCATGTGGTACAAAGAACACAACTTCTACAACTATCATCAAGTAAAAGGTCATACTTTGACGGTAATTGCATCACTTTCAAAAACATTGTCCAAGAAATGCTCGAGAAAGGTGAATTAACCTTGGATAATCCTAATGCACCTACCAATCAAAACCTACACATCTTCAAGAAACCCTTTCCTAATCATTCCCCTTTTGCTGATCAAACTAGAGAGACCTCAACTCATGATAGCCATACCCACGAGGTCCATGCTATTTTCAGTGATGCACCTGTTACCTCCCAATTACCTCATATTCCTTCCATAGAGGAAATTCTAGCCCAAAGCCCTCCACCTACACTTGAACCCACTTCACCTATTTCTCCACCCATAGAGGAACACCCTTCGTCTCCTCCCTCACCCATGAAGGAGACTCCTATTAACATCAAAACCATTTCACCTTTGGCTTCTCCACCTAGAGATCTATCACTTGCAGTACCTCTCCAACCCATGGAAGAGGCTTGTTTATCTCCTCCACCCACAGAGGAGCACCCATCATCTCCTCCACCCACAAAGGAGCACCCATCCTCTCCTCCACCTATCAAAAATCTAGTAGAAATGCCTTTACCTCTAGGTTCCCATTCTCCATCAGTTACCCAAGATCCTGCAGACTTACTTTCGGCTCTCTTACCCATACAAAGCTGAAGCTAGAAAATTCCCCATTTCTAAGACACATTTTATGGGAATTTCCATTGGATCCTCATTAGCCTCACCTACAATAGTGCCTTTCTCACATTTAGCTGATCACCTAGATTATGTGGATAGAGCCTTACTTTGGGGGCATCTTCTACTTCCTGTCTCCACACAAATGTAGATGTCACTTGCTAATACTTCCACTATATATCCAAAAATATTTCAGCTGATCAAACAAAACACAACCACAACTATCACAAATTCCACCATGACACCACTCATGGCTCAACTCACACCCCTACCCATAACCCAACATGTATCTACATCCAAACCCACACCTACATCATCTTCCTTGCATAAAACTTTTACTACCTTAGGGGTCATCCCATCTGCCAACCTTTCTCATCTACCCATAAATTAGAATTAGCTACATCCTCCAAATCTAACACCAAACCTACTCGACACCCCCAAAGAAGAACCCATCCCATAGATCTCATACTCTAACCTCACTGATCACACCTTCATCACCTTCACCACCACTACATACGTATTAAGATCTTTCTCTTGACATGGGTAAGAAATCTCTACCGCCAAGACACTAAAAACACAAGAGCCCATTCCTTTATCACGGACCTCTAACATACCCAAGCACTCAACACGACTTCCTCCCAAACCTATGACATTGTTACCATCTATAACTTGAGTACTATCAATCACTTCTTCACTACCCACGACACTTGGTCCCTTTCACTCACACCTCTTGCATTAATATGCCATCTACCTTCACAACACCCCATTTATCCCTATGGGTAACTTTCCCTCTTCCACCATCCACTTTTCCTTCTAAATCTCATGTTCCTATATCAACTTTACCTAAGAAGGTGTAACCTAAAAACAAAGTACCGCTACCCTCTAATAAGGTAGTCAAACCAGCCAAACACTCTCTTGCTAACTCATCTACCATATCCCTACCCAAGCAAACAAAACTAACAACTAAGACCATAACAACACCTAAAATCACATCTCGACCCACTCCCCCTCTTGTAAAAACCCTTCCTATACAATCAGCCACACCTGCACCCAAACCCACATTCACTTCCCATTATGATCCACTGGTGGGATCCTATGCCAAAATTTTAACCAACCTCCTTGAAACTTCGTCATCACATTACCACCTCTCAGGCCTTATGACCCACTCAAACCCAAACCAAAGGGGTTTGATGACACCAAAATTTGTGCCTACCATCATGTGCCAGGACATGATGTAGAGAACTATAAGGATTTGAAAACCATTCTTATCTAGTTGTGTCCTCCTAAAGAAAACTTTGATGATGATGACCTTCTCGATGAGGACCCCATTTTACCAGCACCCATTTCCATAGTTCTTCCCTCATTTCCTACTCAGCAACCAAGACCTCCACCCCACAACTCTTAGAGCCACCCCCAAGATTTAAAATTAACATGGTTCACATCAAAGAACTTGCTAAACCAACACCTAAATGTTGTTGTTCCCATCTCAATTCACAAGGTTTTTCTCCCCAAAGTAGGTTTATGCACATCATGTCATTATACCACTCATCCTAAACCTTCTCCATTTACCAACTCCCTACAAATCAATATGATATAAATTACTACTTGTGTTCATAAAGATAAAGGTAAGGAAAAGGCAATTGACCCACCTACCAACCTGATACCCAACATACCATCTACACCCACACCTAAAATTACTATCTAAGTCCCAACATATCCTATGTATAATGGGGTTACACATCACATGATGCTCAAACAACTACATCAATCTCCCCTTAAAATGTCTCTGTATGACCTCATCCAAACCTTGAAATCCCATTTCCAAGCTCTCATGGAGGTTCTTCAGTCTATTGAGGTCTTACCCAATGACCCTACACCCATGACCTCCCTTATTACACCCCATCATATAACCTCTCTCACCAAATTACCACCTTCATCTGCACCTCCACCTACTCACCAAGTAACCACACTCAACTTCTTAGATGAATAGATCATACCACACCAAACCGATGACCCAGATCTTGCTCTTTTTATCTTTGTCCACATCAATGATATATGTGTCTGATGTGTTATGATTGATGGGGTGCTAGCATTAATATCATCTCTTCGCATACATTTTCCCAAATGTGCATACCGATAATTGCAATCATAAACATCCTATCATGTTGCATTCATTCAATGATGCTATCACTTCCATACTTGGCATCATCATCCTCCATGTCCGTGTGGGCCCCACACTATTCCAAATTTATTTTATATCTTAGGGGAAATTTCAATACAACATGTTGCTTGGTAGACCCTAGATTCATGTTATGGGTTATGTTCCTTCCACTTTGCATCGTTGTGTAAAGTTTGAGCATGAGGGACACACCTATACCATTCCATCGACCCATCACCTTTCAAAACTTACAACATGCTTTACCAACCCAATGACATGCTTATACCCATTAAAGCATCTACCTCCACAATCACTGCTTCTTCACCTACACCTCCACTCACCAGTGTAGCCGCTACCTCAACCGCACATACCTCCTCCATTCCTACCATTGCCACAACCTCCATGGCCAAACCATTAGCCTCCCAATCTGTTAACCCCATCTCTGATCTAACCTCTAACACATCATCTATTCCAGCTACCCACATACCAACCACCGATCCCTTGGAGGGAATTTTTCAACGCCTCACTCTAGGGGAGTATCACCTATATAGTGTCAACACATTCCTTACTCCATAAGAGTATGGAAGTCTTCACTAACACAATTTCTATGATCACTTTGTATAGAGAGTGCCTCCTTTATGGTCCTCCCCACCTTCGTACCATTCTCACCTATGGGGAATTGATACTTCCACTTACACACCTGATCCACCATCACAAACCCACCCATTTTCCGCTAACTTCAAGTCACTCACCAATCGTTGTTTTTCCCACACCTTCTTATACCAATGTGTGTGGAAGGGTTTATGTTTTGGATTTTATGAGCAGGCCACCATACTATTATTCCATGCACTACCGTAAACATAACAACTGTGTAGTGGTATCGACTTTACTAAACCACGTACCAAGAAGGCCCACATTGAACTCATTGCGGACACCATTCCTTCTCGACCTTCTTCACCCGTTCCACATTCTTCACCACCTTCACTTCGAAAGATTCCATGGATCCAAAATCCATTCCTCCTTACTTATTTTTTCATAAACACCATTTCCTTAGGGCCTCTAACTTATCAACATGAGGGAGAGGATCCCTTCTCTTTTCCCTTATTGTATCCTAAAATGATTGACGATGATACAACTTTGATTAACATTGTTCAATGTCGGGATGATGAGTCTATCCTCATGTACCTTGGTATTGAAGACTCATGTATTTAGCGTTCGTTACCATCTAAGATGCAAATGATGTTGAATGAATCAACTATCAAAATCAACTTCCATACTTCGAGATGACCCGTATAGTCTAAAGAAACCATAGCCATGCTTTCGCTTGGTCTTACCTAGATATGCCGGTATTGACCCCACCATAGTGGTCCATAATATCGTAATCATTCCCAATGCGAAACCTATCAAACAAAAGATAAGGAAAATGCACCCTTGTATTGTGCTTCTAGTCAAAGAAGAACTTTAACACCTTTTCGTTTCCTTCATCTTACCCATTGATTATCCCGATGGATTTATAACATTGTCCCTATCACTAAGGTGATGGGGGACTTTGATATCTACACGGTTTCCATGACCTCAACCTAGCCTCCCCAAAATATGACTTTACTTTACCTAGTATTGACCAACTACTTGACCTTACCATTGGTCATGAGATGGTATCACTCATGGATGGTTTCTTGAGTTATAACCAAATATTGCTTACCCTAGAGGATCAACACAAAAATGCATTCATCACCTCTTGAGGAACCTTCTGCTATCGAGTCATGCCTTTTGGCCTTAAAAATGCTAGTGCCACATATTAGTGGGCTATGACTTACATCTTCCATGACAACATGCATCATATATTGGAAGATTACATGGACGATCTCCTGGCCAAATCTAAACACCGCTCTAAGCACCTTGTCATCCTACAAACCATCTTTGACCACCTCATCAAATATTGCATTCACCTTTAGCCCAAGAAGTGTGTCTTTACATTCCTCTTAGGAAAACTCCTGGGATTTATCATTTCCTTACATGGTATAGAGGTTGACCCTACTAAAGTCAAATCCATTCTTGAAATGCCTCTACCCACTAATCTCTATCAACTTCGAATCCTGCAAGGTAAGTTGTAATCCATTCATCATTTTATCTCATAGGTTTCTGACCGTTGTCAACCATTTCGTCATCTTATCAAGAAGGACGTGTAATTCAAATAGGATGATGAATGCCATAAAACCTTCTAATGCCTTAAAACAATACCTTCTCTAACCACCCATCCTCATTCCACCTAAAGATGATCAACCCTTCTACATATACATTTCAGCTACCAATCATTCCTTAGGGGCCATGCTCACTCATTGTGATGAACAATACAGGGGAGCATGTGGTTTATTACATAATCCATACTCTTTTGGACTACAAAACCTATTATACCCATGATGAAAAACTTTGCTTTAGTGTTCGTTGCCATGAAACCTGTCATTACCTACTCAACCACAAAACCTATGTTGTGACCAAAACTAATGCCCTACACTTCATGTATGCCAAACCTTACCAAAATCAACGTGTCACACGTTGGCTTATGATTTTGGCTAACCTCAACCTTGAATTCATCCATCAAAATTCCATCAAAGGCCAAGCCATTGCTTGACAAATTGGATGACGCGCCTATTACGGGGATTAATCTTCAAATTTTGACTTTCCGGATGAGTCAATTACTTCCCTTTCCTTGGACGAGCCCGCATACCAAATGACACTATTCTTTGACAGTTTTAAGTGTCAGCATGGGGGTGGGGCAAGCATTATCCTCATTCTCGCTTGATGGTGAACCCATGCCTTTATATTTAAAACTCAATTTTGATTATATAAACAATATTTCCAAATACGAAGTGCTCGTATTAGGTCTCCAAGTGTCATGCCTTGGATGTCAAATCCATTAAAATATTTGGTGATTCACAATTGGTCATAAACCAAGTCAATGGTATATACCAATGTCATAATGAGACACTTCAAAAGTATAAACATCATGTGGACATAATTCTTACAACTTTTGACCATTATGACCTTCACACCATCCCCTGCTCTACCAACAAATTTGTAGATACCATGGCTTTCTTGGCCTCTCAAATACCTTCTTCTCCCACCAATTCTAAAATATTTGTCACCGTATAAATATTCTAATCACCCGCTTATTTACCTCATGTAATTTACTCTATCGGAACCACTATCCCGACCCGCGTGATCTTTGGTATAAGCGATACTTAGACTACCTTTCCCTCTTCATCTTATCTCTCAACCTCACTCGTAATGGACAATGCAATTTTCTAAAATGGGTCTCTCCTTACGTCATCATTGGTGTCCTCCTCTATAAGCATGGATTCGATGGCATTCTCTTACGGTGCCTTAAAAGTTTTGAAATTCCTTATACCATTAAGGAAGTTCAAGATGGCATATGTGGAGGTCACTTCAGTGGCCTTGTTTTTGCTAAGCATATTCTTCGCATAGGATATTCTGGGTGACCCTCAACCATGATTGTTGTGACTATGTGTTTCACATAGAATTTTTAGTTCTAAAATAGAGTTGGTTCTATCCTTTCATTCTCTTGAGAAGCAGAGATAAGGGGTTAGGGTTAGTAGGAATACTGTTGAGTGTTGGGAAGGTGTGCACATACCGTAGAGATATCAAACCGATTGTGAAGAACTCCTTTTTCTAGGAAGGACTACCTATAAATAAGAATGCAAGACCACCAAATTTTAGTTAGAAAATAAGTAAGGAGGCGCCTTGGGCCGGGAAATACTAAACTTCCTTTCGAAGGTGGTCAATTCCCTTTTAATATAAATTATTGCAAATGATAATAAAGAAGCTATTGTTAAATCATGATTTAGGTTCCTTGTTACTAAAAGTAATAGAGACTAAACTACCTATAATAAAAAGTCATTATGTTTGTTTGGTCACTGGTTATTGATACGTTCAGATCAAGTTACAGGGATAGACCAGGCTGGATCTGAGGTTGTTAGGAAATAAATAGGTGAAAGGTTGGTTTTGGTATAAGTCACAGTGACCGATCTTTGGTCAGCTGGATAACCGACTTCAACATGATTATAAAAGCTGCTACGGTTGGAGATAACCAATATTGGTAGGGGCAGTGATTCAGGGGCTTCTGGGTAAAGGTTGATTATAGGATGGTTATGGGGTTTTTAAGGTTGGTAGATGGTTAGGGGGAATAGTAAGGCAATGGAGAAGACTCAGAGAGTGAGAAAGTTGTCTTCTAGGAAATATAGGGATGGATGAATGAAGGTTAGGTGTAGGGTGCTATCGGGTGTTAGATCCAGGGGTGAGTTTATAATTACTATCAATCAAAAGTTCACGAAGTGGAGCCTAGAAGCATACAAGATACTACTTACTACTTTCTAACGAGGATACAGGTCCAAGGAATGTGGTGACGAAGGAAAAGCTCAGGTGGGATGATCGACAATTGAAAGTGAGCTGATGAAGCTATCCTCTAACTCTCCTAATGCTTGGATGAGTGTGATAGTGATCTCGTTGATCAGTTACAGTCTTGGACTCAATGCTCTTCTCTACAAACTCTTTTCTCCTTCTCACTTGTCTCTTTCTTGTAAATGGATTCGGATCCTTCCATTTTGGTTGGGGTAGGTCATTTACAGGGAACCGATGGTGGTTGCATAACCAATAGCGGTCGAGTAGGGACCGGCGTCGGTCAAGTCAAAGTTGGCTATTTTTACCAAAAATAGCCAACTTTCCCTCCTTTTCTCCTGAGGGGTCAGTTGTGGGCTTGGTCAAGTCATTATTAGGCTCATTTTGATGCGGGTGAGGGGTGATGAGTCATGGGTGTGGGTCTAGACCAAGTCATAGGTCTTAATTAGGTTAGTTTAGGGTTAGGGCTAGGTCATAGTGAGGTGGCAAGGTGAGGAGGCAGGGTTAGAGATGTGGATTTATTAATTATAAGGTAATTAATAAATAATTAAGTGTGTAAGGTTTAGGTGGTGAGCTAGGGTTAGGTTACGGGATGAGATATGGGGTACAGGGTGTTGTAAGACCCAAATTTGTTGTCTACATTTGCCCCTTGTTGTTATGTAGCTTGTCTTGTAAAGCTACGGTGTGATAATAAAAAAGTCTTTTCCCGATTAAGGGTATAGGTAATCCCCCTCAAATCTATCACAGATTGAGGTGACATGAAATTAGGGATAGGGTTGATAAAGGGTGAATGATGATGAGATGCTGGTAAGATGGTGGGGTAAGTTCAAGGAAGCCGATACACGTTGAAATGCAGTAGTGCGACCAGGGTATATGTTTTGAAAAGTAAACAAGCAATTCATAGGAAAAGGTCGATAGTTTATCCGGACAAGGTTGATATAATCATGGTATCAAGGCATAGGAAGTAGCTCGGGGGATATAATGGGTAAGGTATCTTTGGAGCAGTTAGGCATGTTCGACAAGATGCAAATGGTTGGTTTGGTTGAGATAAACATCTTTGTCTCGGTCTAGGAAAAGCCGATCGGGTGATCGATTCAAGTATCCTATTCATGCTAAAACACGAACAGTGAGATTGATTAAACAAACAGCTACATGATGGGTGGATATAATCTGAATTTACGGGCCTCGATTGAGGTACTAAATATGTGTAGCCTTGGGTCGAGCCGATTGGTAGGTGTGGCCGTGGGTCGAGCCGATTGGTTGGTTGCAGCGTTGGGTCGGGCCGATTGGTTGGTTGCGGCCTTAGGTTGGGCCGATTGGTTGATTGCAGCCTTGGGTTGGGCCGATTGGGTGGGTGTGGCCTTGGGTCGGGCTGATTGGTTGGTTACGGCCTTGGGTCGGGCCAATTGATTGATTGCGGCCTTGGGTTGGGCCGATTGGGTGGTTGCGGCCTTGGGTCGGGCCGATTGGTTAGTTGTGGCCTTGGGTTGGGCTGATGGGTTGGTTGTGGCCTTGGGTCGGGCCGATTGGGTGGTTATGGCCTTGGGTCGGGCTGATTGGTTGGTTGTGGCCTTGGGTTAGGCTAATGAATTCAAAATAAGGCTATTTAGCAAAGGTCGGGGGTAGGCGATGTGGTGAAAAATAGAGTTCGGTGGATAAGGGTAGGAGTTAGGGTAAACTAGGTAGGTAACTGATATCGGTTAGTGGTGACCGGTATCGGTTAGGAGACCGATATCAGTCTTCTAGGGCACGCCCTAACCGATATCGGTTAGAGGTCAAAACCTATAAAAAGAAAAAATACGGCATGTCATTTTCACATTGTGAATTTGAGTGCCAACCTTTTTCTTGTCTAAGTTTTGAATTGATTGGGTTGAGTTGGCACTAGTTGAGTGGGGGAGTGAGTTATTGGTAGGCCCCAGAGATCAGGAGGCAGAGTTTGATTGCTTGAGGACCCTGCTGAGGATATTTGGAGCTATGGTATAGCTTGGAGGAGCAGGAGGTACTGGAGGTGCTGGAGGAGCTGGACCACTGCCACCTATCCCACCACGATGATGTGTAGTTGTACCGATAGGCTCTAAACCTCTATTTGTGTGAAGTTGATGAATTTAGCTAGGATGTGGGTTTCGGGGTAGGAATCCAAAATTTGATAAAATAATGAATAAAGGAAGGTAAATCGTAAAATGGAGTGGGTAGATAGGTTAGGTAGGCCAAAACGGTAGGGTGGGTAAGTTTTTAGGCAATTATTCTGGGTAGATGGGTAGAAATAGGAAAAAAGGGGATTTGGGGGCCATTTTTCGATCCGGCCCTGAAATCCCATAGTGACCGATGTCGGTCACTAGGTGACTGGCATCGGTCACAGCATGTAAGTTGTGTAGATTAGTGGGTTTAGAGACCGGCGTCGGTCATGTGTCGACCGACATCGGTGCATAAAAGACGGACATACACTGTTGGTGGGGGACCGATGGCGGTCAAGGGTGACCGGTACCAGTCACCATGGGTAGGAGGTAATGTTGTGAAATTTGTTGTGATGGTTTGTCATAGGCAGGTAGGATAGAGTTTTGGGGTGAAGGGGGAGAAGGTAGAGTTGCTAGGAAAGGTTATTGGGGTGGGGAGTAATCGGGTGGTTGGGGGTTGGTTCGGGTAGGATAGGTTATGGGTTTCATATGAATTAGGAGGGGTTAGATTGGTTACGGTATGGTTAGAGGGCGAGAGGAGAGCGGGTGGAGTATGAGTGGGGTGGTTGGTAGGGTGTGGGATAGGTAAAGGGGATATTGTAGATTTTTATTGGGTGGGGTTATTGATGTTTAGGGAGATGAGGTGTTTTAGGTTTGATTGGAGTGGGTATGATATTTAAAGAAGGACCATAAGAGTGAGAGGAATTTATAGATGTATAGGGTAAGTTAGGTGGGTGTATATGTGTTTATAGAGAGAGTCGGGTTGTTATTGGGTGGGTGAGTGAGTATAGAGGGTTAAGGTAGTTGTTTTGTAAAGGGTACGCTTGATGGAGTGGGTTGTTTTTGCAAACACGCCCAACGATTGACGATGCGGATCGGATGCCACCTCTACTGGGGTGGATGCAGCCACATGTGATCGCTGGCAGTGCAGTGGGTAGTCATGTGGGAGGTTGGACTTGGTGGAGTCTAGAGGTATAGGGCTATGGATAGGGACCATAGCCTGATGGTTGCCCTCATCGAGAGATGGGATCGGAAACCAATGTCTTCCATCTCTATCTTTGGAGAGATGACAGACACGCTAGAGGATGTGTATCACATCCTAAGACTATCGATCATAGGTGAGGTGGTGTTCAGGTGGATGCTAAGACAATGATGGATAGCATCCTGCAGGTATTCGGGGATGCAGCCCCATTGATTATGTATCATAGTGCGAGCATCTGCTATGGTGATATGTATCGCGTGCATCGACAAGAGACACGGCTTGCCATGCTGATGATGATTGGTATCACCTACTTCACCCTCCCTGACTCAGAGGGAGGCTACTTCCCATGGGATCTGATGGGAGTGTTACATGAGATGGTGGAGGAGCACACCTACTATGCATGGGCACCGGTGTATCTGGTGCAGCTATATAGAGAGCTCTGGGGCTATCGCCATATGAGGCAATTCGGTATATGTTCGACATTCTTGTTACACTGCTGGGCCTATGAGCATATCGTGTGTATACGACCAAAAGGGTTTGCCCAGCCGACGGGGCCACGAAGCGGTTTATAGATATGGGTTTCAGAGGTGGTTGGAGGTCATGGGCCAACCACGAGTAGTTATTGCAGGGCGGGATGTCACATATTATAAACATATGCTAGAAGGCTGATGCCTTAGATATTATATGGAGGCCATACAGAGGCCATCAACCCCATGGAGGAGCCGAGCATAGCTGCGTTGGATCCAGTACATCTTCTAGATAGCTGGATGGAGACCCGGGGAGTATGAGTGGATTCCCCTAGAGAGGGTACGATGACAGTTAGGCCTATGGCAGGATGAGCCACCTCCCTTCCCACAGTATCAGAGGGAGGATGTAGAGGCACCACTACCTCTACCACAGCCATTGGACCCAGTCTGGGTAGCAGAGAGACCGAGCAGATGAGACAGTGGATGATGCCGGGGTGACAGGATCATTTTTGGTTTGGTGGGCAGGGCAGAGGGTGGCCATGAGAGCACAGCCAGCATAGCCAGATTTAGTGGTTGTTACAGTAGAGAGGGACCGTCTCCTAGGTCAGGTGTAGTTACTACAGGGGCAGCTTGCTGCTGCACAGGCACAAATTGGGGTGCTACAGGGGCAGCTGGCCCAAGCATAGGGATAGGTATAAGGACAGGCACAGGAATAGGTACATGCATAGGCATAGCCTCAGGGCCAGATCCTTGTTCAGGCATAGGCATAGGTCCCTGTTCAGGCTCTGATGGTAGCTCCACCACCACCACAGGTATAGGCTCAGGGTCAGGGTGTACAGGCAGGGCAGGGCCCACTTCTATTAGGAGTTGGGGGACCAGCCCCACCGGCCATGGTGGCATAGGCCCGATACATGGAGGTGAGAGCGGAGGCCCACTATTATCAGGATGTACTAGATGGTACCGGTGTCGATTATCAGCCATATATGGCTCACAGAGCTGAGACGTCCTGGATTCATAGGTCACAGGGGGCCGAAGCCATAGCGGTGGGCGGTTACGAGGTAAGAGGTGAGATTCGGCATAGGGGCCGGGTGAGGGATAGGCCGAGGGTAGGAGAGAGAGCTAAGTAACCCCAGGAGTGGAGATGGGTTTTGTTGATTTGATAGAGGATTTGTTGATAGAGACACCGGTCTGTGAACCGAGTGTGTATATAGAGGCCTACGTGCCCTCATAGGATTTATGTATGCATTTTTGTTGTATATACCGGCCTGTGAGCCAAGTACATTTTGTATAGTTGATACTATCCTACAAGCCGAGTATATTTTTGACATGAGAGATCGGCCTGCGAGCCGAGTCGAGATTTTGACAGAGACAGTGGCCTACGTGCCAATTTTGTATTTTGGATTATAGAGGCCTTATGCAGGGTAATTTGTATATGTTGACATTGATTTGAGGATATATATAGATGATGAGTTTAATTCACATGGTGTGTATAATGTTTGATTTGATGCATATATTATAATGTTGTATGTGTTGTGTCGATGGTATTAGAATTAGATGTATATCTAGGTGACGTTGATGATGTTTTGATGATATGCATATGTTTTGAAATGTTAATGTTTATTATGATGATGAATGTTGATAGTGATGTCGTTATGCAGGGAAAAGAGGTAGCTCTCCGAAAAATTCAAAAAAGCAAAGAAAAGGATTAGGTTTAAGCAAGAGGAGATGGATGACCGATATCGGTTAGCTAACCGATGTCGGTCACAACTTGTCCGATACCGGTTATCTAACCGATATTGGTTATTCTTAAATGAGCTTTTCTAAAAATAGAAAAGCTTGGGAGGCAACTTAAATCTTATTTTTAGAGTCATGTAACATGTTAAATATGAGGATGTGAGGTTGTTGACGTCTATACAGGTAATTACATGGGAGAATTGAGTGATAAGGAGGAAAGAGACAGGTAAAGTGATTGTGAGATTGGATTAAGAAGGTGTAAAAGCAAGTAACAGTGAAGATGGTGGTGAACATGGCTGAATAAGGAGAAGCATCCAATAGGCGAGAGAGGAGACGGAAGATAGATTCCACCACAAACTGCTGCATCCCAGGAGGTATAATTTTTGGTTGGAATTAAATTTTTGCATGCTTATGAATAGGATGTGGGAAGGTAAGTGGGTAGAGATGAAAAAGAAAGGTGATAGGTAAAGGTTTGGGATGGGGTGAGTGTTATGGGGTAGGTAATCACGGGTGTCAGATATGTTTTTAGATATAGAGAGGCGCAAATAAGTGAATAAGTTATCATAGGTGGTGTTTTTGAGCAGGGTAGATGGAATTGACAGTGACCGATATCGTTTAGGAATAACCGGTATCGGTTATCTATAACCGATATCGGTTACTGTGTAAAGTTGCGGATTGTGATAAAAAACACGTGGGAATTTATTTGTTGGTTTGATGTGTGCAGGCACAGGCAGGGTTGAGGATGAATGATAGGGTGCCAGCTTTGTTGTCACGGGTCCGAGTGGATGTAACACCAGCTGAGTGGGCATTAATAAACCATGTGGGGTTAAGTGGAATCTGCTATTATTCACGAATCACACACAATCATGCTATGTTGTAGGTGTTGATTGAGAGATGGAATCTGAAAAGAATACCTTCCATCCATGTATGAGGAGATGATAGTGACGTTAGAAGATGTGTTTCAAATTTTGAGACTTCCAATTACAGGAAGACCAGTGTATCAGGTAGGGCCTAATGTGGCATGGGTAGTGATAATGGCAAAGATTTGGTCCAGCCACACAAGATTTGACACAGCGAGGTTTGACATTCACTTATGGTATAATGTTTCAGTAAAGCACACCTTGAGGCAACAAGGTTGGCCATGGTATTAATGATAGCGGTGGGGTATTATGCCTTACCGAGAGTGGACGGGGAAGATTTCCAAAATCCTTGATTTGTATTATTCCAGGAAATGATAGAAGGGAGAGTTAATTTTGCATGGGCACCCACATATCAGCGGCGAGCTATACAGGGGTTTATGGGCATGTAGGCAAAATCACAGGACTACACTAGATTGTGTGTACTTATTACATTTTTGGGCCTATGAGCACATTGTGTGTGTGCAACCAATAGGTCGACCCATCCAGAAGGAGAGATAGGAGAGAAAAGGTTGGGATTTATACGATGGGTCTAGATAGAGCTAGAGATGAGATCCGAGACCATGACAAATGACACAGTATTATAGGCAGATGTGGGAGATGGTGATGATTACGGATATCCATTGGAGGCCTTACGAGAACTATATGGTGATAGTGAACATAGCTGAGGATTTGAGGGGTGTAGAGTGATTGAGGTGGATCACGAGACACAGGCTAGGTGAGTACGAGAGGATTCCTCTAGATCACGTGCGGTGACAATTTGGATTTGTTTAGGATATACCCATGGCTCATAGACCATACAGGAGGATCAATGCTGAGGCACCATTCTCACCTCCATGGCCGACACTTCTAGAAGGACCAGAAGAGACAGTAGCTGATCACAGGGTAATGGATGTAGGAGTGACAGAGTCTTATAGATTATGGTGGGCAGCAGAGCTGTGAGGTACACATGAGAGGGTTGATCATCCTAACATAGTTGTGATTATAGTGGAGAGAGACCGCCTTCGGGGTTTAGTTCACCATCTTCAAAAATAGGTGAATGAGATCATGGGATTGTTAGAGGCTTTGTAGTCACGAGTGGGGAGACTAGAGGTAATATTCCTCCATGCAAGAGGGTGTATTCGTATGTTACATGAGAGATTGGCGGATCGGTGGGAGGAACCAATAACAATGGCACCTTTGAGGATGGAGAGGCCGGTGAGTGGCATCGGCGATCACCATCGCTACCTAGTTTTGATTGAGGTGCGGGGCCTAAGTGAATTTCATACATAGGGGTAGAAGAATAAATAAAGATTCCGACACGTGCATCGATGATAGAGAAGATGTATTTGTTTAACATCTAAATAAAATTGAATATGTATGTTGATTTGAGTTTGTGATAATTATAAGAATATTATAAGATGTATTTGAGGTCAACACACAATCCTAGATTTGGGTAAAAGAGGCAAAAGTGTCCCATAGTTGGAAAGAGTTAAACACACCACGTATTATCGTAGGATGAGCTTGAATCCCTAGGTACCTTGCAAGGCGAGAATCAATAGGTGAAAAGAGTTGTATAATCACAATATATCGGATATATGTCATGTCCCTTGAGTATTTTTGTTTTGAAGAATGGTGAGGTGAGGTGGATGGTATAGCTGGGTGCAAAGAACTTGTTATAAGGTGATTATTCTAATGAAAGAGAACCAAACCTAAATAGATAAGTCCATGATGAAAAAGTGCTTTTGAATACTTTGCTTTTATTTTTCTGAATATAGGTCGATCGATGCGGGAAGTCTATAGTGGATATGCATTTTTTTTTTTCTTGAGGTCTTCATGAAGGCGATGATCAATGCGAGAAGCTTCTGATAGAGGCTGACTTTGTATAGCTGTCCTTCAAGGAACAATCTACTTATAGTAGTAGACACGATGTTGCACATAGCTGTCCTTTGAGGGAGCAGTCTAGTTATAGTAGCAGATGCGGCTTTTGCACATAGTTGTCCTTGAGGAGCGAGTCTAGTTTATAGCATGGAGGTCTAGATGTCTGTTTGGCATGAAGCATCTAGTTTTGTAGGAATTTTGACTCAATAATATCCCAGAATTGTATAATTGAGAACTTGTTATTTTGATACTTTGAAGTTATGGACCAAACTAAAAAGGAAAAGGCCTCTTTAAGAGGAGGTGATGATCAAACCACGTGGGTTTGATTTTACTTTGAGATGCACGAAAATAAGGTGTATGAGGTGGTAAATGAGCTTAAGAGATGAGCGCAAGGTAGATAAGGAGTGATGTAACACTAAATTTAATAGTAGAATGGTTGGAGATGTAAGGTATTAAGGGGTTCAAGCTCAAGTTTACCATGAAGCGAAGCTAAATGATAAGTACCGATCTATAAGTGTGAGTGATAATATAAGGCCCAATCCAATAAGGAGAAAATTTTCCACGTTTTCTCTTTTCTAGTTTGGTTACATGTTGATTCTCTTTGAGGACAAGATCACCAATTTTAAGGTACGCTCAAGAATTCTCTTATTATAAGCACGCGTGATGTGCTTTTGATAAATTTAAAGGTGGTCAAGAGTGGTAAGACGACGCTCATCAAAAAACTCTAATTGGGCTAACCGCTCTTGGTGGAGTCATCATTAGTGAGAATATCCTGGAGAGATATTCTAAGGGAAGGGATTTGTATTTCGAGAGGCAAGAAAGCCTCGGTACCATACACCAGAGAGAATGGTGTGGCATTAGTGGAAGTATGAATGCTGGTACGATAAGCCCAAAGGGCAAAGGGGATGTGATCATGCCAATTTTGACCAGAATCGTTAACAACTTTCATGAGAATTTTGGTTAAGGTTTTGTTAGAAGATTCAGCTGACCATTTGCTTGTGGATAGTAGGGTGACGAGAAGCTAAGTTTGATACCAAATTTGTCACAAAGGGCTCGTAACAACTTATTTTTGAAATATTTTCCATTATCGGTTATCAAGCGATGAGGAACACCGAAACGAAAAATAATGTGATGATTGATGAATTCAACAATTTTCTCCTTTTTGGTTGAAATGAGCGGAACGGCCTCCACCATTTTAGTGTAATATTCGGTTTTTGTGATGATCCAATGGTGACGTTGCGAAGAAGGTGGATGAATCTCACCAATAAGGTCCAAACCCCATTGTGAGAAAGGCCAAAGATCTCGTGCGACCTGTAGCGGATGCCTAGGAGTATGTTGAAGGTTGGCATGCTGTTGACACATAACACGATGCTTAACATATTCGCAGTAGTCTTTATTAATAGTAGGCCAATAATATCCTAGGTGAAGGATCTGCTTGGCCATGGCAAAGCCACTAAAGTTCCCACCACAAATTCCGTCATGGACTTGTTGGATGGTATGAGTTAATTCAGCGTTGGTTAGACATCGAAGGATGATACCATTGAAGCCATGTTTATAGAGGAGTCCCCCCATGATGACATAATGAGAAACACCTTTAAGAAAGCGTGTTTTCCATTACTATTAAGGTTAGGTGGGAGAATAGAGTTTGTAAGGTAGTCGTGAAATTGGTGATACCAGGTATCCTGTGAGTCGGCCAGATGCGTTATTTACCATATAAGCATCCAAGACTAAGTAAGATGGGGCAAAGAGTTATTGGACCAAGACAAATATGTCATAATCAGTTGGTGATGTAGGAATTTACAAGGCCAAGCAAGCCATAGTATCCGTAAATTTATTAGTTGAGCATGGAACGGTTTGGGTAGTATAATGGGTAAATAAGGTCAAAAGTGAATCTACATAACGTTTGTAGTTTTGAAGTTCCTCATTTTTACATTGGTAGATGCCAGTGACTTGATTTACTACCAATTGAGAGTCACCGAAAATGTGAATAGACTTCACACCTAAGTGTAACACAACATGGAGACCCAAAACAAGGGACTCGTATTCGACAGTATTGTTAGTGCGGGGAAATCAAGCCTGATGAAAGAGGCATAGGTTCACCTTCAAGAGGAATGAGAACAATTACCACCCCTCGCCGCATTGGCATTTAGACCCATCGAAGAAGAGAGTCATCGGATAAGATGCATCATTGAGTGAAAGAGTTGTGATGAGTTCATCAGGGAAAGTAAAATTGGTAAATTGTTCCTCAGGTAAAGGAGCTTCCACGAGTTAGTCTACGATAGTTTGTCCTTTGACTGATTTCTAGTGTACGAACTCAAGGTCGAGGTCGGTAAGGAGCATAAGCCATTGGGTGATGCATTGGTTTAGATGAGGTTTGGCGTACATATAATGTATGGGGTCAGCGTTGGTGATGACAAAAATTTTTTTGATTCAGGAGGTAATGTTAGAGTTTGGTGGCCACGAATGATAGGGCTAGGCACAACTTTTCGACATGTGTATACCTAGTTTCATAATCCACAAGAGTACAGCTTATGTAATAAACTGCTTGTTCTCGATGCTCGGAGTCATGATGTGCGAGCATGGCTCCTACAACATGGTCGGTGGCAGAAAGGTAAAGGTAGAAAGGGCGATCGTCCTGAGGTGGGATAAGCACGGGTGGCTGCAAGAGATAAGTTTTAAGAGCCTCAAAGGATTTGTGGCACTCCTCACTCCACTGAAAGACAATGTCCTTATTAAGGAGATGATGGAAAGGTTGACATCGATATGAGAGTTGTGAGATGAAATGATGGATAGATTGGAGTTTGCCCTGCAACCTACGCAATTGTCTTAGGTTAATGGGTGGGGGCATTTCTAAAATAACTTTTACTTTAGCGGGGTCGACCTCAATGCCACAGAAAGAGACGATAAAGCCAAGGAGTTTTCCGAAAGGACGCAAAAGACACATTTCTTTGGTTGAAGACAAACACAAGATTGTAACACGTGATCGAAAGTAATGGTTAAAACATTGAGATGGTCACTGCGATGTTTGGATTTTCCAAGAAGATCATCAACATAATCCTCAAGGATAGTGTGCATGTTGTCATGAAAAATGTAAGTCATAGCCTGTTGGTAGGTTGCACCAGCATTCTTAAGGCCAAATGGCATGACATGATAGCAGAAGGTGCCCCAGGGGGTAATGAAGGTGGTTTTATGTTGATCGGCCGGGGCTACTAAAATTTGATTATATCCCGAGAAACCATCCATGAGAGAAAGCATCTCATGGCCTACAGTGAGATCGACAAGTTGATCAATACTAGGTAGGGGGAAGTCATCCTTTGGGCAAGTGAGGTTAAGATCCCAGAAATCTGTACATATCTGAAGTCCCCCCATCACTTTAGTGATAGGTACAACATTAGAAATCAATCATGCGGATAGTCAATAGGTAAGATGAAAGAAGCAGAAAGGAGTTGTTGAAGCTCTTCTTTAACCAAGAGAGCAAAGTGCATGGATGCATTTTTCTCATCTTCTATTTAACTGGTTTGGAGTCTAGTTTCAAAGTGATGTTATGGACAGCAATGTCAGGATTGATTCCTAGCATGTCGGCGTAGGACCAAGCAAAAGCTTGATTGCGGGCACGGATAAAGGTAGTGAAGGAGGCTTGTTCTGATGCGTTGAGAGATTGTCTGATCTTTACAATGTGAGGATCATCCTCCATGTGGATGTTGATTTCTATAGTTCACTCATTCAACATGGTTTGGGTGTTAGATGGTAAGGTGCATTGAATATAAGAGTCATCTACACCAAGGTAGGTGAGGATGGAGTCATCATCCTGGCACTCCACAACATTAATCGAAGGCAAGTCTTCTTTGATCATGTCTAGATATAAAAGGGGAGAGAATATGGGTCCTCACCATTGCATTGATAAGTGAGAGGACCTAGGAAGATAGAATTCACGAAAAGAAAAGTTAGGAGGGATAGATTCAGTGGTCTATCGACTCAGTGGGTGAAGATGGTAAAATGGGTGATAATTGTCGAGAATGGGTGAATTCGTCATCTTCCATGATATAATTGACACGAGGTTTCTTCGGTGTAGGTGGTTCAAAAACCCAAGACACTACGATCTTTGTGTTTGCGTGTTGTTATGGGAATAACCGTATGTTGTCCTTTCTCATACAGGCCAGAAAGCGAAAACCTTTCCAAGCACGGTGCGTCGGGAAGGTGAGGGCGAAATGATGGTTGGTTAGATATTGAAAATCAATTGGAAGGGAACCACACCAAGGGGAGGTTCGGGGTGAAAGAGGATGCGTCAACACATTAGGTTGGTGCGGTAATTAGGTGGTCCGTAGGAGATCACCTCCCCCACACGACGGTCGTAGTTAGGATGCGCATGTAACTGTCCATACTCTTGTGGGGTATGGAAGGTGCTAACATTGTATAGGCTAGTACTCCCCTAGCGTAAGGCATTGAAAAAAACCTACCAAGGGATTTGAGGTTGGGATGTTGTCCATGGGAAAGGAAGAAGTATTTGCGTCGGTGGTTTCATTGGTCGAAGGTGTGGGTGCGGCTAAGGTGGATGGTTGAGGCGTGGTTGAAGTAGATGGTTGGGTTGGATCAATGGGTGTCTTGACGGGTACAAGCACATCATTAGGGTGGTATAACATATTACAGGTTTTGAAGGGGGAAGCATCAGCTGTGATGGTGTATGACTTCCCTTCATACTCAAATTTGATGCATCTATGTAAGGTGGAGGGAATGCATCCCATAGCCCGGATCTAAGGGTGGCCTAACAACATGTTGTATTGGAATTCTCCCTCAAGGACATATAAGAGTTTGGGTAAGGTACGTGGCCCTACAAAAATGTTAAGGATCACGGTGCCTAGGGTAGAAGTAATAGCATCGTTGAATGAATGCAACATGGTGGGGTTGGAACACATGCATCTAGGAGGGATATTCATCTATTGGAAGGCTTTGGAAGAGACGATGTTTAGGCTAGCGCCCCCATCAATCATAACACGACATACCCAGATGTCCCGGATGTAAGCCGAGATGAAAAGAGCAGGGTCGGGATCTTACGCACAAAAGATGACAATTTCTTCTTCGGAAAAACTAACGTTAAGAGCAGCTTGTTGTATAGGGACGAGAGGTGGTTGTGGAGGTAGGTTGTTTAGTGAGAGAAGCAATGTGGTTGGGTGTGAAGATGGAGGCAATGGGTAAGGTTTTATCAGGTAGGACCTTGTTATCCCGTAAAATTGACAAGGGCAATTTTACCGATAACCATACCGAAAATTTTGTCTTGATCCCTCGATAGGGATCCCTCGCGTTCGAAACGATTTAAAATTCCTTCTCGGGAAATCTAGCTTTCGAACTTAGTCTTTTTGAGCCTTTTTGGTGGGCGCATGGATTTTCACTGTAACACCACATTTTGGTGCGCCCCTTTAAAAAGCCTTTGGCGCATGGTTTCCCATGTCAACACGTCTTTCGGTGCGCCAAAGCATGTTAAGCCTTATTTGCGTGCGCCGAGGCGCATGCGCCTCGATGTTGACATATCATTTGTTGCGCCTCTTTCCCATGCGCCAAAGGGCGCATGCTTTCCTCTGTCAACAGTCGTTTTCGCGCGCCTTTTCAAATAGTGGGTGGCGCATTTATGACAAAGTTTTGATATATATAACAATGCCCGCCCTGTCGTTTTCATTATTTCCATCGAGCACGTGATATCCCTGGACTTGTCAGCCCCTGCTCTGTCATTTTCATCAAGTTGTGGACCCGCTCAAGGATTTTGGCTATATTGTTAAGGTAAGAGGTTCATCCTCTTTTCATTTAGTTCTTGGTGTGTGCTGGCTTGCTGGTTTTCATCAGTTGTATTTGTGCCTGGCTTGTTTCCCTCCTTGAACTTTTTGTTTTCTTCCTCCTGCCTGGTCTGTGCTTTCTTTCTCCTCTCCCTCCCTCTTTCTGGATTTGATGGAAAAGGGAGGGATGGTTTTATTTTGGCTTGGTCTGATCCTATTTTATCAAACTAAGTGATGCCAAGCGTCCTTTCGAAGTGGAGGTTGAAATGTGTAAATGCTTAAGTATTTCAAGTATTCCCCATGGCGCGTTGCCGCGTCATGTTGCACCTTAGACAGTCGCGCCCCTCGGCGCGTCTACCCAGCATGCTGCAGTTAAAAATCATGCGCCCCTAGGCGCACCCTTTCGGCCCGTAACACGCTCGAAACCCGCGCCTCCTTATATCCCTTTGGCGCATCTTTTACCCCTGTTGCATCCCTCTTCTATGCGCTAAAGGGCGCGCCCAGCTTCCATGCAACGCAAGAGCTATTTGTGCAAGTGTAAAGCCTCCAAGGCGCGGGCGCACCTTCCGTTGCAAGTACATGATGTTGTGTAGCCCCCATGCGCCGCACCATATACCTTTGACGCACCTTTTTTCCATGTTGCACAATCTGCCCATGCGCCAAAGGGCGCACCAAACCTCAATGTAACATGCATTTTCTGTGCGCCCTTCTATAAAATGCAGTCTGCTTCATCCATGCGCCATGCGCCTTTGGCGCCAACTTAACCTCTGTTGCACCCTTTTCCTGTGCGCCTTGACTATTCAGCCTGTTATATACATTTCTCATGCGCCCGCGCCCAACCTTAAAAGTTCCAACTCTTTCTTCTGCTAGCGTTCCAATGGAAAATCAAATGACTAATTCAACTTTCCTGGATTGGGTTTCGCTCCTTCTACATGCAGATCATCAGATAAGCCTTGAAGAACACATGTCTACGTCAAGCAAGAGACCCGCCAAACCAAGAGGAAAGGCTAAGCTGACAGAAGAAGAAATGAAGTATAAATACCAAAGGGTCAGAATGCCCGAATCACAGGCAGAGTGTAATATGGATGTCAGGGATTACGAATCGGGCCACATTGACATAGAGGAATTGCAGGTACGGACTCGAGAAAGTGACAAGGAGTCCATGGATGGATAAATTGATAGCGCGCGCACCGCACTTCGCCGGTGGGATTCTGTCAGTCTTTGTTAATAACGAATTCATAATGGTGGTCGCCCAATCTTACAACTTGAGACACAAGATGTGTCGAGAATAGCAAGGGCGAGGTAGTTATAAACCTTACTGCCCGTCGCTTTGAGTTAATGCTTGGCATCCCTCATCACCGGAACTATGTGGCTGTTAGCCAGCAAGAATGTGTCAAGACCTGGGAGGACAATGAGGACCTGTGCATGCAATTAATGAATGAAGTCTACCTCAAAAATAAGAAGGTAGTGACCCGGTGGCCCCAGACTATCCACCGAAGCGACTTCTCCGAAGAACTCAGTGACACCATCACTTTCCTGAGCAGAGTCTTCGGGCTTTCAGACGCCCACTACTTCCATAAATGGATGCTGCGGTACCTGGAGACGATGAACAAGAATTTGCCCGATCAGCGCTTTTGCTGGGGGGAAATAATAAGCAGCGCTATTTCGGAGCAGCTACAACAGTTTGCCACAACAGGAGTGTTTCATATGAACTCCTACGTAGTGTATGCTGCTGCGTCTGAAAGGGATTATCCAGGGCTGCACCGAAGTGGAACTTGGCCTCAGGCCAAGATATATGAATACTACCCAGAGCTAAAGCTGGAGAATAGCATCCAACACTTTTCAAAAATCAATGACGCTTTCTTCTACCATATTATATGCATGCTGCGACCAAAGTTGACTCATGGCCGCACAATTAAGAATACTGTTTCTGCTGTGGAAAAGTGGGGGGCCTTGTTCACCCAATTTCCCACATTCACCTATCTAAGGGCGGCCAATTTCTTGGGAGAGCCCACCAGGTTGCCAAGATATGCTGGACCAAAGCTGGTTCTATTGGAATTGTCAAGGCAGCTGGTCACATATCATGAGAAGTGCCAGAAAAGAAAGAAGGGTGGAACTCCTTTCCCCCTCACAGTAGGCCGATACACTTGTTCAACCTATCACAAGGCGAAGGAGATGTTTGCTGAGCTAGAATTGCTCAACCTGAAGCATGATTTCCCAGCAAGGCCTACATTCGACCCAAGGGGCTGCTTGCCAAGGGCTAAGCTTGATCCGATCCATGTCCCTCAAATTGAGGACATTTACATCGACGTCATCCATGAGGTAGAACTCAGAAGAAAGGATCACTCTCGCTTGGCATTGGCAGAAATCATTCAGTATGGGGTGGCCATCGTCCCCAAAGGCTTCCAAACTTCGGAAGATGAAGTAGACAAGGTGTATAATAACACAGATGGGGACAATTGGCCCTTCCCGGCCATTGATAGAAGCAAGGCTCCTCAGACAATTGAGGAGAGGGTCAAAGAAACCATGCGGAGAACGGAGCTCTGGTGCCGTATGAATGGATTGATCTACCTCGGCGTAGATTTTATAACTTCTCCTTTGGGTAATGCGCCTCCAAGATCAAAGAAGCAGCTAAAAGGCAAGGGTGCAGTAGGTGAATCAAGCACCAGTCAGGAGGAAGCCCCTGAAAGTCCTCTTCCCTCGGGAGCCGTAAGAGTCATAACCTTGGAAGAGGAATTCGCGGAGGGCGTTTCGAAGGCCCATCCACTCAGGATGTCGGCATTGCTACAACTTCAGAGGTCCCTTCTATCCCTTCTTCTTCTCTTCCTCCCCTTCCTCAGGTGTCGGCAACCACTCCTTTGGTTGTGTCCTCTCCCCCTTCTTCTACCCTTTCCCCTGCCTCTTCGTCCATCTTCTCCTCTCTCGCTGATTTGTCTTCCTCCATTTCTTCCCTCATTTCCGGGCTCCCTTCCCTTCCCATGTCTTCTGCAGCTGCGGTTTCCCTTCCTCCCGTGGGCATGTCTTCGGCTATTCTTTCAATGCCGCCGCCGCGTGTCTCCACGTTCTTCCCCTCTTCTACCGTTGCTGCCTCCCCCTCTGTCTCTGGTCCTTCTTCAATAGGACCAGCTTGGATCTCTCAGCAGCTGAGCCAACCAAAGAGGAAAGTCCCCATCGCTCCGATGGACTTTTCAGTCATTCCGGCTAAAGGAGCAAAGAAGCACAAGCCGGTTACACGCTTCTCCAAGAGCGCTGCAGGTGAGAGGGTTATGGAAATTGCCTACCCCGATCCCACCAAAGAGAAAGAAGATCTGTCTCCGGCAGATTTCACAGTGACCCAAGTCACAATGGGGACATCCTCTGAAAGTCTCCAGGGGGAAGCTCGTTCCGCAGTTGATGCACTTTGTGAAAAGCTTCAAGAAACAAAGGAAGAAAAGAGGCTACTAAAGGAGCAGAATAAATACCTGCTTCAAGCCCTACAGAAGATGGGAAGTGCACCTCCCACAACTGCCGCCGAGACTCCTGAGCTGCTCAGTCAGGAGAAGATCAATGAATATTCAAAGATCGGCGAGCAGGGTATGGCTGTTTCTGCTTGGAGGAGCCAAATCCTTAAGGATAGTGAAAAGGTGATCGCCGAGTATATCAGTTTATACCTGAACATCGAGAAGGCGAATAAGGAACTCCAAACATTAGCAAGTCCAGTGTCAGAAGAGCTCGAAAACGCAAGACTCCAACACGAGGCCTTCCAACAAATGTTCATTTGTTGATCGAAGATTTGGTCAAGTTTGGAGTATTCGGTCATCAAGGACCCTCAACAAGACTATGTCCATTCGGACTACAGGATAGATCAGCTCGAATTTGTGTTAGAGAAGATAGACAAGGTGAAGGAAGAGGCCCTGGATGCGATGCATCAAATGGAGAAGATTGTTCTATCTATGACTCCAGGGTTGCTCACTCCTTCCCTCACCTTGAGATCAGCTGACGATACTATCCGAATTTTCAAGGAGTTAGCTTCTCAAGGGACAGGGCCAGAAGTCACTTTCGACATCGAATCCATCAACAACCTACTGGCCTGTAGAGACTTCATCGGGTCCCTAATCGAGGCGGGTAAAGACTATTCCAAGGTCCCCGAAAAGCTCATTGATGAGCGGGAAACTTGCGAAGCAATCAGTGAAAGGCACCAGGATCCGTCACAGGATCAATTCGGGCCAATGATCAGCAAGTTCTTGGAATACCGCGCTCAGTTCCAAATAACATCACCTGAGCAGCATCAGAAACAAGCTACCCCTTTTCGGCTGCAGGATGATGATGACGAGTAGCTGTTCTTCTTCTTCTGTTTCTTCTTCTCCCTCTTCTCCGACTTTCTTTTCGCGATATCTCAAGTATGTTGGTACAAACGATGACATCATCCATGTTGCATCATGGGATGAT
Source organism: Taxus wallichiana var. yunnanensis (assembly GCA_018340775.1). NCBI lineage: Eukaryota > Viridiplantae > Streptophyta > Pinopsida > Cupressales > Taxaceae > Taxus > Taxus wallichiana. The sequence goes on along the minus strand of CM031242.1, from coordinate 765,662,345 downwards.
GTCATCCACTCAAAGATGTAAAAGTCAACATGACTTTAGATATTTTGTAAATATCTTGTAAGATATTTTGTGTGTTGTTTTGTTGGCTTTTGTCTTCTCTCCTCCTCATCTTCTATATATACAGGAATACTTGTTGTATTCGGGGGTGAACATTTTTCAGATAGAAATAGAAGTGAGGAGAGAAAGACTTTGAGCTTTCTTGTAACAGATAAAAACAATTAATACAATTATTTAGACTTTGTGCTCAATAACTGTGTTATACATTAAGATCTTTCTTATGTTAGATCTGCATGAGTTTATTCTGTTGAATTCATATCTGCTTTTCCGTCACTTGTTTATCAGTATTGCTTTGTTCATTTATGCGAGTAGGTTTGGCTCTGTTTACTACCAAGCCCAAAGCATAGATCTTCTGACCCTTCCGCTTTGGAACTCATTTCTTTTCTTCCTTCGGATCTGTTCTTTCTCTTCTCCTTCTTTTATTCCTTTCTCTTCGCAGCCTAGAACACTCTACTGGGATGAGATCCCAACCCCGAAGGCAGAATCTGTGAGACTTGCATAGGTTCCTGCTAGTAGAAGTAGCAATAAACCAGTTTCTCTTTGCTGTCTCAAAGAGGGGCTAAGCCCTGCACACTGTTGGCTCGTCTATCCATAGATCTGTCCACGCAACAGATTTTCGCTCCAACAGTTTTTGGCGACTCATTGGGATCGAACAGATCTGTCGGATCTGTCTTGGTAGTAAGATAAAAAATAAGAAGAAATAATAAAACCGCTGCCAGTTTGCAAAATCTGAACTTTTTGTTGAAAATCCAAAAATTTGCAAAAGTGCCCGAAATTGAAAATTTTCTTCTGAGAATCATAGATCTGGACCTGTTACATACCTTTAGTTCGCTGAGTTTTTATCAAAATCATCATTTTTCCGTAGATCTGAGTTTTTAACTATTTTCTGAAATGTTCTAAACCCTCTGAAAATTAAAAACCAGATCGAAAAATCAGCTTACTATCTTCCCTGCCATCTTATCCTCGCTGTTATTTGTCATTTAACCGCAATCGGTTTCTGAAGAGGATAATTTTCAAATATCCAGAAAAGTGCATGCTGCTGGTTTTTGTCAGAAAAACCAGAAAATCAGCAAGTACACCCAAAAATAAAGTTTAAATCTGCGCTGTAATATTGCAGATCTGAAAGGTACACTGGCGAGTGAACCTTTTACGCGCAGCAGAAGAGCCCGTGGAGAAGCTGATCCTACTTTCGATCTGCTTCAGAGGCACAATTTCAGCGTAACACCGGCACGTTTTTCAGCGCTAAGCTCAGCTAGCCGGTCATCCAGGAGTGTCTCGCCTTCACGAAGAAAAAGTCTTTTGCAGGAGCATCCACATCCCTTTGTAGTGCTTTGCTACTCAGCGGAACTACACTTCCGGCTCGCGTTCTCTTTCCGGCTTTTCAGATGGCGGTACCATGGGGAAACGCTATGGGTCCGTTGGCTTTACCACATCCAGTTCACGCACTCCCTCACGGAAATCGAAAGAATTTTCCTAAATTCGACGGGAGCGGAAATCAAAGCACGGATTCCCACATTTCTGCTTTCATTATGTCATGCAGTATATTGGACGTGACTCATGAAGATGTGTCAGTTCGCCTCTTTCTGGAAACTCTACAAGGGCCTGCAGCTGAATGGTTTCAGCATTTGCCGGCCGCATCTATCACCAGTTGGGCAACTTTGCGGGACGCTTTCGAAGACAGGTATAAACCTTCAGAGGATGCATTTACTTTATTGTCACGAATCACTCATCTGAAGAAGGAGGCAAATGAGACCATGCGCGATTTTGTCACCCGGTTCAATGCTCTAATCAACCGTGTCCCTACTGCCATGCTTCCAATGCCGGAGAATCAGAAGTGTTTCTTCGTAAACGCCATGAGTTCAAAAGTCAGCTTCTTACTCCTTCAAGAGCGAGTAGCTACTTTGCCTCTCGCTCAGGCTGCTGCCATCCGGATAGAGGACAATTTGATAATATCGGCGAGTTAAGAAAGGAATCAGTGAAGCCTAAGTCTTTGGGCCCTTCGCCTACCACTTCGTCTGATCCAGCATTCCAAAAGATGGCGAATGACTTACTTGCACCGAAGAAGCGGTGGCGAGACCTCTCCCGAGTTCCTCGTATCGGGATATCCCGGAGGAATTTTGTTCCTAACCATGCTTCACAAAGGCCGCGTCTACCTGCGACTGCTCCACGGTTGGCGCTTGAAGCTCCTCCGGTCAATGCTTTGGCCGAAGTTGAAGAAGAAGAGCAGTATTATGAAGAACCTTCGTTTCAAGACGAAGATGATCAAGATGTCGGTGAGCCGACTGGCGACTCTACTATTGGATATATGGAGTTTGACGAGGATGAATCTGACGAAGAAGAGAGTACTCAGGGCTACGCAAGCGGACAATCATATGCTGTTTTCACCCGCTCGCAAGGAAAAGAGGCGGAAGTTGCTGCCCACGTACAGAAGGAGAAGGTCGCGTCAAACGCACCTCCAACCATTGCTAGAAGAGGTAATCCTCTTCCTACTCAATTCCCTGTTAAGTCTTTTGCTAAGAAGTCTTTTCCGCCCATCTCTCCTCCAAGTCAGCCCCCTCAAGTTCCTACTAAGATCAGTAATCCCATTCCACCACCGCGAAGTGAAGGACTCATTCCCTCACCAACGCAACCCTTGGCCGCGTTTGATATAATAGATCATGCAAAGAAGACCAAGATTCAAATGTCTGAAGCTGAGTATCTTCAGTCAAACCCCGAACAGCTTGTAAGATTGACTAAGTATATCCAAAGTCAAGCTGTTATAGCCAAACCGGTTTCCCTGAAAGGAATCCTTTCTACTCCTCCTGAATCCCACATAAATGTTGCTTCGACATCCACATCGGCAAGATAGAGCCTTTCTATCTCTCCCTCCTGATCAATGGCCATAAGTTGAGCAATTGCATTATTGATTCCGGAGCCTCACGATAACGTCATGCCCGCTAAAGTCGCTCATGCTTTGGGCCTCACTCTTACCAAGCCCTTCGGCAGATGTTACTCATTAGAAACTAAACAAGTGCCATTGATTGGCCAAATCAAAGACGCACAGTTTGCGTTTGCAGCTTTTCCGGATAAAAGAGTAAAGATGACCGTCCTTGTCGCTGACATTCCGGCAGCTTATGGAATTTTGCTGGGAAGGAGTTTTTGCAGCGAAGTTGGTGGAGAAATTCACATGGACTGGTCCAAAGCTAGAATTCCAGTCAAAGGCGTAATGCAAACTTTGGAGCCGGAATCCCAAAAGAAATACTTGGTCACTAGCTCTGAAGACCCCAAAGCCCAAATCCTTTTGAATCATCAGGGATGGGGAACTACTTCTTATCCACCGAGGCGGATACAAAGGAAGTTTTCGTTCAAGAAAAGGACCTTAATAAGGTCTGGACCTTGCAATTCGATGGCAGCTGCGCAACTAGTGGATGTGGCGCTGGGGTTGTGCTAATATCTCCTGAGGAGGAGGTCATTCCTCTCTCTTTCAAATTGCAGTTTTTCAATACGAATAATACTGCTGAGTATGAGTCTCTCTTACTCGGTATGCAAGCCGCAAAGGAAAGAGGAATAAAAAATCTAAAAGTTCAAGGTGATGCCGAGCTAGTTGTAAATCAGGTCAAAAGGATTTACCAAGTAAAAAATGAAAGGCTCAGGCACTACCGTAATGCAGTATGGGACAGCATTGAGGAATTTGATGCCTTTTCAATAGGAGCGATTCCAAGAGCTCAAAATGACATGGCTGATTCGTTGGCTGTTTCAGCATCTCTCATGCTCCCGCACCCGGGTTTGAAAACAAACAAATACACCATTGAAGTGGTTTTCCGCCCAAGCGTGCCAGACAACTCTCAGCATTGGCAGGTATTCAACGATGATAATCATCTCATTGCCTTTCTAGAAAAAGCAGAAAATTTTGATGAGTTGTATTTTGAAGGATCCACCTCTACATGCCGTGAATCAATCAACAGTCAAAACCACGAAACAAAGGAGAACGATGGCATTTGTCAGCTTAAGGGAAATAAAATTCCAAAAGGCCTGGTTTCTCTGGAGCGCCTGTTTGACAGGCATGACCGTTTTGTGAAAAAGAAGAGGCGGGACGATCCTGACTCATCTCCAGAGACAGAACCAGTCAATATAGGTTCTGAGGCACATCCGCAATTCGTGAACATCGGGAAATGTTGCACGCCAGAAGAAAAGCGGAAATTTGTCAAGTTGCTGAAAAGATATATGGATGTATTGGCATGGTCCTATGCCGACTTAAAGTCCTTCAAGCCAAAGGACGTTCAGCATGATATACCGCTGAAAGAGGATGCCAGAGCCTTCCGTCAGAAGCAGAGGCACTATAATCCCAAGATTTCGGGCACCATTCAGGCCGAAATTCAGAAGATGCTGGACGCAAGAATCATCTTCCCTATCCATCACAGCACTTGGGTGGCGAACATTGTGCCAGTACGCAAGAAAAACGGTGAAATACGCATCTGCGTAGACTTCCGAAACTTGAATCAAGCTTCGCTGAAAGACAACTACCCTCTTCCCATAATGGATCAAGTTCTGCAAGCAGTAACTGGATCAGAAATGCTGTCTATGCTTGATGGTTTTTCAGGCTACAATCAGATTGAAGTCTCGCCTGAAGATCAATTCAAAACAGCATTCACTACTCCATGGGGTACATTTGCCTATAGCAGGATGCCTTTCGGCCTAACCAACGCTGGTGCCACTTTTCAGCGGGCCATGGATTTTGCTTTCAAAGGCATGATGGGAAAAGTCATTGTAGTTTATCTAGATGACTTAACCGTGTTCTCCAAACGACGAAGTGATCATTGTGATCACTTGGAGCAAGTATTGGCCAGGTGCCGAGAACATGGAATTTCCCTTAACCCAAAAAAGTCTGTTTTTGGGGTTACGGAAGGGAAATTGCTAGGCCATGTGGTTAGCAAAGAAGGAACGAAGATTGATGCCGAAAGAGTTAAGGCTATCCAAAGCCTTACTCTGCCTACAAGCAAGAATGGTGTTCATTCTTTCTTCGGAAAGGTGAACTTTCTTAGGCGTTTTGTCCCGATTTTCTTTGAGAAGACCCGCCACATCACCGAACATGATGAAAGGGTCACCCACTTTCAGATGGAGTGATGAGGGGAAAAGGTCGTTTGAAGAGATAAAAACTTCTGTTGCTCATGCGCGGTCTGGTATGTCCGGATTTCTCCAAGAACTTCATTATGTATAGTTACGCCTCCGAACATACTGTGTCTGCAATCCTAATGCAAAAGAATTTAGAGGATATTGAATCCCCGATTGCATTCATGAGTTCTCCTCTCAAGCCTCACGAGTTGAAAATGACTCAGTTGGAGAAGCACGCTTTTGCCGTTGTCAAAGCAGTGAAGAATTTTAGGTATTACATTCTAAATTCGCACACGGTGGTGCTGGTCCCTGACACGGCGGTAAAGTCAGTTCTAACTCAGCAGGAGTTAGGAAGCTTAAGAGGGAATTGGATCGCAAAGGTCCAGGAATATGACCTGGACATTAAGCCAACCAAATTGGTAAGAGGCAAAGGCCTGTGTCAGCTAATGGCTGAAAACAAAGACTCAGATGGCCCTAGAGAGAAAGGAGATTGCACCAACGAAACGCAAAGCCCTCTGGAAGGGCCTGATTCTCTACCTCTGGTTTTGTTTGTTTCAACTAGTGACGAATGGTACTCCGACATCGCTTTCTTCCTTACCTACGGCGAATGCCCAATGCACCTCACTGCAAAGGAAAAGCGTACTATAAAGCTCAGGGCAGCTAAATATGTCATCTGGGATGAAGGTTTATATAAGCGCGGGATAGACGGTGTCTTTCTGCGATGTGTTGACAAGCCCCAGCAAGTAAAACTGCTGGAAAGTTTTCACAACTCAGCCTGTGGAGGCCATTTTTCTTCTTCCGTGACAGCGCACAAAATCATTCGAGCCAGGTACTACTGGCCGACGCTCTTTCAAGATGCGGCTACCTGGGTGGCAAAATGTGAACCCTGTCAGCAATTCGTCGGCAAGCCCAAGTTGGCTGCCCTCCCCCTAAGGCCGGTCATTATCAATGAACCATTCAGGCAATGGGGAATTGATTTTATTGGTGCACTCAATCCTCAATCGAGTGCTGGACATAGCTATGTCCTCACCGCAACAGATTACTTCACTAAATGGGTGGAAGCCATACCCGTCAAGCATGCCACTTCCGAGGTAGTTTGCAGTTTTATCAAAGAGAATATCATTGTCAGGTTTGGCATTCCAAATAAAATCGTTGCTGATAATGCTTCTAACTTCTCTTCCCGGGAAGTTATTAGTTTTTGCTATGAATATGGGATAACTTTAGCACATGCCTCAGATTATTATCCTCAGGGAAATGGTCAGGCAGAATCCAGTAATAAGAACTTGGTGACCATCATACGGAAATTAGTAGATGAAAATCAGCGGATGTGGCACAAGTCTTTGTACGACGCTTTGTGGGCGGACCGCATTACCCCCAAGAGATCTCTCGGCATGTCACCTTTTCAAGTGTTATATGGCACTGATGCCGAGCTTCCCATTTCAGCGGAACTTCCTGCTCTACGCTTGGCACGAGCAATCGAAGATGAAACTTTTCAGAGTTCTCTGGAAAAGAGAATCATGTACCTTGCGGAACTTGAAGAAAAGAGAGTAAGGGTGGTCGACAGGATCACTGAACATCAGAATCAAGTGAAGAAGCTTTTCGACAAGAAGGCCAAGCAGAGGAATTTTGAAGTGGGAGATCTTGTCCTTCTCTGGGACAAGCGAAGAGAGCCAAAGGGTATGCATGGAAAGTTTGACTCCTTGTGGAGAGGGCCCTTCAAAATCAAACAACTCAATGGAGAGAATAGTTTCTATCTCTCGTATCTGGATGGAGCTGAACTCCCGCTTCCCTACAGCGGGCAACATCTCAAGATCTTCAGGAAGTAGAGCTTGCTCTCTTCTTTGTACAGTTTATTTTGGTTGTGTGTTTGCTTTCGTCGCGTGTTTGCTTTCGTTTGTTGTGTGTTTCCTTTGTTCTCCCTCCGGTCCCCCTTGTTTTTGACTCCGTACCCAATGGATAGGCACATGTGATCTGGGATTCTCTACCCCTGAGTTTACTCAAGGATAGTCCCCAGAAAGAGCCAGCTGTTATCCCGTAAAATTGACAAGGGCAATTTTACCGATAACCATACCGAAAATTTTGTCTTGATCCCTCGATAGGGATCCCTCGCGTTCGAAACGATTTAAAATTCCTTCTCGGGAAATCTAGCTTTCGAACTTAGTCTTTTTGAGCCTTTTGGCTGGGCGCATGGATTTTCACTGTAACACCACATTTTGGTGCGCCCCTTTAAAAAGCCTTTGGCGCATGGTTTCCCATGTCAACACGTCTTTCGGTGCGCCAAAGCATGTTAAGCCTTATTTGCGTGCGCCGAGGCGCATGCGCCTCGATGTTGACATATCATTTGTTGCGCCTCTTTCCCATGCGCCAAAGGGCGCATGCTTTCCTCTGTCAACAGTCGTTTTCGCGCGCCTTTTCAAATAGTGGGTGGCGCATTTATGACAAAGTTTTGATATATATAACAATGCCCGCCCTGTCGTTTTCATTATTTCCATCGAGCACGTGATATCCCTGGACTTGTCAGCCCCTGCTCTGTCATTTTCATCAAGTTGTGGACCCGCTCAAGGATTTTGGCTATATTGTTAAGGTAAGAGGTTCATCCTCTTTTCATTTAGTTCTTGGTGTGTGCTGGCTTGCTGGTTTTCATCAGTTGTATTTGTGCCTGGCTTGTTTCCCTCCTTGAACTTTTTGTTTTCTTCCTCCTGCCTGGTCTGTGCTTTCTTTCTCCTCTCCCTCCCTCTTTCTGGATTTGATGGAAAAGGGAGGGATGGTTTTATTTTGGCTTGGTCTGATCCTATTTTATCAAACTAAGTGATGCCAAGCGTCCTTTCGAAGTGGAGGTTGAAATGTGTAAATGCTTAAGTATTTCAAGTATTCCCCATGGCGCGTTGCCGCGTCATGTTGCACCTTAGACAGTCGCGCCCCTCGGCGCGTCTACCCAGCATGCTGCAGTTAAAAATCATGCGCCCCTAGGCGCACCCTTTCGGCCCGTAACACGCTCGAAAACCGCGCCTCCTTATATCCCTTTGGCGCATCTTTTACCCCTGTTGCATCCCTCTTCTATGCGCTAAAGGGCGCGCCCAGCTTCCATGCAACGCAAGAGTTATTTGCGCAAGTATAAAGCCTCCAAGGCGCGGGCGCACCTTCCGTTGCAAGTACATGATGTTGTGTAGCCCCATGCGCCGCGCCATATACCTTTGGCGCGCCTTTTTTCCATGTTGCACAATCTGCCCATGCGCCAAAGGGCGCACCAAACCTCAATGTAACATGCATCTTCTATGCGCCCTTCTATAAAATGCAGTCTGCTTCATCCATGCGCCATGCGCCTTTGGCGCCAACTTAACCTCTGTTGCACCCTTTTCCTGTGCGCCTTGACTATTCAGCCTGTTATATACATTTCTCATGCGCCCTGCGCCCCGAACCTTAAAAGTTCCAACTCTTTCTTCTGCTAGTATTCCAATGGAAGATCAAATGACTAATTCAGGCTTCTTGGATTGGGTTTCGCTCCTTCTACGTGCAGATCGTCAGATAAGCCTTGAAGAACACATGTCTACGTCAAGCAAGAGACCCGCCAAACCAAGAGGAAAGGCTAAGCTGACAGAAGAAGAAATGAAGTATAAATACCAAAGGGTCAGAATGCCCGAATCACAGGCAGAGTGTAATATGGATGTCAGGGATTCTGAACTGGGCCACATTGACATAGAGGAATTCTGGGTACGGACTCAGAAAGTGACAAGGAGTCCATGGATGGATAAATTGATAGGCAGCGCCCTGCACTTCGCCGGTGGGATTCCTGTCAGTGCTGTTAATAACGAATTCATAATGGTGGTCGCCCAATCTTACAACGCAGACACGAGATGTGTCGAGGATAGCAAGGGCGAGGTAGTTATAAACCTTACTGCTCGTCGCTTTGAGTTGATGCTTGGCATCCCTCATCACCGGAACTATGTGGCTATTAGCCAGCAAGAATGTGTCAAGACCTGGGAGGACAATGAGGACCTGTGCATGCAATTAATGAATGAAGTCTACCTCAAAAATAAGAAGGTAGTGACCGGTGGCCCTGACTATCCACCGAGGCGACTTCTCTCGAAGAACTCAGTGACACCATCACTTTCTGAGCGAGTCTTCGGGCTTTCGACGCCCACTACTTCCATAAATGGATGCTGCGGTACCTGGAGCGATGAACAAAAATTTGCCCGATCAGCGCTTCTGCTGGGGGGAAATAATAAGCAGCGCCATTTCTGAGCAGCTACAACAGTTTGCCACAACAGGAGTGTTTCATATGAACTCCTACGTAGTGTATGCTGCAGCGTCTGAAAGGGACTATCCAGGGCTGCACCGAAGTGGAACTTGGCCTCAGGCCAAGATATATGAATACTACCCGAGCTAAAAGTGGAGAATAGCATCCAACACTTTTCAAAAATCAATGATGCTTTCTTCTACCATATTATATGCATGCTGCGACCAAAGTTGACTCATGGCCGCACAATTAAGAATACTGTTTCTGCTGTGGAAAAGTGGGGGGCCTTGTTCACCCAATTTCCCACATTCACCTATCTAAGGGTGGCCAATTTCTTGGGAGAGCCCACCAGTTGCCAAGATATGCTTTGGACCAAAGTGGTTCTATTGGAATTGTCAAGGGCTGGTCACATATCATGAGAAGTGCGAGAAAAGAAAGAAGGGTGGAACTCCTTTCCCCCTCACAGTAGGCCGATACACTTGTTCAACCTATCACAAGGCGAAGGAGATGTTTTTGAGCTAGAATTGCTCAACTCGAAGCATGATTTCCCAGCCAGGCCTACCTTCGACCCAAGGGGCTGCTTGCAAGGGCTAAGCTTGATCCGATCCATGTCCCTCAAATTGAGGACATTTACATTGACGTCATCCATGAGGTGTCGCTAAGAAGAAAAGATCACTCCCGCTTAGCATTGGCAGAAATCATTCAGTATGGGGTGGCCATCGTCCCCAAAGGCTTCCAAACTTCGGAAGATGAAGTAGACAAGGTGTATAATAACACAGATGGGGACAATTGGCCCTTCCCGGCCATTGATAGAAGCAAGGCTCCTCAGACAATTGAGGAGAGGGTCAAAGAAACCATGCGGAGAACGGAGCGCTGGTGCCGTATGAATGGGTTGATCTACCTCGGTGTAGATTTTACAACTTCTCCTTTGGGTAATGCACCTCCAAGGTCAAAGAAGCAGCTAAAAGGCAAGGGTGCAGCAGGTGAATCAAGCACCAGTCAGGAGGAAGCCCCTGAAAGTCCTCTTCCCTCGGAGCCTGAACAGGTCATAACCTTGGAAGAGGAATTCGCGGAGGATGTTCCCGAAGGCCCATCCACTCAGGATGTCGGCATTGCTACAACTTCGGAGGTCCCTTCTATCCCTTCTTCTTCTCTTCCTCCCCTTCCTCAGGTGTCGGCAACCACTCCTTTGGTTGTGTCCTCTCCCCCTTCTTCTACCCTTTCCCCTGCCTCTTCGTCCATCTTCTCCTCTCTCGCTGATTTGTCTTCCTCCATTTCTTCCCTCATTTCCGGACTCCCTTCCCTTCCCATGTCTTCTGCTGCGGTTTCCCTTCCTCCCGTGGACATGTCTTGGCTATTCTTTCAATGCCACCGCCGCGTGTCTCCACGTTCTTCCCCTCTTCTACCGTTGCTGCCTCCCCCTCTGTCTCTGGTCCTTCTTCAATAGGACCAGCTTGGATCTCTCAGCAGATGAGCCAACCAAAGAGGAAAGTCCCCATCGCTCCGATGGACTTTTCAATCATTCCGGCTAAAGGAGCAAAGAAGCACAAGCCGGTTACACGCTTCTTCAAGAGCGCTGCAGGTGAGAGGGTTATGGAAATTGCCTACCCCGATCCCACCAAAGAGAAAGAAGATCTGTCTCCGGCAGATTTCACAGTGACCCAAGTCACAATGGGGACATCCTCTGAAAGTCTCCAGGGGGAAGCTCGTTCGCGATTGATGCACTTTGTGAAAAGCTTCAAGAAGCCAAAGAAGAAAAGAGGCTACTAAAGGAGTAGAATAAATACCTGCTTCAAGCCCTACAGAAGATGGGAAGTGCACCTCCCACAACTGCCGCCGAGACTCCTGAGCTGCTCAGTCAGGAGAAGATCAATGAATATTCAAAGATCGGCGAGCAGGGTATGGCTGTTTCTGCTTGGAGGAGCCAAATCCTTAAGGATAGTGAAAAGGTGATCGCCGAGTATATCAGTTTATACCTGAACATCGAGAAGGCGAATAAGGAACTCCAAACATTAGCAAGTCCAGTGTCAGAAGAGCTCGAAAACGCAAGACTCCAACACGAGGCCTTCCAACAAATGTTCGACTGTTCAGTCGAAGATTTGGTCAAGTTTGGAGTATTCGGTCATCCAAGGACCCTCAACAAGACTATGTCCACTCTGGACTACAGGATAGATCAGCTCGAATTTGTGTTAGAGAAGATAGACAAGGTGAAGGAAGAGGCCCTGGATGCGATGCATCAAATGGAGAAGATTGTTCTATCTATGACTCCAGGGTTGCTCACTCCTTCCCTCACCTTGAGATCAGCTGACGATACTATCCGAATTTTCAAGGAGTTAGCTTCTCAAGGGACAGGGCCAGAAGTCACTTTCGACATCGAATCCATCAACAACCTACTGGCCTGTAGAGACTTCATCGGGTCCCTAATCGAGGCGGGTAAAGACTATTCCAAGGTCCCCGAAAAGCTCATTGATGAGCGGGAAACTTGCGAAGCAATCAGTGAAAGGCACCAGGATCCGTCACAGGATCAATTCGGGCCAATGATCAGCAAGTTCTTGGAATACCGCGCTCAGTTCCAAATAACATCACCTGAGCAGCATCAGAAACAAGCTACCCCTTTTCGGCTGCAGGATGATGATGACGAGTAGCTGTTCTTCTTCTTCTGTTTCTTCTTCTCCCTCTTCTCCGACTTTCTTTTCGCGATATCTCAAGTATGTTGGTACAAACGATGACATCATCCATGTTGCATCATGGGATGATGTCATCCACTCAAAGATGTAAAAGTCAACATGACTTTGGATATTTTGTAAATATCTTGTAAGATATTTTGTGTGTTGTTTTGTTGGCTTTTGTCTTCTCTCCTCCTCATCTTCTATATATACAGGAATACTTGTTGTATTCGGGGGTGAACATTTTTCAGATAGAAATAGAAGTGAGGAGAGAAAGACTTTGAGCTTTCTTGTAACAGAAAAGAACCATAATACAATTATTCAGACTTTGTGCTCAATAACTGTGTTATACATTAAGATCTTTCTTATGTTAGATCTGCATGTGTTTATTCTGTTGAATTCATATCTACTTTTCCGTCACTTGTTTATCAGTATTGCTTTGTTTATTTATGCAAGTAGGTTTGGCTCTGTTTACTACCAAGCCCAAAGCATAGATCTTCTGACCCTTCCGCTTTGGAACTCATTTCTTTTCTTCCTTCGGATCTGTTCTTTCTCTTCTCCTTCTTTTATTCCTTTCTCTTCGCAGCCTAGAACACTCTACTGGGATGAGATCCCAACCCCCGAAGGCAGAATCTGTGAGACTTGCATAGGTTCCTGCTAGTAGAAGTAGCAATAAACCAGTTTCGCTTTGCTGTCTCAAAGAGGGGCTAAGCCCCTGCACACTGTTGGCTCGTCTATCCATAGATCTATCCACGCGACAGATTTTCGCTCAATGACCTCTATCCCTTAGAGGATCTCAATTAGAGCTTGTCGATGTGATTCAGATGTTTGAATGAGATCATAGAGTGTCATTTTTACAGGAGATTGGTGAAGTTGTTTGATCATAGTGCGATGGGCAACTCCATCAGAGACTGGATAGGCCGGTCCATGAATAACCACTTTAGGTGGTGGTGTGATCGGGATGGTGGAAGGAGAAAGAGAGACCACCGGTGTGCTCTCTTTAGCTTTTCCATTGTTTTTCTGACCTCGAGTAGTAATGCTAATCATGTTGATCTCATGAATGTGAGATGAGGAAGATGACAGGGATAAGTCATTGTTCTCAAGAGGTGGGGTTGCAATGATGATAGATTTTGGTGAGGCGGGGATAGGTGGTATAGGAGAAGGGATTGAAGCTAAGGGTTTGTTCTTCCGTAAGTCATCTTTCTGAGATTTTCTATCCGAGATAGGTGACTGGCGAAGGATGGCTTTCAAAGCTTTGCATCCTTCTACATTGTGTCCTGGTGTGTGGTGATAGGCACAGATTTTAGATTCATCATAACCTATAGGTTGAGGTTTAGATGGATCATAGGGTCTAAGTGGGGGTAGGGAAATGGTCGCATCCCCTACCAGCATATCAAGGATCTTGGCATAAGATCGTTTGAGCGGGTCAAACGAAGATGTGGCTATTGATTGATTGGGTGAAATTATTGATTGTTTTGGTAATGGTTGGGTATGAGTGGTTCATATGGGTGGTAGTTTAGCAAAGGGATTTTGATGATTGGGTTGAACTTGGTGTGGCTTATTTTGCATAGAAGTCATGTTTAGCTGGTTAGATGAGGAGGCCATAGATGACGTGGTTGCAGAAAAAAACCATGGGGAAAGAGGAGCGGTAGTAAACAATTCCTTCGATGATTGAGTTTGCTTAGGGTTGGTAGGTAGGAAAGATACTTGGGGCGATGGTGTTGAGATGCCTGTGGATTTTTGTATGGGTGCAGAAGGTGTTGGTTGTGTTAAAGAAGATGTGGGAGGCATGGTGTATTGAGGCAAGGTGGAGGGGTGAGGCCCCAATATAGAAGGTAGGTGTGACGACGAGGGTTGAAACCATTCCTACTATACTGGTGTGATCAGGGGAAAGGGTTTTAGTTATGGCAGAGGCATAGATTGGAATTGAGGAGATTGGGTCTGTCTCTAGGTGGATGGACGACTTTATTTTTGGATAAGTCTAACCGTTTAGGTGGGTGCATCAGGATGGGTATTGGTAAAGTCCCAAGCATAGGGGAAGGTTTTGTTAGGTTGATAGACATTGATGAGGTATTCGGTAGATATGAGGGGGTGGAGGTGAGTACATAGGCATTTTGAGATTTTGTAAAATCTTCGGGTATATGGTGCATGGTGTGTTTGGATTAGTCATTTGCATTTTAGTAGAGCATGGTGTTCTCAAACGTGCCCATAAGAGTCGTTTATCTTCTGGGGGATGAAAATCTTCATGTATGGATGGGCATTTTGATATGGAAGAGAAGTGGGTTGTGATTCCGGTCCACTGGGGGTGTGATACAGGGGGCGAATGAGGCACTGTATCAATGGGTGTTAAAGGGTCAACCGGTCGCTGGAAAGATTTAGGCGATGAAGAACTAATAGGGAGGAGGGCATGTTCTAGAGGATCTATCCTGATTAAGGAATTTGGTGATGTAGACTCGAGGGGTTTCTCTTCTAAGGACGACAGAAAAAGTGGTGATCCTTCTTCTTTTACAGCAAGAGCTGTGGAAGGAGATGTTTGGGCAATAAATAAGTTGGATAACATCCGCTCATAGTCTTACAGGGATGTGGTGTAAGAAGGCTCTTTTGTGAGAAGATAACTCTGGACAGTTGGTTCCTTTATGGGTAAAGGAATAGCGGGGCTATCCTCTTGTCCTGATGAAGGAGAAGGGGGCGAGGACTCTTGCGTCGGTGAAGAGGCTCGATTTAGAATTTCTTCGATGGAAGCCCTTGGTTGGGAGTTGAAAACCACATGGATCTCATTCACACTCTTCTCCTCGGCTAAGGTTTCTTGGTTTGTGTTACTATTAGAGGAATGGTTTGGAAATGTTTTGTTGAAGATTTTTAAATTTCGATTAGTAGGGCATTAGGATTATCGAGGGTTATATCCCCTATATCAACCATTTCCTACACTATGTTTTTCAACATCTTGCAGTTTTCATGGCTATGTCCCTTCACATGATGGAAGTTATAGAAGTCATTTTATTTATACCAAGAAGGTATAGCGTGGGTGGAATCAAACCCGGAGTGAGGTTTAATAGGAGGTAAGGTGATAGCTCCTGCTTTAAGCAATTTTTCTAAGATCACTTCATAAGTTTCTCCCAAGGGAGTGTACTAGATGGGATCGACTTTATACTTATAAGTGGATTTTGGTGGGTATAAGATGGTGCTTGATATTTGACCGTTACTGCATGTACATCTCCTTTTGATTTTGAAGCAGCTAATGCGTGAGATTTGGTGGTGTTGGGTTTGTTCGTGGAGTCCTGGGTTCAGAAATTTGAGTTTTTGTTGCGCAACTTCAATTTCTCCTCCTCTAAGGCTCGAATCTCTAATTTTTGAGCCATAGTAAAGGCCTCATCAAAGGTGTGAAAAGTTTGAATTTGGAGGGTGGGAGAAATGTGTTTAGCGCAGGCCTGCGTAAAGATTTCAATGAGCTCAGCCTAAGGTAAGGCATAAGTAAGTTGGTTGATGAGGCCCTGCCATCATCCAACGAAATCTGTGATAGACTCATCTTCAAATTGTCGGATGGCATAGAGGTCAATAATGGATACTTTGTTGGCAATATTGATGGAGAAGTGATCCAATAAATATTGGGCTAACTGGTTAAAGAAGAAGATTGAGTGCTAGGCTAAAGTACTGTACCACGCCAAGGCAGGTCTTGATAAGGACATGGGGAAGGTATGGAGTAGTAAGGCATCATCATGAGCAATCAGATAGCAGGCATGTCTAAATGATTGCAAGTGTTGTTGAGGGTCCTCCTTACTATTAAAGTGAGTAAATTTTGGTAATTCCCATTGAGGAGGATATGTATGAAGGGGGACAGAAGGGTGAATAGGCTCGACAAACTTGCTCGTATGTCAGGGTGTTACGATTTCCTAAAATAGAAGCCTCAAGATTTTGCATCTTGTCCATCATCTGTTTAATTAAATCATTAGTTGGGTTAGATGATGGTGTTGTCATCGTAAACGGAGGAGGATTAGGCCAAGAGCCACTACTAGACAATGGTCGATTAAATGTTGATAAGGTATTGATGATGAATGTGTTGGGGAAGCCGAATAAGGGTGTCCTATATGTAACACCCTGAACTGTTGTTACTTTCCCTAAGCATTCAAGTGTTGATATGTGATTTCTTGTAAAAGGATGTGTTCCTCGATTCAGAAATCATGCTTGCAATGTACTGAATTTCTGGCAGATTGCAGATCTCGACTGAGTCAAAATATGAATAGACTCTTTTATTTATTTCATTTTGTGTCTGAATATTAATCTGATCTTGGGAAATGAAATGGTTCCCGATATCAAAGTATATCTGGAAGGTCTCGATTGTAGACCAGGTAATAATTCGTTGACATACTGATTACGCATTTAGAACAGAGCTAACTCCACTCTAGAAGGTATGATACAGGTCTTTCCGAGTTTTCAGGATGAGGACCAAACGAAGTTATTAAGGGTTAGTAACCTAAAACTAAAACCTAACCTAGGGGTTAGATTATTGTTAGTCTAACCTAGACCTAGGCTATTTGTTAATATCCTAAGTTAGTATCTTTGTATAAATTTGTTAGTGTGGGCATTACCCTAAACTCTAACCTAAGATACTAACCTAACTTTGGAGGAGATTATGAAGGGGCCGATGAAGGGTGGCGAACCATGGCGGTGTTTTCTATGGCAATAAATGTAAGGGATAAGGATGAGGGACGGAGTCATGGAGGAGGCTTAAGTGGTGGCTAATTTGTGCGAGACTTGGCAATTGCTAAGTTTGGAAATGGACTTAAATTTTTAGTTGGGTATCGCTTGATTCGGCGGTCGGTGGGAGTAGAGTTTAAGCGGGAAAATTGGTTAATGGCATTCAATACTCTCGGAAGTCGAGCTCGGAACTCGCGAGAAGGCATGCAAGCGGAAATTTGGGGGTTTGTTTGGCTTGTCACGATTTTCGGTCTTCTCTCTCTCTCTCTGCTTGTTTCTTGGTTCTTCGCTTTTGATTCTCTTTGAGTTGCATGGCATGTATGAACTGCCATAGCTCTTTTCTCTGTCATGGAAGATATATATATGCGATGAAGACAATGAAATTTTGTTGGTTGCTTTATCGTGGAAAAGAAAAGGGAGTTTGAGCTCTTCCGTG
This sequence comes from Taxus wallichiana var. yunnanensis, assembly GCA_018340775.1. NCBI lineage: Eukaryota > Viridiplantae > Streptophyta > Pinopsida > Cupressales > Taxaceae > Taxus > Taxus wallichiana. The sequence continues at coordinate 765,645,163 of CM031242.1, read as the reverse complement.
GTCCGCCAGAAATTTGATCAACATACAGGCATGCTAGGCCCTAACCTTTAAATATCTTGCTGTTTTTCAAGTGCTTTCATTAAAACAACTCTGTTCAAATGTTTTGTGAAGATTGGATGAATTTTCTATGAGATCTAGTTTGATTTTTAAGCACTTTGTATCTCTTAAGTTCGATTTTTCAATTTCCTCTTGATGGGTGTTTGTTGAAATCGAACTTCAACTCTATTTGTTTGAGTATTCGTTCTGGCTTATGCATGTGAGGTATTTATTTATAAGGTTCGAGTGTTCGGCCTGTTTGGCGTGAGCCCTTAGAATATACCTATGTGTAGTATGAGACCACTGTATGTCTTTGATTCGTGGTCGTTGTCTTGTTATTGAAACTGTATAAAATGATTTGGGTGATTACTGTAAGATTGATTGTACTATCGTTTCTTTGAAAACTCTGTCGTGGGATTTGTTGACAGCGACTAATGATACTTTCGGGTTTCATTTGTTTTCAATTTTTAGCTTGGAACAGGCAACTGTAGTGTTACCATAGTCTTTTCGACCTAGCGGAAGTTGTTTTCCTTGTTATTAGGTTAGCGGGATTACTTGCGCACTGTGTATAATATAAATACACCTGTACTTTGTTGTATCGACTCAGTGGAGTCGATGATTGAATCGTATTGCTATCTATTGCTGGAAATGTAGATTCATCCATAAGTTTTGTGAATGGATTTTTGTGAAAGCTTTGATAAGATGAAAGCAGGGCTTTTGGCTCTTGTATATTTGAAATAATTAAAGGATAAAGACTTCCTGTGTAGGCATTTTCTTTTCTATCAGAAAGCTGTTCGAAAGTTCGAAGCGGCTCAGTGGTTGTCCTTGCTTGAAATGGGTATTCGACTTGTTTCACTTATTCATTCTGAATGTTAGCCATGAGTGGTATATATGGATTTATCATCCAATTTCATAGTACGTTGCTGTAGGTACAGAGGTTATAAGTGCAAAACCTTTAACAGTTACATTGTGATTATATAGATTTAAACTATTGTGGCTTGGACGACTCTGAGGAGTCGATTGAATGATTCATTTTATTTTTGAGCCAAATAAAGTTAAGTGTTGGTATTTTAAGTGCCGGCGACTTAATGGAATAACATGTATTTCGATTTTGTTATTGCGATTGGAATTCCTTCGTGTTTTTGGGATTTTGAGGTTCAGATTCTTAGGTGGACATGTATGTCTTCGACCTGTGCAAATTAGTGTAAAATGATTGGCAGAGAGTAATTTGTTGTCTGATTATTGTTATGCTTTGTTGATGAATGTCAGTATGAATTCTTATGCATTTGCTTGAATTGATACCTCCGTTTGAATCATTGGAATTCTGGAAAGGTAACTAGTACTTCTGTCTCCTTTTGAGCTTGACCTTGGACTGTCTTTGTTACTTTTTGAGGTCCTTGAGTATGGATGACCGTTTCGTGTTCTGACCTTGTTGGGTAAGTCGCGAATATCACTCCAAGACTTGTATGCGGCAAGGTAAGGATCGTTGGCTGAATTCCTTTCTTTTACTTCAGTCCGATTTTGACTGAGCAAGAATATGTATGCTATGTTCTTTTCCAATTAATCTGTCCGATTTGACTGTGCATGATTTGGAAATACCGTGTGGGCAACATAGCATAGTCCATTGGAAACCTTCGATTGCTTGATACGATAAGGTTGTTGTTTTCAGCGATACGCTTGTATTTCTTGTTTTCAACTTGTGTCAATGCCTTACTGTGTAAAAGGAACTAGCATTAGGCTTAGGGTTGATACATGTTTTGTTGATGTGTTAGTTGCTGTACAAGAGTTTGCTGTGTTTCTGTTTCTTGATTAAACAGTGATCTTGGTTGCGGCTTGTCTAACTTGTTCATTTTTATACTGGTTGAATGTTTTCATATGTGAAGGCAGTACAGTGATGAACTTATGAGAAAGGAAGTATGAATGGTTTGGTTCTTTCTCTTCCTTTATTTAAAATTATTGATAATTGACTAGCAGTGGGAAATTGTTGTAACATATTGGTGGAATCCCGAATTGTTATGTTATTTCCTTTTTGGAGAATGAAACAATCTGACCAATGTTGTGATTTTGGATTTAATGATTGTTGTGTACATTCGTTCCTTGTTTCTTAATGTTTGATGAAATATTAGAAAGTGATTAAGACTATTTGTAACAATGATAGAGTTACATATTTGTAATCATTTTGTGTTACAAGGGCATAGTCGATTATGTTTACTTATGTGAATATCGAGATCTCATTTAAACAGGGTGTTTAATGAAAACAATTGATGGATTGCAATTGTTTTAAAAGTTAGTGCTTATCATGCTCGGTTCATTGGCTGACTCATGTTGACTATTTTTGCGAGATGGTTGCCGTAAGAGGTAAAACAATGCAGATCTGGCGGTGATCGGATAGTTTATTTGATTTATAAAAAGAATTACAACTTGATTTTATAGATGTACTATATGTGAAAAGATGTTTCTTTTCGTTAGCATTATATTAAGCATCTTTGTTGCATAAAATGTAATTGTATGAGTTTCGAAAGGAATGAAAATAAGTGTTTGATACTTATGTGTTGTATTCTATTCTGAAAGATGAACTTCTTCGGTTTATGTAACGAAGGGGCATAGTTATCTTTGTATAATATGGATGCTTTTGTGATTGACAATGAAAGCTTGTAAGTAATTAGACTAAATTCTTATGAGTATTTAGTAGTTCTAATTTGTTCTAGCAAAAGCAATATTGTAATTTAATTATTGTCTCTCTAGAAGATAGGTTAAAATTGAGCCTAAAAGAGAACGCTAAACAAGTTGGATTGAATTACTAATCCCTAGTCCTAAGTATAACAGGACAATAGTAAATTGGATTCTTAATCATTTATATCTCTAAACTAAAAAGTATGATATAAATTCAGTTAAGAGAACTGATAGGCAATCAAAGGAGTTCAGATGGCAATCTCAAGTAAAGGTTATGAGATATTGTCCCATTCTGTTGCTTTAGAATCAGGTGTATTCTAATGACTCCTTGATGAGAGCGTGACCGTAATACCTCTACCAGTAATGAGTCTTTTAGAGGAGGGTCGTCTTAAGACAAAGAATCCAGGGATTTAAAAAGGCTAACCTTAGGGAAAAGTCTTTAAAAGTAATTTAATCTCAAGTGCGTAACGCTTGTTATTGGGTAGATCTTCTCGAGGCGGATTTAAAGGTTGACGACATAAAGTCGACTGCAGGGCTGTACCTCCGAGAAGATTAGGATCTTCTCGAAGTTACAACAATGCAGGTGACTTATGGCGACACCCTTTGCATTGATCACTAAGATTTATACTTGATTTCGCATTACGAGTTACCACAGGACCGATTAAGAACGTGGTCATGTTATAAAATGCCTCGGAGATTTGGGGTATCATGACACACTGGTTGAACTGCAAGGTTGAACCAGTATGTCATCATATCCCTAATCCTCGTGGGCATCCATATAACATTATCACCTTGTTAATCTGCCTCCGAGTGATTCAGCTGTGAAAGGAAGGACCTGATGGTAGTCGTAAGTATAAGACATTCTATATAACATATGAATGGGGTGAAGGGCGTATTCAGTTTGGCGAGTATGTCCTTAAGGAATACGAGACATGAACAGTATGTTTCAAATCTTTGGCCAAAGTATCGCAATTTCTTGATTGCGTTGTCCTAATTCACCTAGTCTAAGGGATGAGATGCCGATGAATAATGGTACTTGAGTTATTGAGTTAGATTCCTTGGACAGAGCATTCTGAATCCCAGATTAGGGAAGAGAACCGCCAGAGTGTTGTGTTAAATAAAAACACTAACTCTTTTTACTCATGAATAGATCGGTAGATTACCGAGTCATGGAATGAATAGATCGGAGGTATTCCGAGTCATTACAGCTGCATATGGTTGTTTGTTATATAAATGGTTATTTGAATTGTGAGTTCTAAATTATGTATTTAGAACCAGTATGCAATTATCAAAAAAAAAAAAAAAAAATTGACTTGTTCTATTGTCTAAAATAAGGATGTTACATCTTGGTATCAGAGCAGAAGGTTGCAGCTCTTGGACCTATTGAGTCCATAATCTGATAAAAACCTGAATTTTCTTGTAACAGAAAATGGTTAGAACAAGGGGAAACGTTGCGAGTAATGCTCCACCTGAAGGAGGAGCGGCAACAACCCAGAAACTGGATGAGATCCTTGCTGCCCTGTTGGACACAAGAGATCGCTTGGCTGTACTTGAACAGCAGGTGACGGGAAATGAGGAGGATGAAGAAGCTGATAATAATAATCAGCAACCTCCTGAGGGCAATCCCGACACGGGTGTTGATGTTAATGCTGTGAATGCACCTGTGCAACCAGAAAATAAAAAGGCCAGATTGGCAGCAGAACTCACTAATGATATAAAAAGGATAAGTCCACCTAAGTACGATGGCACCACATTAGGAGATGGAGCTGAGAACTGGCTCAGCGAAATGGAGAAGTACTTTGCAATAAGGAACTTCTCAGAAGAAACCAAGGCTATATGGGGAGCCTATCAGCTTTCACACGAAGCATCTTCGTGGTGGGATAGCCGAAAAGCTGAGCTAAACATTGATGAGACCAATATCACTTGGGATCAATTTAAAGGCTATTTTAGGCAACGTTGGCTGCCACAACTTTTCTATGATCAGAAAATGACAGAATTTCAGAACTTGACCCAAGGGAAGTTAACAGTAACTGAATTCTGGGAGCGGTTTACAAAACTCCTCAAGTATGTGCCGCAGTATCAAACTGACGAAAAATTCAGGATACGGAAATTCATCATGGGATTGAATCCTGTGATAGGGGGAGAGGTCGATGTTCACAGTCCAACCACTATGGAAGGAGTTGTTGAGAAGGCCATAAGGCAAGAACAGAAATTAAAGGCTATTTCTGCGCATAAGGAGGAAGTGCGGAAGAAGACTGCAAACCCTTCTTCAACCTCTCTTGCACCTTGAGAAAGGACCGTGGAAAAAGTTTGGAAACAAGAGTAAGTTTCCAGGGGATAACAATAAGAAAGCAGCAGTAAATAAGCCTGCTGGAAATATAAGGGATAATTTTGTTAAAAACTATATTAATGGACAGAAGTCCTATGGAGGACAGCATGAAAATTTCAAGGCTGGAGGTAATGATGAGCCTAAGAAGGGACCTGTAGGAGGCTGCTACACTTGTGGTAAAGATCATTACGCAAATCAATGTCCTTTAAAGAAGGACGATCGTAATCATGACATAAGATACATCTTTGCGATGAGTGAACAAGCAAGTGAAAAGCAAGCAACACCTATAGAAGTTAGGGTAAGTTATTCGGCATACCTGTCACTATTCTTTTTGATACAGGAGCTACTGAATGTTTTATTTCTAATAAACTTGCTTCTAAACTTAAAAGAAAAGCTGGGAAAATGGATAAATCTTGGACTGTAGAGTATGGTAATAATTCTGTTCATACAGTGAGTATGTGTCTCTTTGGAGCAGTCCTTGATTTACCTAATTTCTCCACGGAAGTTGATCTCTATGTTACACCTTTGGGATCGTATGACATTATTATTGGTGTCAATTGGTTATCTGACCATAAAGCAAAGGTAGATTGCTATGAGAAGAACATAAAATGTTTAGATGATCAGCTGGAATCAGCAGAGATTCAAGGTGTGAAACGAGAAATTTCAGTTAGAAAACTGTCAGCTATGCAGCTTAAAAAGGCTAAGAATAAAGGATGTACCCTTTATGCAGTAAAGATATCTGAATCTTCAGAAGAAGATAGTGATTTCATGAAGCAAATTCCACTGTTACAAAGTTTCAGGGATGTTTTTCCTGAGGAATTACCAGGGTTACCTCCCAAGAGAGAATTTGATTTTACCATTGAAATCAAGCCTGGAACTGAACCTATTTCCAAGGCGCCTTATCGGATGACTACTACGGAGTTAGTCGAGCTTAAGGCACAACTACAAGAGCTTTTGTCTAAAGGATTGATTAGACCAAGTGTTTCGCCTTGGGGAGCACCTGTGATATTTGTGAAAAAGAAGGATGGAACACTGAGGCTGTGTATTGATTATCGGATGTTGAACAAAGCAACGATCAAGAACCGATATCCACTTCCTAGGATCGATGATCTGTTTGATCAGATGCGTGGAGCAGCGGTTTATTCTAAGATAGATCTTCGATCTGGTTATCATCAGCTAAGAATTAAAGAGGAAGATATTCATAAAACAGCTTTCCGAACAAGGTACGGACATTATGAATTCACAGTTCTAGCCTTTGGGTTAACTAATGCACCTGCAGCCTTTATGAATTTAATGAACAATATTTTTCAAGAATACCTGGACAAGTTTGTACTTGTATTCTTGGACGATATTCTCATTTATTCTAAGAGCGTTGAGGAGCACAATGAGCATTTGAAGATAGTTTTGGGAATTTTGAGAAAGAGAAAGTTGTATGGTAAGTTATCCAAATGTTCTTTCTATGATTCTGAAGTTCGCTATTTGGGTCATGTCATAAGTAAGGAAGGAATCACTGTAGATCCTTCAAAAATAGTGGCAATAACTGAGTGGCCTGCACCAAAGAATGTGCATGAAGTAAGAAGCTTCATGGGTCTTGCAGGTTACTATAGAAAATTTGTAAAGGATTTTTCTAAGGTAGCTGCACCAATAACTTCATTGCAGAAGAAAGATAAGAAATTCATGTGGAATGACAAGTGCGAAGCGGCTTTCAAAAGTCTGAAAGACCAGTTGACTTCTGCACCTATATTGGCTGTACCAGACCCTAATGGGAATTTTTTATTATGAATCGATGCTTGCACGGGAAGGCCTTGGAGGTGTTTTGCTACAAAATAATCAAGTCATAGCTTATGAAAGTAGAAAACTTAAGATTCATGAGCTGAATTATGCCCCTCATGATTTGGAACTTGCTGCCATTGTTCATGCGCTTCAAGTTTGGAGACACTACTTACTAGGGAAACCTTTTGAGTTGAAAACTGATCACTTGGGTCTGAAATATATATTTACTCAGCCCAACCTGAATGCCAGACAAAGAAGGTGGTTAGAATTTTTATCACAATATGACTTTGATATTAGCTATATCAAAGGGAAGGAGAATAGAGGCTGATGCTCTAAGTCATAGGAGGCACATTTACTGCTCTCATGCGTTGAGAACTCGAGTTTAAAGACGAGGTAAAAGTGCCTCGAGAATCGGATGCATATTTTCAGCAAGTAAAAGCGGTAACTTGCTGCGAGAACCTAAAGATAAAAGGTATGAAGGTTTTCATCTTGATAATGAAGGAGTCTTGCGTTATGAAAATAGGGTATATGTACCTGTGCTGAATGATTTGAGAAAGAAGTTGTTAGTTGAATTTCATAATTCACCTTTCTCTGGGCACCCGGGTATCACAAAAATGCTAGCTGATTTGAAACGACAATACTTACGGGAAGGTATGAAAAAGGATGTGATAAATTTGTGACTCATTACCGGAATGTCGGCGGGTGAAGGCGAGCATATGCACCCTGCTGGGCTGTTATATCCTCATAGCATACCGCAGTACAAATGGCAAGTAATAACCATGGATTTTGTACAAGGACTACCTATGTCCAGGAATAAGCATGATGTTATCCTGGTAGTTGTAGATAAACCGACTAAGGTAGCTCATTTCATCATTTGGAAATCTAAAGGATGATTCCCAGTCTTTGCCAAGAGGTTCGTACACGAAATTTTCAGATTGCATGGTGTGCAGAACTGATTATTTTTGACAGGATCCTAGAATGACGTCGAGGTTTTGGCAAGCGCTTAACGCAGCCCTAGGAACAAAACTAAACTTGATTACGCATATCATCCGAGAAACGGATGGGAAAGGCGAGAGGGTAAATCAAGTGTTGGAGGACATGTTGCGAATGTATTGCATGGATCAACAGTATAAATGGGAAGAGTATCTCCCATTAGTTGAGTTCGCATACAACAACACTTATCACTCTTCGCTTAAGATGGCACCTTTTGAAGCACTTTATGGAAGAAAGTGCAGAACCCCTGTAAGTTGGGACAGTGTAGAGGATAGAGTGGTAATTGGACCAGAGATTCTCACAGAGATGGAACAGCAAGTTAAGCTGATTCGTGAACGATTAAAGGAAGCAGCGGATAGACAGAAGAGCTATGCTGACCTTAAGCGGGTTGATAGAAAGTTTGAGCTTGGTGATAAGGTTTTTCTGCGTGTTAAACCCAGAAAGAGTTCTATAACTTTTGGCAAGGCTGCCAAGTTGTCACCACGATATGTGGGACCTTTCGAGATTGTCGAAATAATCAATCCTGTAGCTTATCGTTTAGCATTGCCACCTGCTTTATCTCGTATGCATGATGTTTTCCATATTTCTTTGCTTAAGAAATACGTTTCAGATCTGTCACATGTTTTAAATTGGAATTCCTTGCAGGTCCAAGACCCAGGAATAATCGTGGTTAAACCCACAAGAGTACTGGAAACTCGCCAATTGCATTTGAGAAATCGTGATATTCAGCAATGTAAGGTCCAGTGGGACCAGTTTAGCGAAGAAAGTGCAACTTGGGAAAACCTGGAAGAGATGAAAATTGCTTTTCCTTCTCTTTTTGCAACAGAATGAAATCTGTTGATAAAATACTGTTATGAACTTATTGTTTTTAAGTATTTATGAAAGCCAGATGAAGGCAGACTTTATTCAGGTTGAATAAAAGTGTTGTGACATTGATTTCTGAAACTATTTAATATGGAAGTAGTCACATTGTTTGTGTACTAATAAATTGATTGACCTGAAGGTTAAATTTAATATGTAATTCATCGGGACGATGAATCTTTTTAGGAGGGAAGCATGTAACACCCTGAACTGTTGTTACTTTCTCCTAAGCATTCAAGTGTTGATATGTGATTTCTTGTAAAAGGATGTGTTCCTCGATTCAGAAATCATGCTTGTAATGTACTGAATTTCTGGCAGATTGCAGATCTCGACTGAGTCAAAATATGAATAGACTCTTTTATTTATTTCATTTTGTGTCTGAATATTAATCTGATCTTGGGAAATGAAATGGTTCCCGATATCAAAGTATATCTGGAAGGTCTCGATTGTAGACCAGGTAATAATTCGTTGACATACAATTCTGCATTAAGAACAGGAGCTAACTCCACTCTAGAAGGTATGATACAGGTCTTTCCGAGTTTTCAGGACGAGGACCAAACGAAGTTATTAAGGGTTAGTAACCTAAAACTAAAACCTAACCTAGGGGTTAGATTATTGTTAGTCTAACCTAGACCTAGGCTATTTGTTAATATCCTAAGTTAGTATCTTTGTATAAATTTGTTAGTGTGGGCATTACCCTAAACTCTAACCTAAGATACTAACCTAACTTTGGAGGAGATTATGAAGGGGCCGATGAAGGGTGGCGAACCATGGCGGTGTTTTCTATGGCAATAAATGTAAGGGATAAGGATGAGGGACAGGTCATGGCGGAGGCTTAAGTGGCGGCTAATTTGTGCAGACTTGGCAATTGCTAAGTTTGGAAATGGACTTAAATTTTTAGTTGGACTGTCGCCAATTCTGGCGGTCGGTGGGAGTAGAGTTTAAGCGGGAAAATTGGTTAATGGCATTCAATACTCTCGGAAGTCGAGCTCGGAACTCGCGAGAAGGCATGCAAGCGGAAATTTGGGGGTTTGTTTGGCTTGTCGCGATTTTCGGTCTTTCTCTGCTCGTTTACTGGTTCTTCGCACCAGTTCTCTTTGAGTTGCATGGCATGTATGAACTGCCATAGCTCTTTTCTCTGTCATGGAAGATATATATGCGATGAAGACAGCGAAATTTTGTTGGTTGCTTTATCGTGGAAAAAGAAAAGGGAGTTTGAGCTCTTCCTGTGGTCTGCTTCGGAAATTTGATCAACATACAGGCATGCTAGGCCCTAACCTTTAAATATCTTGCTGTTTTTCAAGTGCTTTCATTAAAACAACTCTGTTCAAATGTTTTGTGAAGATTGGATGAATTTTCTATGAGATCTAGTTTGATTTTCGGCACTGTATCTCTTCTGGTTCGATTTTTCAATTTCCTCTTGATGGGTGTTTGTTGAAATCGAACTTCAACTCTATTTGTTTGAGTATTCTTTCTGGCTTATGCATGTGAGGTATTTATTTATAAGGTTCGAGTGTTCGGCCTGTTTGGCGTGAGCCCTTAGAATATACCTATGTGTAGTATGAGACCACTGTATGTCTTTGATTCGTGGTTGTCTTGTTATTGAAACTGTATAAAATGATTTGGGTGATTACTGTAAGATTGATTGTACTATCGTTTCTTTGAAAACTCTGTCGTGGGATTTGTTGACAGCGACTAATGATACTTTCGGGTTTCATTTGTTTTCAATTTTTAGCTTGGAACAGGCAACTGTAGTGTTACCATAGTCTTTTCGACCTAGCGGAAGTTGTTTTCCTTGTTATTAGGTTAGCGGGATTACTTGCGCACTGTGTATAATATAAATACACCTGTACTTTGTTGTATCGACTCAGTGGAGTCGATGATTGAATCGTATTGCTATCTATTGCTGGAAATGTAGATTCATCCATAAGTTTTGTGAATGGATTTTTGTGAAAGCCTGATAAGATGAAACAGGGCTTTTGGCTACTGTATATTTGAAATAATTAAAGGATAAAGACTTCCTGTGTAGGCATTTTCTTTTCTATGAGAAAGCTGTTCGAAAGTTCGAAGCGGCTCAGTTGCTGTCCTTGCTTGAAATGGGTATTCGATTTGTTTCACTTATTCATTCTGAATGTTAGCCATGAGTGGTATATATGGATTTATCAACCAATTTCATAGTACGTTGCTGTAGGTACAGAGGTTATAAGTGCAAAACCTTTAACAGTTACATTGTGATTATATAGATTTAAACTATTGTGGCTTGGACGACTCTGAGGAGTCGATTGAATGATTCATTTTATTTTTGAGCCAAATAAAGTTAAGTGTTGGTATTTTAAGTGCCGGCGACTTAATGGAATAACATGTATTTCGATTTTGTTATTGCGATTGGAATTCCTTCGTGTTTTTGGGATTTTGAGGTACAGATTCTTAGGTGGACATGTATGTCTTCGACCTGTGCAAATTAGTGTAAAATGATTGGCAGAGAGTAATTTGTTGTCTGATTATTGTTATGCTTTGTTGATGAATGTCAGTATGAATTCTTATGCATTTGCTTGAATTGATACCTCCGTTTGAATCATTGGAATTCTGGAAAGGTAACTAGTACTTCTGTCTCCTTTTGAGCTTGACCTTGGACTGTCTTTGTTACTTTTTGAGGTCCTTGAGTATGGATGACCGTTTCGTGTTCTGACCTTGTTGGGTAAGTCGCGAATATCACTCCAAGACTTGTATGCGGCAAGGTAAGGATCGTTGGCTGAATTCCTTTCTTTTACTTGATCGATTTTTTTGGTGAGCAAGAATATGTATGCTATGTTCTTTTCCAATTAATCTGTCCGATTTGACTGTGCATGATTTGGAAATACCGTGTGGGCAACATAGCATAGTCCATTGGAAACCTTCGATTGCTTGGTACAATGAGGTTGTTGTTTTCAGCGATACGCTTGTATTTCTTGTTTTCAACTTGTGTCAATGCCTTACAGTGTAAAAGGAACTAGCATTAGGCTTAGGGTTGATACATGTTTTGTTGATGTGTTAGTTGCTGTACAAGAGTTTGCTGTGTTTCTGTTTCTTGATTAAACAGTGATCTTGGTTGCGGCTTGTCTAACTTGTTCATTTTTATACTGGTTGAATGTTTTCATATGTGAAGGCAGTACAGTGATGAACTTATGAGAAAGGAAGTATGAATGGTTTGGTTCTTTCTCTTCCTTTATTTAAAATTATTGATAATTGACTAGCAGTGGGAAATTGTTGTAACATATTGGTGGAATCCCGAATTGTTATGTTATTTCCTTTTTGGAGAATGAAACAATCTGACCAATGTTGTGATTTTGGATTTAATGATTGTTGTGTACATTCGTTCCTTGTTTCTTAATATTTGATGAAATATTAGAAAGTGATTAAGACTATTTGTAACAATGATAGAGTTACATATTTGTAATCATTTTGTGTTACAAGGGCATAGTCTGATTATGTTTACTTATGTGAATATCAGATCTCATTTAAACAGGGTGTTTAATGAAAACAATTGATGGATTGCAATTGTTTTAAAAGTTAGTGCTTATCATGCTCAGTTCATTGAACTGACTCATGTTGACTATTTTTGCAGATGGTTGCCGTAAGAGGTAAAAACAATGCAGATCTGGCAGGCTGATCAGATAGTTTATTTGATTTATAAAGAATTACAGCTTGATTTTATAGATGTACTATATGTGAAAAGATGTTTCTTTTCCGTTAGCATTATATTAAGCATGCTGTTGCATAAAATGTAATTGTATGAGTTTCGAAAGGAATGAAAATAAGTGTTTGATACTTATGTGTTGTATTCTATTCTGAAAGATGAACTTCTTCGGTTTATGTAACGAAGGGGCATAGTTATCTTTGTATAATATGGATGCTTTTGTGATTGACAATGAAAGCTTGTAAGTAATTAGACTAAATTCTTATGAGTATTTAGTAGTTCTAATTTGTTCTAGCAAAAGCAATATTGTAATTTAATTATTGTCTCTCTAGAAGATAGGTTAAAATTGAGCCTAAAAGAGAACGCTAAACAAGTTGGATTGAATTACTAATCCCTAGTCCTAAGTATAACAGGACAATAGTAAATTGGATTCTTAATCATTTATATCTCTAAACTAAAAAGTATGATATAAATTCAGTTAAGAGAACTGATAGGCAATCAAAGGAGTTCAGATGGCAATCTCAAGTAAAGGTTATGAGATATTGTCCCATTCTGTTGCTTTAGAATCAGGTGTATTCTAATGACTCCTTGATGAGAGCGTGACCGTAATACCTCTACCAGTAATGAGTCTTTTAGAGGAGGGTCGTCTTAAGACAAAGAATCCAGGGATTTAAAAAGGCTAACCTTAGGGAAAAGTCTTTAAAAGTAATTTAATCTCAAGTGCGTAACGCTTGTTATTGGGTAGATCTTCTCGAGGCGGATTTAAAGGTTGACGACATAAAGTCGACTGCAGGGCTGTACCTCCGAGAAGATTAGGATCTTCTCGAAGTTACAACAATGCAGGTGACTTATGGCGACACCCTTTGCATTGATCGCTAAGATTTACACTTGATTTCGCACGAGTTACCCTGGGACCGATTAAGAACGTGGTCATGTTATAAGGCGCCTCGGAGATTTGGGGTATCATGACACACTGGTTGAATTGCAAGGTTGAACCAGTATGTCATCATATCCCTAATCCTCGTGGGCATCCATATAACATTATCACCTTGTTAATCTGCCTCCGAGTGATTCAATTTGTGAAAGGAAGGGTGACGATGAAGTAAGTATAAGACATTCTATATAACATATGAATGGGGTGAAGGACGTATTCGGTTTGACGAGTATGCCGTTAAGGAATACGAGACATGAACAGTATGTTTCAAATCTTTGGCCAAAGTATCGCAAGTGGCGATTGCGTTGTCCTAATTCACCTAGTCTAAAGGATGAGATGCCGATGAATAATGGTACTTGATTATTGAGTTAGATTCCTTGGACAGAGCATTCTGAATCCCAGATTAGGGAAGAGAACCGCCAGAGTGTTGTGTTAAATAAAAACACTAACTCTTTTTACTCATGAATAGATCGGTAGATTACCGAGTCATGGAATGAATAGATCGGAGGTATTCGAGTCATTACATTTGCATATGGTTTATCTGTTATATAAATGGTTATTTGAATTGTGAGTTCTAAATTATGTATTTAGAACCAGTATGCAATTATCAAAAAATAAAAAATAAAAAAAAATTGACTTGTTCTATTGTCTAAAATAAGGATGTTACACTATATAAGATGTAGAGGCCACCGGATGCGTTTGCGGAAATGAAAAAGTGGGCGGAGCCTGAGAGGGAAAGATCATGTGGATAGGTGGTAGAGAACAAGTTATGAAAGAGGCAATTTACGAGAGGGATGAGGTAGGGGCAGTGGACGGTAGTGATATGTGAGGCCCCAAATTAACCAAAGGAAAGCCAATTGGTACAGTATGGACCATCGAATCCACTGAGCTGGGAGACGGGGCTAAGGATGAAGATAGTGAGGTGGAGTTATTAGGTGGGGAAGGAGCTAAGTGAGTGGCTATACTAATAGGCATACCCAAGAGGAGTTGACCATCGGGTGTACGGTTAGGGGTATGAGACAAATAATACTATACGGCGCCAAGATTAGCATCCAAAAATTTAGCAAAATCTTGATCTCGCGAGAGATCTTGGGAAAATCATTGGTGTCGTAGGATTCCCCATAGGATACGAAGGGGGTGACTCGGGAAAATACACGGAACAAGCATGTGAAGCCATGGTTGCAGCTTGTTTTGGGTGATAACAACCATGGATAAGAGGATACAACAGAGAATTAGTCAATCAGGAACAGAAAATGCAACAAAATGTTGGGATTGGTAGGTTACTAGTTTGTCAGGAACTGTAAAACACAGTAACCGATATCGGTCTCAGAATCGATGATGTCTGTCAAACTATAACCGGTGTCGAGTCCAATAACCAATGTTGGTAGAAGAGGACCAGGTGCGATTCTTGTGAAGGAAAAGAGAGAATGTAAGAGGCTACTGGTTTGGGGATAACAAGGCTTAGTATACCCACCAAAGTATCTCGAAGTGATAAGCGAGACGAGGGGTATACAGAAAAAAACACTAAAAGAAAAATAGAAAAACCATAGAGACTAAAGGAAGATGCACAAGCAAATCAAGAGACTAACCATAGGATTAGTTTTAATCACTTTTGGGCTTATGCCTTAGATGCCAGATGATGTCAATCCTAAACAAAATACCTAAGGGAGATGTCAAGTTTGTTTTGGCTTGTAAGGCTACCTCAATCGGGCCGAGGAATACTGCGGGAAAGGGGGATGTTTGAGATGTTGTGTAGATTATGATGTGATTTTGTATGTGTTGTGCAGTGAGAGTAAGATTAATTTCTCATCAATACCGTGGATATCACCCCCACGTGTATGACCTGTTACTTAATCTACATTCACTAGAATTAAAAACAGCAAGCAAGAATGTGATGCACGTGTTTTAAACCCAAATCAAAGATGATATTCGATGAAGCAAAGAAGATGAATTTCACTAATGCAAAGATGTGAAAGAAATACAAATTATTTTACCAAAATGAAAAAATATTTTGTGAATATTTAGAAGAAAGAAATGGCAAGGGTGCTCCTTATATGAAAACAAGCAAGAAAGAAAGAAACCCGAATAGGGTCCCACCGGGCGTGCCAAAATGTTTCGCACAGAATTTTTAGTTCAGAATAGAGTTGCTTCTATCCTTTCATTCTCTTGAGAAACAGATAAGGGGTTAGGGTTAGGAGGAATACCTGTTGAGTGTTGGGAAGGTGTGCGCATACCGTAGAGAGATCAGACCGATTGTGAAGAACTCCTTTTTGTCTGGGAAGGACTACCTGTAAATAAGAATGCAAGACCACCAGATTTTAGTTAGACAATAAGTAAGGGAACTACCTTGGGCCCAGGAAATACTAAACTTCCTTTCGAAGGTGGTCAGTTCCCTTTTAATATAAATTATTGCAAATGATAATAAAGAAGCTATTGCGAAATCACGATTTAGGTACCTCGTTACTAAAAGCAATAGAGACTAAACTACCAATAATAAAACATCATTTTGTTTGTTTGGTCACTAGTTATTGATACGTTTAGATCAAGTTACAGGGATAGACCAGGCTGGATCTGAGGTTGTTAGGAAATAAATAGGTGAAAGGTTGGTTTTGGTATAAGTCACAGTGACCGATGCCGGTCACTGGATAACTGACCGTGGTTATAAAACCGCTACCGGTAGGAGATAACCGATATCGGTAGGGGCAGTGATTTAGGGGCTTCTGGGTAGAGGTTGATTATAGGATGGTTATGGGGTTTTTAAGGTTGGTAGATGGTTAGGGGGAATAGTAAGGAAATGGAGAAGACTCAGAGAGTGAGAAAGCTATCTTCTGGGCAATATAGGGATGGATGAATGAAGGTTAGGTGTAGGGTGCTGCTAGGTGTTAGATCCAGGGGTGAGTTTATAATTACTATCAATCAAAAGTTCATGAAGTGGAGCCTAGAATCATATAAGATACTACTTACTACTTTCTGACGAGGATACGAGTCAAGGAATGTGGTGACGAAGGCAAAGCTTAGGTGGGATGATCCGACAATTGAAAGTGAGCTGATGAAGCTATCCTCTGACTCTCCCAATGCTTGGATGAGTGTGATAGTGATCTCATTGATCAGTTACAGTCTTGGACTCAATGCTCTTCTCTACAAACTCTTTTCTCCTTCTCACTTGTCTCTTTCTTGTAAATGGATTCGGATCCTTCCATTTTGGTTTGGGTAGGTCATTTATAGGGAAATGATGGTGGTTGCATAACCGACAGCGTTCGAGTAGGGACTGGCGTCGGTTAAGTCAAAGTTGGCTATTTTTACCAAAAATAGCCAACTTTCCCTCCTTTTCTCCCGAGGGGTCAGTTGCGGGCTTGGCCAAGTCATTATTAGGCTTGTTTTGATGCGGGTGAGGGGTGATAAGTCATGGGTGTGGGTCTGGACCAAGTCATAGGTCTTAATTAGGTTAGTTTAGGGTTAGGGCTAGGTCATAGTGAGGTGGCGAGGTGAGGTGGCAGGGTTGGAGATGTGGATTTATTAATTATAATGTAATTAATAAATAATTAAGTGTGTAAGGTTTAGGTGGTGAGGTAGGGTTAGGTTGCGAGACGAGATACGGGGTATAGGGTGTCGTAAGACCCAAATTTGGTGTCTACACTATGTTAAAAATTGTGTAAAATGCCAACAACATGCCAACCTTCATCATACACCTAGTCATTCCTTAGAGGTCACCCGTGATGTTTTCCCTTCTCTTAATGGGCTTTGAATCTCGTTGGAGAAATCAATCCCTATTCTTCCTAGTGACATCAATGGATTATCACCGCTACCAAATGCTACACAAAATGGGTTAAAGCCATACCTCTCATCTCCATGAAAGCGAGAAAATATGTGAGTTCATCAATCATCACATCATCTATCACTTTAGTGTCCCACATCACCTCATCACATATAACGGTAAGAAATTTAAAAATAAAACCTTGCAAAAACTTTCTATGCCTTTGGCATTTAGCTCGATTTTCTCGTCACCTTATTACCAACAAACCAATGGCCAAGCTGAATCCACTAATAAAACCTTAAACAAAATTATCTTGAAGGTGGTTAACGATACTAGGAAGGACTGGCATACACACATTTATTTTTCCCTGTGGGCATATCGCACTAGTATTCGCACTTCCACCTTGCCACACCTTTTTCTACGGTCTACGCATGCAGGAGGTGTGCCGCCTCTCAAAGTCAGATTCCCTCACTTCACATTTCTCTTCATGAAATGCTCATTGATGATGAATTTTTTCAGAACCATTTAGAACAACTTGAGTTATTAGAAAAATGACATCTTAATGCTCTTAACCATCTTCAAGTTTACAAAAATGTGTCAAACGTGCCTATGACAAATGCATCCATGAATGAACCTTCCAAGTCGGTGACCTTTTCTGAAAGAAAATCAACATATAACCAAAGAAGAAATAAGTAAATAGGACAAATTTTCTCCTAATTGTCTTGGACCATACATCGTGACTCATACTTATGGATCATGTGCTTATCATTTATCTTCACTCGATGGTAAACTCGAACCTGAGCCCCTTAATTCCTTGCATCTTCAACCATTCTACTATTTACTTTCAGTCCTACCTCACCTTCTACCTCTTTTCATGCTCGTCCCTTGAGCACTTTTCACTTCCCTCCTTTCACTATGCCACCCCAACGATTAAATAAGAATCATGTGTGTACCCATCACTCTTTTATCTTCTCTAAAATATGTGTACCACAACACTACACATGGCATGATTCTCATGGACAATTTTCATATGCTTTTAGATGAGATCCCATGGTCATTTCACCTTGCCTTCTGAACAAGAATTTTACTCATCACCTTAAGTCTTGTCCATGACTTCAAATTCCTCACGTGGGATCCAACTCCTTGAGTCAAACTTCCAACAAAAATATGACTCCCTTAAAAGGACATATTTCTCTCTACATCGCTGCTATAAATAGACTGCTCCCTTGAAGGATAGCTATGTAAATCCTACTTTAAAAAAAAAGAGAATCTGAAGCTTCCCACATCAATCAACTTCACGAAGACCACAAGGATTTGATTTCCTCATCCCATATAGACTTCCCGCATCGATCATTCTATCTCAAATACAAGTAAAAAAACTTTTTCGTCATGGACTTGCCCATTGTGACCTTGGATCTCTTGCCAAAAGGCATGCTACCTAGTACCATATAAAAACTAACCACTTTTCACCCTCTCACCATTCACACTTTCACTTCCTACTACCTCAAGGGACCTGTTGAAACTGTGACATTCGGTGATCATGTGACTTTTCTTCACCTTTAGAATAATCAATCATGTAATGTCTTTAGGGTCTTACGTTCATCAGACTATCTAAGGTATGCCCTACTCATTATGATCCTTACCAATTAGGTGGCTCCCTCGCCTCCTCTTGTATTTTCCCCTTCTTTATTACGTATTGATTACCTTATACGAGACTCAATCCTTGAAGCTTATCTTTAGGTAGTTTTTCCTCTTTCACCACAACCAACTTGACATCACCCATACCAATGTACCCACAATTCACCCATACCTAACAGACCTCAACTCAATCACACCTAAAACCTACCAACCCATACTCATGCCTCCTCGCATTCTTCCCTAGCTTATGGGAGAACTACATCGGCCTGAGGTCCCTTTTCACCAGGACTATGTAGGCAGCACTCGAGGGCATGGGGCCCTTGGAGGTTAGCTCGGCCACTCTCTACCCTAACCAATTCACCTTTCATTTCCCTAAATCACAATCTACCCTTGTTAGATTTCTTTTTATATCAATATTTGGAAATTAAACCAAACACACAACAAATTGCTTTCCACCTATATCATCATCAAACATACATTTATTATGTCTACCATTTCTTTACCATTATCATGCATGTTACTATAACAACATCTCAAACATGGCCCATCTCATCATTAATTACACAAATTAATGAATTACAAACTCAACCATGCCTAAGACCTAACTCAATCCATGCCTGAATCCTAATTCAATTCATACCTCGACCACAACCTAACTCAATACATGCCTATGACCTGACCCCATCCATGCCTAGACCACAACCTAACTCCATCCATGCATATGACCTAACTCTATCATTCCTACACTACTTGATTTAAATCACATATACACATCAAAATAACAAGATAACCATAACCATGTATACACATAATGACCATAATCATCATCATCTCTATAAATAAAAATATCCAAACATGTGTATCCATATACATGTAGTGCCCACTTCCCTTTGACACCTTTTGATACCTATTTTGATACGTTTGATTTCATTATGGACATTATTATGTTTTGATTTAGTATGTTGTTAGACATTTGATCATGGATTATTGTTGATCTTGATTTGATTATGATGCATGATGGGCATTAGAGACACTCGTATGTGGATGATGATATATTATTTGACATGGATGTTGTTCGGACATATGATTTTGGATATTATGAGTAGATCTAGAAAATGGATATTTTATGATGATGATATAGTTGTTGATTAAAAATGCAAATGATGTAGTTGTTACTTCGATGTTGTTATAATTCATTTATATAGTTGGTTTTGTGATTTCATTTATATCATGTTGGATGTTCTAATATGGCCACGAGGCCAAATGAGGTATTTGTATTTTGCAAGTTAAAAATATCACAACAAAACATCGGGGGATCGAAGACCAACCACAATGGAATTCTAGGTGAATTCGATAAGGTCACCATGGCAACTTGTTTTATTGTTTTGTGTTTTTTTAAGGGATTCCCATGGGGGATTTATTTTATATGTGACCATGGGTTTGTGTATTTTATTAATGTGTTTCATTTTATTTATTGTTGTATGTATTTTATTAGTAACGCGTTCTTTTCTTTTAATTAATTAAATTGTCATAGATTAATGTGCGAAACATATGATTAAAATTTAAATAAATTAAATTGGGATATGGGAAATTAATAATGGAATTTGTTTTTGATTTTATTAAATATGTAAGGTTGTGTAAGAGTTTGTGTAAGTCATTTTTGGAGTATGAAATACTCCACCTCCATGAAAAATTTGAATTTGTCCTTGGGGCTGTTTTTAGAGGCTTGTGGGACAAGTAAAACTTGTCCCATGCCTCTCAATTTAATTTACCAACCATACTTATGGTTGGAGAAGTGATTTGTGACTTTTATAATGAATTTTATTAATCATGTCGCTTGTTTTGGATTGTACTCTTTTTACGTTTATTTAAATTTTTGTCCCTTGAGGTTTGGGATTTTTGGAGTGTGCAAGTAACTTGTCATTTTTCACCCACCTCTTTATTGTGCTTAGGAGAATGGACTTTGTTTTTGTGTTTGATTGGAGGATGTGTGATGTTGCATCCTAACTCGATCCACATCATCCTCTTCTCTTCCCTATTCTATATAATTCAAACTCTCTTCTTGTTTTGGGGTTGTTGAATCATTTTTGCAACTTCTTTGGGGTGCACTTTTTTGGTGTTAGAGCTCTTATTTTGGAAATTTTTTGGAGAAATCTTTACATGCTTGGGAGATTATTTTTGGACTATTTTTTTAGCATTTGAAGCTTGATTTTGGAATCAAAAGTAACCATGGAGAGGTAGGAACTTAACTCTTTTTTTATGTTGTCTTTTTCTTGTTGTGTTGTGTGAATGGTGCATGTTTGATTTATTTGTTCGTTAGTTGGTTAGAATTCCTTAGGGAAGGTGTAGGAGAAGGCTATGGGGAATCCATGTGGGGGCATAAGGGAATGTCATTGGAATTATAATTTTGTGGACGGAGTTTGGGTTTGGGATCCACCATGGAAAAGAAATAGCTTGCATTTCTTACTTTGTGGGGGGGGCATAAGGAAATCTGTGTGGGGCATAAGGATATGTATGGTGAAATTTATTGGTAGTTTTTTATGGTGGATGCCCAATTCCTAATTGGGAGGCATAAGTAGCTTCCCCCATAGACCTTGCTGCTTTGGCTTGCATAACCAAGCCTGAGTTTTGATTTGAATGTTTTCAATTACAGTTATAAACTGTTGTTTTGTGTTGAACTATGTTTTATATTGAATTGTGCATGTTTGAAATAATACCTGTGTGTTGTGGAAGCCGATTATTTACGTGGGTTGAATCACACATTTTATTGTATCTTGGTTGGGGCTCGTGGTCTAATGATGAAGGAAGGCTTCTCCTTTCATTGGATGTCTTCATTTGGAGGAGAGTGTTGCCTTTCCCCCTCTTTTGTTGTGATCAACTTGGAGAAAGAGAAAATGTGCATGTTGCTATCCTGGAGCAAAGGAAAAATGCAGTTTGATAGTCCCTTGTGAAAACATATTCATTTGTAATCCTTTCCCACTTGTTGTGGATGAAATTGTAATATGTATTTTGTGAAGAAATATGTATGTAATTTGATTATGAAGTTATATATTTGAATTGTGAAAGACATTTATATTTTGTTCGGTTATTGGAAAGAAACAGAATTTTGTTATTGCATTCAACATGGAAAGATGTAAAGATTTATAATTGAAGTCAATAAAGAGTTGAAATACCTTTTTCATATGCATTGTTGGATTGAATTCAATGTTTCATTGTATGACAAAAGAGATAGTTAGATCTCTGTTTGGAAAGAGAAAATGTACGTGGAAATGATGTTGCATTTTGTATCTTTGGGAATGTGTAAAAAAATGAAATTTAGTATTTGATTTTGATTCAGAATGGTTTTTTATAAAAAATTAATTTAATAGATTAGTTTAGAAGTGAAAATCTGCATTTAAAGGATAAAAATGATATACTGATTTTAAGGAAATAGATCTCTATTATAAACTTTAAACTGGCAAGTAAATTTAATTAAAATGTACAATTCAGACCTACACTTAATAATCAAATTGGAATTGATATAATTTAGCATGCTAAGACATCAAGGAACTCAAATTGACAAAGAAAACTTAAGAAAACAATTTAACCATTGCAAAATCGAACTCAATCCCTTCCTCAGCCATTTTTTGTCAATTGTTGGAAAAAATTCAAATTGGAATAAATTGAGAAAATTAACTTTCCTAAAACACTTTAAACCCTCCCTAGAGCAATCCTCCATGTTTTTTTGGCATGTTGAGTGAAGGAGGAGATACAATTTAATCAAATTTGAAAGTTAGAAATTACCAGTTGGCTTTTAAAAAGCCTTCGGATCCTTTTGTAAAATTTACCACTTAAACTTTATCAAAATGTAAAATTTATGTTTCTTGTAAAAAGAGGGCATCAAGACCTTTCCGAAAGTCCTAGTTTACCCAAAACTGAGCCCCTAGAAAACATTATGACACTTTGAAGTTTTTCTGCCTTGGTGGGAAAATTTGGGAAAATTTTCCCTAGTGGGCCCGTGGCCCGAAAATTTCCCTTTAAAAATCCTTAATTTTTTTTTTTAAATTTTTGGTTCAAGAATTTTTTTGAATATTTCTCTACCAACCTACTGACCAATCAGAGGCTTCCACATGTCCTCATGGGGTAGTGGTGGAGGCATGACATCATTTTTTCCCTTAGACCTTTTAAAAAATTTTAGAAAAATTTTCCATTGCGCCCGCCGATCCGCGGCCTAGCACAGTGCCACGTGGCGGCATGACGTGTTAACGGAGGGGGCAGAACCCATGTGACCTTTTTACTTTTGAAATTTGTTTGGGAAAATTTCCCTTAAATTTTCACTACCCCGCATTCCCGCCCTACTTTGGTGATGACCCTTTCGTGGATACGTGGACCCGCGTGACCAACTATCCCCTTATTCCTCCCTTTGGAAAATTCTCGCCAAATAACCCCACCGCTCCACCCTTCCCTCTCTTCTTTCTCGCTTTGGCTCATTGGGTGACACGTGTCCACTAGAGGACCCGCAAAGGTGCGGGAGAGTTTTTGACTTTGCACCCACATGGGGAAAAATTGCTAATACCTCCTGCAACCCGCTAAACTTGTCAAAGGGTTTTCTTACCCTCTCGTCGCGTGTCCCCTTTGGGGAAAATTTGAACTCTAAAGTCCATTTCCTCATATCTTGAGTTTCAGAAGGAGTTAGGAGGCCTTCTTTATATCACGGGAAAGGTATTAAAATTTCCTAACCAATGGGAATGATTTACTGAGAAATTTTGGAAGCTTTAAGAGTAAGAAAAATCAAGTTGAAACTATGATCTTGTTAGAGAGTGGGTATGGGGGTAAATTATTCCCTGAACCTAACTAAAACTTCTAACACTAAAAATTGAACCATGTGTACTTGATATTTTTTAATGAAGGAAAAATATGTTATAGTAATTTAGATTTGTTTGGAACCTAATAGGGTCAACTATTGTCTTGCAACTTGGTTGTGGACACTTCTAATTAAAAAAATATTCCATAATTTTCTAACTAACCCTAGGTTGTTTCTTGGGTCTTAAGTGGGTTGTTTTAACCTAGAATCACAATACATAACTCTCAAATATATTTGGCATGTAGGCTGGTATATATAATCTGAATCTCTAAAAATCTCATATACAGCCTCACCATCTTTGGCACATAGGCTGGTATATGATCAAAAATATACAAAAATCTCCTACATTCTCACTCTCTTCAACACACAGGCTGGTATATATCAAAAATGAATCAAATACATCAAAATGGAGGGATATGCATCAAGCATCATCCTGTTAGACATCCTCCATCTCCATCTCTCTTGTCTCCTCCTCCGCTCATGTCTGGCGGCCTGATAACATCTCACCACCCACCATAGGTCGTGGCCATGTCCCTACTAGTACATCACATGGAGTTAGCCTCCGTGAACGATGGCCTCACCCTATCATGTCTCAAAACTCAATGGCCCCCTATGATCTCCACACTGTGGGTATGGGATCTGGTCCTCTCACTCAAGGCTGTTGTTCCCTGTACTCTTCATAAGATAGAAAATTTATCCTTGCCACCATCAACTGGTCCTAGTAATATCTAGCCTCACCTAAGGCATCCTGTAACCTAGATACGGGTACCATCTATGGTGGCCCCATCAGCCTCTACCCCTGTACCTATCTTGTGGGACCCTATCCCACCCCTTCCTGTGAATTGGGACCCTATCCTAACGTGTTTGTAGGTGTCATCATCCTCGCACCCTACGCCCTGTATCTCGAGCTGTAGTGCCTGAATCTACACTGTGTAGTGGCCAACTGGCCCTATAACCTTGTAACTTGTGCCTATAGGGCAGCCACCTACTCATCATCACCCTCTCCATCTCCACCCTGGGCCATCTACGCCTGCATAATTGCTAACTGTGTATGTAATGTGGTCACCTCTACCTCTGAAGCTGCTAACTACCCCTGTACCATCCCCAATTGGGTAATCAAGGTTACCACCTGCCCCTTTAGGGCATCTCTCTACACCGTGATAGTGGCTAAATCTGGTTTTCCTGGCCTGGGTAGTACTACTCATAAATTAGCCACCCACAACTTTATGTATCTCTCTGTCACTCTAGAATCATCAATCTATTGGTGCATCACCTATTCCTCCTACCCTGTCGGCATTATTGGTACGTGGTAGAGGTAATGGCCTCTCCACACCATCTCTCATGTACTGTAGGAAGGGTGGAGGTATATCCTATGGTAGCCCAAACTACCATCTGACCCTATCAACTAGAATCATCTCGTGCTCCCTTGTGCAACATCCTCTATCCATCTCGAGTAGTTGAAGACCATCTAGCTCATTGGTCATCTATCTATATGAGGGATAGCCCACATACTGATCTACAAATAATGTCCACTCTAGAAAATCCCTCGAGTATTTGCATGTCTGTAATAGGCTACATCATGTGTCACCCTACCTACTTGTCACTCTCCCATCACAGGCACCCATTTCCTATACCCTACCCACAAAAACCAAGCTCAAATACATCTGTTTGGGGCATACCAATTGGAAAAATATAAACAATGAAGAATAAATGTACAACACAGACTAAACCTGTGGAGCCACCCATACACCCATAGCTCTCTGACAACTACATGAGGAGTACCAGCACCTATCCGAAGCAAGTCCTATCCATAATCATGTCATGTAGTACACCCATCAGGGATCGTGGGAATCTCCCACCCTCTGCATCTGGTAGTGTAAAATAATAGACTGCCTCCATCAGTAATACTACTAGCCTCGTCTCCTCTGGATGGGATAGGTACATCTCACCATAACTCAGGATGGCATTGTGGAATGTCATCTCTGCAAGTCTCTCACAAAATACTGTCAGCATCAACTCCTCATATGCTTCTGAGGATATTGAATATACCTACGTCCCCAATATAGGTAATCATAGGATCTTATACACGTCCTCTAGGGTAATGGTCATCGCCCTTGTTAGTAGGTGGAACATTTTGGTCACAAAATCCCATCTATCAATGAGAGTGATTATCAAGCTCATTGCTAGACCACATTCTAGTAACGTTGAACCGCAATCGAGGCCCACATTAATTACATTCCTCCACTCCTTGACTATCATCACCCCACAAACTATCACAAGCGGGGCTAGCACCCTGTCTTGCATCCTCAGCCCGATCTCTCACCTGCGCATTGAACAAAACAATCACATTATTAAAAAAATACCATATCTCCATTCACCCATACCCCTTCCCATTACCCTACCCCTTTTACTTCACTACTTACCTATTTATCCCATGGCCTACCCTCCACCCCAACCCAACCCTAACCAACTGACCTACCTACCCTAAACCTACCCAACCCAATATCACCTTACCTATTTACACACACCCGATCCCTCACCTACTTCCATTTTTACCCTCCCCAAACCTTACCTATTTTCCTACACATATATACATTTTTTCCCTAATAGCTCCACCCTTACCTATTTTTACCCCTTACCTATGTTATGATTTTCACCGAAACCACTTCTCTTACCCCTACCTACCTCACCCACCAAACCTCATACACCTTTTGGCCCCTTTTTCCCTAAGTTGTGGTGAGTCTGGTTACCCATAACCGACCCCGGTCCCCCATAAACTAGCACCCGATTACCTATTTCATGACCGATCTTGGTTCTCTACCACCGATCTCGGCTAACCCTTAACAAATGCGGTCTTTGTCACATTAAAATCTGTGACACCCAAACCCCCCTTCTTCCTACAAACTCTCTTTTTTTCCCTTCTACCCACCCAATCCTACCCAAATCCCCCCTCTACCCTTCCCCACCCGTCCTACACCCAGTCATCTCTCCCGATTCCTCATTTAAATGATTTGCTCTCCCACACTTCAAAATTCATTTCCCCCAAAAATAACCCATTTTCACCCACCCGACCTCTAATTCAATCTAATAAACAAAGCAAAGAAAAGGGATTGATTCTTACCTCATCCCACTATCGCCACCGTGGTGGCACATTGGAATTCTTTGCATCGGTGGTCCACGTGATCCCTATCCTGCCTCTTCCATCACTAAATGACCTCTTGCTCTCCAACTAATCAAATCAATCCAACCCAGCTCATGGATCCACCTATCAACCAACTATTCCTAGTCACATGGATTGCCAAATCAGTTCAACTGTCTCACTCTGTCACTTTCTAGATTTTCTCTCTCCTTTGTCATTTTTCCTAATTTGATAAAAGACAAATGATTTGAAAAATACGTCAATTTTTCTTGTTTATAACCTACCCATTTTGACCAATGACAATTTTCTCTTGACCACCATCAGTCCTATGCCCTAAATTACCATGGTTGGTTTATCTTTACTATCATCAGTTCCTTCAAACCGTCATCAGTATACCTACTTATTCTATTTCCTACCCCTTTCCCCCAATTTTTGACCTGAATATTGTTTTTTACCTCACCCACACCTCACTTGGACACTGCACTTTATCTTCCTGACCTTATCATTTACCCCCTCACCTTGTCCTCATTTGGGGATTTGTTATTTTACCCATACCTCAACCCTACCCATGTCGTGACCTAGATACTTGGACTTGGAAAATTTATAGTGACCTATAACCTCATGTGTTCGCTATACCTTATGGCATTGTTACCTATGTTGATTGACATACTAACACTACCTTGCCTCTTGTCATGACTATTTATCTTGACCTAACCTTTGGTGTACCAGAACATACCTAAAAATTCTTGCACACCGACCTACATCATGTTTCCTGACCATATCCTATACCTTGGATATCGGAATCACTTCAACCTTATTTGGATAAACCTATCGACCTTAGACAATGTAGAGTTTTTTCGCTCTTCAACCGGTACCGTGCTGCAATTTATATGTGTGTATGCATTTGCATTTTGCTACCTTTGACCACGACCCATTACCTAGATTACCCGAGTGGAACCTTTTTCCCTTTTTACCCCCATCACCCACCTTCTTCCTCCTCACATCACCTTTTATCCAAAAACTCACCTGATTATGCCTTTTGCCTCATTAATTCCTAGTTTGAGGGGATCACCTTCACCCACACATGGGGAAACCACATCTTATTTTTGGTAGCGTTGCTTATCTATAAAATATATGCAACAAAAGTGGCAAAATATAGACACCAAAATTGGGTCACACTCTCCTTAGTCCCTTGTAAAATAAACACATTGAACACATTCACCTAACCATGGCCCCTTTCATCCCACTCTAATATTAATTTAATTTATTTAATTTGTTATCCTCACAATATTTATTATTTAAATATCCTAATTAGATAATGCCCACATATACACCTCATCTAGCCACCTCACCCTAAGACCTATTCTTAGTATGTTTCCATAACTAACTAAGACCTACCTAAACCCTAAAAATAAAAGCCTACATTCCCTCTAACCACATTCCCACCTGTTAGAAAGGAAGCTTCCATTCTAATCCATGGGAGAAAATGAACGAGATCCTAGAAAATCAAGAGGATCTACCCAGTTTAGTAAACCTAGGAAATCCCACCCTAACCGATGCTAGTTACCCTAAACCACTTTGCCGGTTAACCCGGAACCATCGTCGGTTACCATTTAATCCCTAAAAAACCTTATTTCGAGGTTGGGACATTTATGAGAGGTTGGCACATTTTCTTGAGAGTAAGAGACAAAACTAGAGTTGCATGGAAGCAAAGCCAGCATTTGTAAATGCATCAGAGCATCCACAGCCAACACCAAAAGAAATCACAGAGCCATTTTCCTTCATGAGAGCATCCAGGAAGCACCTACACCACACCAAGTTCCTTTCATTTGATCACCCACCATTACCAACCAGACATCAAGCTTGTATAATAGTAAGTGTTTTATTAACCAACACTTATCCATTGCCATTTTTAGTAGATTCTTTTACTTTTGTTATTAGTTTCTGCTCCCATTTCCATTCCCCACCATTTTCCTCCATGAAAACTTGACCATTCCTTCACCCACACCCTTGAATTGCCCATACTTGGATTTTAATCACCCCTGAGTATACCTAATACCTACATAGACCCTATCATAGCCCTCTCCATTTCCATTTAGCCTTGGATCTACCCTCACCTCAAACTTTTATTGAGTTTCCTATACCCCAACCACACCAACATGGGTTACTCTCAACCATGGCCGAGTTCACTTAATCTAACATCGTAACTATAATATCGACATTGGTCTTAATGTTTTTACCATCAGAACAAGAATGGAGCCTAAACTCTCTACCCAATATCCAAAACAGCCCAGAACATGACCCTAACCAATACTAGTACCCTGAAAAATACCTTGACCCTCAGATTCAATCATAGATTGGCCTGTTATGAATGAATTTTCTTATTGTACATGAATGAGATACCTAAATCATTTTAACTACAATAGTATTTCCTTTATTTTTAGCATTAAGTTGTTTTAAATAGTGGATTGACAACCTTTTAGGGAGTATCACACTTCCTGGATCTAGCATATGCTAGGCAGTCCACTGCATATATTGTTTAACTTTCATTTGGTGGTCTTATTTTCCATTTCAGGTAGTTCCTCCAAGAAAAAAGAAAGATCTCGACAATCATCTATGGATCAAGAAGTCATACATGCTTAAAAACCTACAACCTGACATTTTGACAGGTATTCCTCCTAGCCCTTTACACTTATCTATTTCATCAACATTCGAAGAAATGATCTATAACCAGTGAAAAAGTAATAGTGTAATCTTTTCCCTTGTTTTTATTTTCTTCTAGCTATCTAGAATGACAGGCATATTTTCCCCATTATTTTTCCTTAGTCCACGGGTAATATGTGTATATCTTTGATTGGATGAAGTTTGGTCATTTTTAATTGACAAGAGGCCCCCATGTGTCTAAATGGTGCATCTATAGGGGCGGGGTCCATGGGATAGTCCTCAAATAAGTGTGGGCCTTATTCATGTCACGAGTTCAAAATGAAGACCAAATAAGCTAAAATTGGCTAAGTATTGAACTTTCAGTAGACGGCACCACGTGCCTCATCAGTGCAGCTTTAAGAGTCAAAGATGGGGGCAACTCTCTAACATGCGCTGGTCCTCCACGTGTTCGAGGTCTAAAAATGAATAGAGACAATAGTTAAAATTAACTAAGTATGGGCAGGTTGGTCGACGCCTCGATGTGCCTCAATGGCACAATTTCATAAGTAAAACCAAAAGATCATTTCCTAAATGAGCGCCGGATATCCATGTGTCTAGGGTCAATAGAGAGATAGAGTTGGCCATTGAAAATTCTAGGTCAGCGGAAGGAGACACATGTCAACTCAACGTAATTTTGAGGGGCCCTTCCAAAACAAAAACTCAAATGAGTGCCATCCCTCCATGTGTCTTGGGCTCAACATAAGTCAAGCACGGAACAAGCTTGAATAGGCTAAGTATAAAGGGGTGGTGGAGCTCGCATGGGTCATCTTGGCATTGATTCAAAGGAAAAGAATGTAATAGGTGTTCACATGCCCTCTTCAGTAAATTTCTCCCACGTGGGTGGACCAAATTTGAAGTTGTAAAAGCAAATCAGATGGTGAGGTTTCAAATGGAAAAAATAATGTAACGGCTGTATATTTTTGAACTGTTCTTTTGCCATTAATTTCTATCTATCGTGAATCAAGAATTTGAAGGGGTGTAAATTATTAGAATAAGTTGTAACTATTTCTTACTTTTTTGAGGAAGTTGTAACCATCTCTTCATGAGCTATATCATGGGATTTTAAAGCCATTGTTGGTTGGAATTTTGATTATTCTTGAACTATAATTTTAAATTTGAAGAAATCAATAAAAAGGGTTTCCCCCTTTTCTTCTAATTTCTCTTTCTTTCTGGTTACGATCGTGAATCATCTAATCCCTTGGAAACTTTGTGTTCTAGTTTGTATAATTTCTAGAACTTTGAGTTTATGAATTATGTCGGTTATAAACGTGGATGGTTCTATTATGTATCTCATTTACATAATATATATAAGGGTTTTCTCTACCATCTATTTTCCCTAAAAATATTGTCTTCTTACGCCTCCCTCCTCTATTCAAATTCTTCTATCCTCATGTATTGATAACTCTCTAGCTAAAAGCACATTTTAGGATGTTGAGAAACCACCATTGAATGGAAGACTATGCATTTGTATATAGGTTTTCCCCTTCTTTCAATAAGTAAACCTCTCCCATTAAATAATATGGAATTTCTTATCCCCTAACTATGGTTTCATTCCAAGTGTAAATACGAAACCCAATGTTTTTGGCAATTCCACTTGGGGAATTTGTTCAAAAAAATTCTTTCTAAAAAGAAAAACTAATTTGATCATTTCTTTTATTTGGCAGCTCTAAGATATACTCGTGGTAGAAGGGCTCTTTAAATTGAAGATCCCCAATTTCAACTCTTAGATCAACAAGATTTTAAACTTAGCCCTACACCTCGATTGAAGATAGAGCTTACGGTAGTAGCATTCCTTAAGCACAAATTAGCCCTAATCTTTGTGCCCACGATTATTGTTGGTGTCTAAGTTCCACTCTAAGAAATATTTCCAAGGATGGCAGCACCTCATCCTTGGGGACAAAGAGTTGAGCCTATGGATCTTCCTCGGCCAGTTGCATGAGTTACCTAGGGGTAACAGGAAGAATTTTCACAAATTTAGAAGTGATGGCAAAGTGCACCCTGATGAACACATTGCAGCCTTCACTATTGCATGTGGGGTCCTAGGAGTTGAACATGAAGATGTATCTATTAGGATATTTGTGGAGACCTTGCAAGATAATGTTGTAGATTGGTTTTACCATCTTCCTATTAGGGCCATCATTGATTGGGATACTATGACAACTTAGTTTGAGCAGCGTTTCAAACCTACTGAAGATGTGCATGCTTTGTTAGCTCATATTTCTCAAATCAAGGAGTCACATGAGCCTATGAGAGAATTTGTGGCCAAGTTCAACAAGTTGATTAACAAGATTCCACAAAATACTAGACCTATTGATCAGATTCAGAAGTGTTTCTTCTTGAATGCTCAATTTTCAAAAGTGAGCTATGCTCTAAGGAGAGAAAATATTGCAACTTTGGATGTTGATCAGAGATTGGATGTCAGTGTGGAAGATGATTGGATCAATCGGCAACCTGAAAAGGGATTCTATCAAATCCAAAGCATCCTCTTTTTCTCCTTCTCCTGGAGGTAATGCAGATCGTTAGTGAAAAAGCTTGCTAATTATCTTATTTCCATCAAGAAAGCAGTTGGCTCAACATGCTCCATATCAAGATGTTATAAGGAAGAATTTTCTGCCTAGGAACCACCTTCCTTCTCCTCAGACTAAATTTTCCATTTAAGGTCCACCCCTCAAGGTACAAGTCAATACTACTTGTGAGGTTCTTGAGCCTAATGATGAGGAAGAAAATGGACTCTATGATGAACAAGAAGAGGAAGATGATGAAGATATGGAGGAGCTTGGTGATTCTCGTGTTTATTTCCTCACCACTTTGAAGGTGTAGATGAGAAAGATGACTATGATGACGTAGTGGCTAAGATAAATAATGAGTCATATGCTATTATGACCCAAGAGAAGACCAAAAAAGGAAAAAGTGGTTTAACCTGCTAAAAGATCCAAAGAGTACCCCATTACCATCTTGGTGGTTGCGAGAAGAGGAGCTCTTATTCCTACTACTTCCACTCAAAAGTTTTGATCTACTAGTCCTTCTTCCTCTAATTCTACTTCTAAGAATTCTTTTCCAACAAATGATAATTTTGATAGATCGAAGCTCCTTATACTCCTAGTAGTGATTCTCCATCCATATATAGATCTTTTTATATTATAGACCATCTTAAGAATACCAAGATTTAGATTTACGAGGTAGGATTCTATCAAACCAATCCTAAAGCCTTTTTCAAAATGGTTAACTTTGTCAATTATAAATCTAAAGTCTCATCCAATACTTCTAAGGGCCTTGATCCCATCCCCTCTTCCTTACCTCAATCAATCCTTGTGGCTACAGTCATGTCCCCTAATGAGAAAATTGAACCATTCTATGTGACCCTTCTCATAGCTAGCCATAAACTTAGTAATTGTGTCATAGATTCAGGAGCATCAGATAATGTAATGCCTACAAAAGAGGCCTAGGATTTAGGTCTAACACTAAGCTGATGCTTATGGTTCTTTCTATTCCATAGAGAGTACGAATGTACCTTTGGTTGGTAGAATTAATGATGCACAAGTAGATTTTGCTAGTTTTCTAGAGAAAAGGGTCTTAGCTACCATTTTGGTAGCTGATATTCCTCCTTCATATGGGTTGTTGTTGAGTAGGAATTTTTGTAAGGAGGTAGGAGGGAAAATTCAAATGGATTGGTCACATGCCTTAATCCATGTCAATGGGAAGATGAAGAAGTTACTTTCTGAGAAACAAGTAAAGTATATTGTGCAAAATAGAAATGATCCTAAAGCACAAATACTATATGCAAACATTGGGCATGGGAACTACATGATCATGTCATAAAAAGAGACAAGTTTGCCAAAGGGAGTGTTGTTTGACCCTAATTATGTGTGGAATTTGGAGTTTGATGGGATCTTCTCTTCAGCTAGTTCTGGAGCTAGTGTAGTGCTCATTTCTCCTGAGGGTAAGGTTCATCCTTTCTCCTTCAAGTTTCAGTTTGAAAATACCAATAATACTATTGAGTATGAGGCCCTCATTCTTAGGTTGAGCATGGCGAAGTAAATGGGAGTGAAGAACCTTATTTCTCATGGAGATGTAGAGCTAATTGTAAAACAAGTTAGAGACCTTCATTAGCTAAAGAAAAGAAGGTTGAAGCACTATAAGAATCAGTCCGAGATTCCTTTTAATTCCTTGATGCTTTTTCCATTGAATTTGTTCCAAGGAAAGGAACACTAGGGTGACTCTCTAGCTATTTTGGGGTCCTTGTTAATTCCTCATCCTTAATTTCCTCGGGAAAAAATTCACCATTGAGATGATCCATAGACCCAGTGTGCACGACAATGCGAGATAATTGGTAAGTTTTTAATGATGACCAACATTTTATTTCTTTCTTCAAGCTCGAGAGATAACTTTGATCGGTTGTAATTTGAAGGAAGTGACAGTCTTCCTAGAGAGAGTGTGTCATCAAATGAAGAGGGTGTCAAAGAAGAAATGGATCAAGATGTATGCATCAAACTAAAAGGAAACAAAATCCCTAAAGGGATGGTGAGTTTGGAGGATATTTTTATAAACATGATAGATATATGAAGTCTAAAGTTTCCCAAGGATCCTAACAATCTCTTGAGGCCGAGAAAGTGAATATTAGGAGCCATAATGATCCTAAAGCTGGTCAATATTGGAAAAAGCTGCCCTCGGTAAGAGAAAAAGAGGGTGGTGAATTTGTTGAAGAGGTATGTTGATGTTCTAGCTTACTCTTATGATGATCATAAGGCTTTTGGCCCTAAGGAAATGTAACATTTCATTCCTCTTAAGCCTAGGATCAAATATTTCAAATAGAAGCAAAGGTAATATAATCCAAAGATAGCTGATACAATTTTTCAAGAAATACAAAAGCTTTTAAAGGCTAGGATCATCTTCCCCATCCACCATTCAACATGGATTGCTAATATAGTGTCTATCAAGAAGAAGAATGTTGAGATTTGGATCGTGTGGAATCTAGAAATATAAATTAGGGTTCTTTGAAGGAAAAATACCATCTCCCCATGATGGACCAAGTTTTACAAGTTGTTACAGGCTCAGAGATGTTATCTATGTTGGATGGATTCTCAGGGTACAATCAAGTAGAGGTCAATACTATTGATCAACACAAGACTACCTTTACAACTCCCTGGGGTACATTTTCATACAAAAGGATGCCATTTGGTCTCATCAATGCTGGTGTTACTTTCCAGAGGGCCATGGAATTGGATTTTGGTAGTTTGAAAGGGAAATGCATTGTTATGTATTTGGATGACTTGACAGTGTTTTCTAAAGCAAGAAAAGATCACATCCAACACCTTGAAACAATATTCCAAAAGTGTATAGAGTATGCGATTTCTTTAAATCCTAAGAATTATTTTTTTGTGTCATAGAAGAAAAGTTGTTGGGACACATTATTTCAAAGGAAGGGATTAATATTGATCTAGAAATAGTTTAGGCCATCCAAAATTTTCTCTTCCATCAAGTAAGAAAGGTGTCCATTCATTCTTTGGTAATATCAATTCTTGAGGAGATTCATCCTTGATTTTATAGAACTTACTATAATCATTACTCACATGATGCAAGGAAGAAAACTTTTGGTTGGTCCTGCGAAGGGAAGAAATCATTTGAAGACATTAAACATGTTATTTCAAAGACTCCAATCTTCGCATGCCTAGACTTTAACAAATATTTCATTATCTATTGTTATGCCATTGAAAATACCTTAGCTATTGTGTTATCCCAAAAGAATGCTATAGATCACAAGCTCCTAATTGTATTTATGAGTTATGTCTTGAAAAATCATAAGCTAAAGTACATC
Organism: Taxus wallichiana var. yunnanensis; assembly: GCA_018340775.1. NCBI lineage: Eukaryota > Viridiplantae > Streptophyta > Pinopsida > Cupressales > Taxaceae > Taxus > Taxus wallichiana. The sequence continues at coordinate 765,609,996 of CM031242.1, read as the reverse complement.
ATGATGGAGAAACATGCTTTTGCGGTTGTCAAAGATTTCAAAAAGTTTAGGTTTTACATTTATAATTCTCATTCTATTGTGTTGGTGCCTAATACTACAATCAAATCAATTCTTACTCAAAGCAAGAATTTGAAACCAAGAGAGGTAATTGGGTAGAAAAGGTCTAAGATTATGATGTTGATATTAAGCCAAAAAATATAGTTTGGGGTAAGGTCTGTGTGAACTCATTGTTGAGGGAGCTACTAAGGAGTTATCCGAAGATGAGGTTGATGCCTCTATTGTTTTGTTCCTCACTTGATGGATTGTATGGTATGATGGCATTGCTCACTTTCTCGACATATGGAGAATTTCCATCTCACTAAAGTGTTAAAGAGAAGAGATCCACCAAACTAATGTCGAACAATATGTGTTATGGGAAAATGCCTTGTTCAAACGAGGCATAGATGGAAGGTTTTGAAGTGTGTAGACAAGGAACAACAAAATAAGTTGTTCTCTGCTTTTCATGGCCAGGATTGTGGAGGTCATTTCTCCTCTCTTTGAAGAACTCATAAAATACTTCGTGTTGGTTATTATTGGCCAATTCTATTCGAGAGATGCATAAACATGGGTTGGTAAATGTGAAGCATGTCAAACATTTTTGGAAGACCTAAGTTGGCTACTTTGCCTCTCAAGCCTATAGTGATTGAAGAGCCATTTCAACAATGGGGTTTAGACTTCATTGGAGCACTCAATCCATCTTCCAGTGCTAGACATACTCATGTGTTGACTACCACATTACTTCACCAAGTGGGTGGAAGCCATCCCAGTCAAGAGCACTACCTCTGAGGTAGTTTGCAACTTCATTAAGGAAAACATATTGATCAGGTTTGGGATCCCAAACAAGATTGTGATGGAAAATGCTTCTAACTTTTCTTCTGCTAAGATGATGGACTTCTACTATGGATATGGGATCTCCCTTGCTCACTCTTCATATTACTACCCCCAAGGGAATGGATAGGCAGAATTGACAAACAAGAATCTGGTAACTATAGTTAGAAATCTTGTAAATGATTCTCAGAGGAATTGGCATAAGAGGCTATATGATGCACTTTGGGCTGATAGAATTACACCCAAGAGAGTAATTGGAATGTCCCCTTTCCAAGTGGTGTATGGTGTAGAAGCTCAACTACCAGTCATGGTGGAATTGTCTACCTTGCATCTGATGAAAACCATTGAAGATTCAAGTTTCAGTGACTCTTTGGATAAGAGAATATTGTACCTGCAGAAGCTCGATGAAGACAGATTGCAAGTGGTGGACAGGATAGTAGCTCATCAATTGAAAGTGAAGGCTTTATTTGCAAAGAAATTCAAACTTACGGTCTTACAAGTGGGAGACATTGTGCTACTTTAGGACAAAATACATGAGCCACGAGGAAGCCATGGTAAGTTTGATGCTCTTTGTCTTGGTCCTTATAGAATCAGACATTTTTTTGGAGAAAACTTGTTTCATCTTGATTACATGAATGTTTCTCCTCTCCCACTTCCTTATAGTGGGAAATATCTTAAGTTATTCAATTTCTAGGTGACTACGAGGTCCTTTTATATATTTTGTATAGTGTTTTGGCTTTGGCCTTTCTTTTGTGTTTTGTTTTGGGTCTTTCCCAGTTTTGGCTTGTTTTATTTCTTGTTCCTTGTTGTGTGTGTTGCCTTGTATTAGTTTTTCTTTCGACTCCTTTTCCCAATGGATAAGGCACTAGTCCTCTTTCCCTAGAGTTATCTATAGTTCTTGATCTTGCCTTGTGTCTCCGTTCCAAGCCAAGTCATCCCTAGAAAGAGCCAACTGTTGTTGGCCCCAAAATTCCCCTCTTTTGGAGTCATTTTTCAAAATTTTTGAGTTTATTCCTTAGAGTATTGAGTCACATCGGGCCTGGTATTATTTGTAATTTTCTAGTTCATGGAGAATAGTTTAAAATCAGGCATAACAATGGAGTCTTTTCCCTTCTTTTTATTTTCTTTTCATGATCAAGAATGACAGGCGTATTTTCCTCATTAATTTTTTTCCCTAGAGTGTAATGCTTGGAAACCAACCCTATGTAGATCTATGATTATCCTAGGCTTACTTAGCTGAAAGAGGAATAAATTTTTTTGTTTAAATACTATCACAAGCATAGTCTAAAACACACACACATTTGAGTCTACCATAAGAGAAAATCAAGTTATTATTTTGCATATATTTAGTTTTATATGTTCATTAAGATCTAATATACTTATTTACTTTGGTGAATCTTGTCTCTTATGCAAAATGATGTTTCTGATGTCTCTATGTACAAAATACAAGGTTTCATAAGATTTTGAAGTAGTAGTCCCCACTGTAGCAACTCCAGTGTGCTCCTACAACATGCCCGTAGTGAATGGCTATCCTCCTACAGCAGCCCATAGCAACTGGATGTAATCCTATAGTAGCCCATAACAACTACAAGCCTACCTATAGCAACTCCTGTGCCTACCAGTAGCAACTTCCGGACACTGCCCCGTAACAAATACAAACCTTCTCGTAAAAACTTCCGTGCCTGCCCAGTGTAGAACTGCAAACCGCTTTGTAACAACTCCAGGCCTACCCGTAGCAACTACAAACCTTCCCATAACAACTTCCAAACCTTTCGTAGTAGCTGTAAACCTACCTGTAGCAACTTCCAGGCCTGCCCGTAGTAACTGCAAACCTGCCCGTAGTAACTTCAAGAATTGCCTACAACAAGAACTTTAAAATGCTATAACTTTTGATTGGGAACTTAATTTTTGATAAAATTGGAATTTTGGAAAGGTGACAACGTCTACTTTGTAAAGAATCATAAAACTTATGATTAGATGAGGTTTAGGTAGTAATTTTTGCAAAATAGTCCTACAGGATCCTACAGTCAAGACTGGCAATTTTTTGAGTGAATCCTTTTGTTAAATTTGTTTGATTGAAAGATTCTAAGGTAAATTCCTTGAGTGTGCAGGTCTGTCTTGGGTCTATTTTGGTCTTGCAAGGCTTATTTGGTTCACTTCATTCATTACTTAATGGTTTGAGGGGTTGTTTGGTTCATTCGTTGGTTGATTAAGCATACATGCAAAGTGAAGTAAGGGAAGATCATATTACTACGTTCTATCTGATTGAAATAATAACTCTTAAGTATGTAAGAACATCATTTAAATTCATTTCATGCTAGCTTAAAACAAACTTCTTTCTTCAACGATTGATAACAAGATCTAAACGAAGTCCTTATTCTTTATAGATTGAATGTTTCCCAACAAGACAAGTAACAAGAATAACATAATTCCCTTATGCAAGATTTGCTTCCAACATTCCAAAATAGAGAATTACATGCATTTGAATGATTCTTACTTACACCAACTCATACCAACAGATGCAAAAAGTAATTATTTTAATCATTTCAAATGTAATATGAAAAACACAACTCGATCCCTTTACATTCTTTCAAGCATGAAGTCACATTACGATTGAGCAATCAACTTGGACAAATGCAATCCAATGGAGGTAGCAACATATCTCTTTTTTCATTATGCCATGAATGCACAAATACAATACCATAACAGTTCTCTCAACAGCAAGAAGACAAGATTGTTTCCCTTTCTCAAATCAAAATACATCTTGCATGGTCAATACAACATCTTTACAATATAATGAAAGTTACAGTCCATCCACATAGAGTGGGGAAAGGAAATTACAGCAAGAAGTAAACTAACAATGATGGATGTTAACTCTACACCATGACTGATTCCAAAACAACAACATGCTTTAGATGTTTCCTTCGATTGATCACAGCAAGAAGAGAGGGGGAAAGGCAACACTCTCCGCCCAACCAAGATATCCAATGAAGAGATGAAGCCTCTCTCTCATCATTGGCCCCGAACCCCAACCACAACACAATGAAAGATGGGGTTCAATGCATGGAAACATCCACAAGCTTCCACAACACACACAGGCATATTTTTAACAACAAAATAGCCAAGACACACATACAGATTTCTACTGTATTTCATAATCAAATAGCACATAAGCTCTATTTAATCAAGCCAAAGGAGCAAGGACTATGGGGGAAGCTACTTATGCCTCCCAATTGGGAATTGGGCATCCACCTATAATCATACCGCCAATATAACATATCATATCCCATAAACCTTATGCCTCCCAACCCCTCCTTATGCCCCCGCCACCCCCCCCGCCCCACAAATTTTCCCTTAATGCCCCCACAAGTTTTCCCTTATGCCCCCCACAAGTAAGAAATGCAAGCTATTTATTTTCCATGGTGGATCCCAAACCCAAAAATCCCTCCACAAAACTTTGATGCCCATGGCATTCCCTTATGCCCCCATAATGATTCCCCATAGCCTTCTCCTACACCATCCCTAGGCAGTCTACCCAACCAGACAAATGGAGAAGAGACACACATTTACATTCCATAATAACATGCAAGAAAATAATAGTATAAAGATGAACAAGCTCTTACCTTGCCATAGCAATGACAACACCTTTGCAAGCAAGAAAAGATAGCCCCAAATATTAATTTGAATGTCCACAAAATAGTCTTCAAAACAGCAACAAGAATTCCCAACTCATAGTTTAGTAGCTTCAAATGCCAAGAATGCAGCCCCAACAGTCACTTGCATGTCCACCAAAACAGTCCTCAAAATAGCAACAAGAATGCCCAAAAAGATAGTCCAACAACAAGCTTGAATGGAGGTGAAATGACAGTCAAAAACAACAACTTCAACACCAAAATACAGTCCAACAAAAAGCTTGAATGATGATGAAATGATATTCTAAGAACAGCAGCCTCAAATGCCAATAATGTAGCCCCAATAGTCACTTGCATGCCCACCAAAATAGTCCTCAAAATAGCAATAAGAATGCCCAAAAACAGTCCAACAGCAAGCTTGAATGGAGGTGAAATGACAGTCCAAAAAACAACAGCTTCAATGCCAAAATATAGTCCAACAACAAGCTTGAATGATGATGAAATGATAGTCTAAAAACAACAGCCTCAAATGCCAAGAGGATAGTCCAATAGCAAGCTTGAATGGAGGTGAAATGACAGTCCAAAAATAGTAGCTTCAAAATGCCAAAAAGATAGTCCAATAGCAAGCTTGAATAGAGATGAAGTGACAGTCTAAAACAACAGCTTCAAAATGCCAAAAATACATTCCAATAACAACATTCCAGCAAGAGAAGAGCTCCAATGGCTTCCAAAATGTGCAGCTCCAAAACAGCAAACATTCCAACAAGAGAAGAACTCCCATGGCTACCAAATCATGCAGCTCCAAAACAACAAAAGAAGAAGAAGAAAAAAATGTGACTTTTCCAGCTCTCTCCAAAAATGCAAGTGGAAAATAATCCTCCTCCCACCCAAAAAAATGAAAACCAAAAAGGAATGTAATGTCCTCATGCCAATCAAATCAACTTTACTTGCAAGCCTCCACTTACACCTCAAGGACAGCCAATTAAATTTTTGTAAGAAAGTACACTTACACAAGCAAGATTGACAAGCAAAAATGCATTTAAGAGGCAAAAGTAAACACTCCAATCAAGATAAAGTTGGTATGAAGCTTTTAATGGGTGTGGGACAAGTTTATCTTGTCCCACAAGCTTCCAAAAATACCCTCCAAGTACAAATCCGAGTTTCAAGATGGTGAGGTGTTTTATACTCCAAAGATCAACTCTCTTACACACATTAAATGCAAGGATCAACACATTAATAACTATATTTAAGCAAGTCTCATTTAAATTTATCTTTCACATTCTATTTAAATAAAGGAATGGACACATTCACAAATAAAACACATGCAAGATAACAATAAAAGAAGGACCACATACAAACCCCCATGGTCACATATAAAGGTGATCCCCCATGGGAACCCCCAACAACAAACAACACGCAAACGACTAGTTGCCATGGTGACCATGTTGAATCCATCCAAAATTCTGTTGTGGTTAGTCTCCAATCCCCCCGATGTCTGCTGTGATATAAAATAGCCTACAAAATACAAATACCTCCTTTGGCCTCATGGCCATATCAAAACGCTCAAAAATAATATAATATAAATCTAAGCATCGTAAGTATAACTGCATAACACAACATTGAAATAACGACTATATCATTTTATAAATTAAATCAACCATTCTATCATCATTTAAAATTTTCATTTTCTATATATAATCAAATGATTAAACATCACATATCTGGATAGCATCAATGATATAACTACGTCAAATAAAGCATCAACATCTATATATATATATATATATATATATATATATAATGTTTATAATAATCATCATGCATCATGTATAAGTCCAATCAGTAATGAAGTCCATAATCCAACATCATACTAAACCAAGCCAAAATAGTGTCTAATACATAATCCATAGTCTGATGATCAGAAAAATAGTGTCAAAGGAAGTGAGCAAGACATACGGTCCACGAGTAATACATGTATATCTTTGATTAGATGCGGTTTGGTCACTTTTCAAGTGACAATAGAGGCCCCCATGTGTCCAAATGGTGCAACTCTGGGGTAGGGTCCAGGGTCAGTCCTCAAATAAGCATGGGACTTCCACATATCCCAAGTTCAAAATGAAGACAAAATAAGCTAAAATTGGCTAAGTATTGAAGTTTCCACACACGGTGCCATATGCCTTATCGGCACTGACTTCAAGAGTCAAAGATGGGGGTAGTTCTCAAACTTGTGCCACTCCACCATGTGTCCTAGGTCCAAAAAGGGATAAAGCTGATAGTTAAAATTAACTAAGTATGGGTGGGTCGGTGGAGGCCTCCACGTGCCTCAACGACACGATTTCAGAAGTAAAACTAAAAGAACGCTTTCCAAATGAGTTCCATATCACCACATGTTCAGGGTCAATAGAGGGATAGAGTTGGTTGTTGAAAAGTCTAGGCCTAGAAGAGAAGGAGACACACGTCATCTCGGCACAATTTTTAGGGGTGCTTCCAAAACAGAAACTCAAATGAGCTCTAGCCCTCCATGTGTCTTGGGGTCAACATAAGTCAAATGCAAAACAAGCTGAACAAGGTAAGTATAAAGGGGTGGTAGAGCTCTCACATGTTAGCCTAGTCTTTGCTTCAAAGGAAAAGAATGCGAGTAGGTTTTCACGAGGCTTGCTCAGTCTATTTCTCCCATGTGGGTGGCCCAAATTTGAAGTTGTAAAAGAAAATCAAATGGCCCAGGTTTTAACTAGAAAAAATAATGTAACGACCGTATATTTTTGAACTTGTTCTTCTACCATTAATGTTTCTCTATGAATCAATAATTTGAAGGGGCACGAATGATTAGAATAAGTTGTAACTACTTTTTTCTTTTTTGAAGAAGTTGTAAGCTGTCTCTTGTGAGCTATATCATGGGCTTTCAAAGCCATTATGGGTTGGAATTTTGATTATTCTAGAACTGTAATTTTGAATTGAAAGAAATCAATACAAAGGTTTTCCCCCTTTTCTTCTATTTTCTTTTTCTTTCTGGTTCTGATCTATAAATCATCTAATCCTTAAATGCTTGGAAACTTTGTGTTCTAGTTTGTACAATTTCTAGAACTTTGAGTCTACGAATTGTGTCGGTTATAAACGTGGATGGTTCTATTATGTATCTCATTTGCACAATACATATAAGGGTTTTCTCTACCATCTCTTTTCCCTAAAAGTATTTTCTTCTTTTACCTCCCTCCTCTCTTCAAAGTCTTCTATCCTCATGTATTGATAACTTTCTAGGCTTAAAACACATTTCAAGATATCGGGAAACCACCATTAAATGAAAGACTGTGCATCGTATATAGGTTTTTCCCCTTCTTTCAATATGGGAACCTCTCCCATTAAAGAGGACAGACTTTCTTATCCCACGACTATGGTTTCATTCCAAGTGTAAATCTGAAACCCAACAAATGTATGGTTTTGTGAACCATAATTAATCCATCTTGGATAATTCTTTCTTTTACAAATCCCCCTAGTGGCTAGAGATTATTTTTGGAAGAAGCGGCTATAACCTTGAGGTTAGGATTTTGGTAAAAAAATTATAGAGCACATTGAGAGAGACTTATGGGTCTAAAGTGCTTGAATTCCTTCACCCCAGATTTTTAGGAATTAGGACTATGAAAGTATTATTTATTTCCTTGAGAATCATGTCTGTCCTAAAGAATTCATTAATAGCTTTGAGGAGGTCATCCACACAAATCTCCCAGGTTTTTTTATAAAAGAAAGTAGAGAAGTCATCCAGCACGAGGCATTGTCACCTTCCATGGAGAAAACTACTTTATGAAGTTCTTCTAAAGTAGTTGGTTTAGCAAGAGCACCAAACTCTTTTGGTCTAACCAAGTTTTTTTAATAGAGTCCAGCAGCTTATTCACAGCTTCTTTAAACAATGGGGGACTATCGTTCAACAAGTTTTTGTAAAAATTAACAGCTTCTTCTTTGATGGAGTTGGGATTTAACGTCGTAACTCTAGCTTGATTTGTAACCTCAGAGATTTTATTGTGAGCTCTATGTTTTAGGGCTGTCATATGAAAGAACTTTGTGTTCTTATCTCCATCTTTGAGCCAAATTTCTCTGGATTTAAGTCTCTAGTAGGATTCTTCCTATCACAGATAGTATGGAACTCCACTAAGAGAGTTTTTTCATGAGTGTAATCCTCTTGAATCATGCCATAGGCAGCCACTTTCTTTTCCAAAGCATCAATGTTTTCTTTGAGCTTTTTTCTGATTGAAGATATTGCCAAAAACTTCTTTGTTCCAGTCTCTAACTTTTTTTTATAAAAACATTATCTTCTGAACAATTATGTATTGAGTTATGCCTTCCACTTGAATCCCCCACCACTCTTTAATTTTTTCAAGAAGATCCAGGTGGTCAAACCACATTTTTGGAATTTAAATGAGGACTGAGTAGGTCTCTCATTAGTTACCATATTCAAGACAATGGGATTATGGTCAGAGGAAATTCTAGGAAGAGAAGAGAGATGAAATTCTTGACTAAGGAGCCAATCAGTGGATATGAGTGCTCAATCTAGTTGAACTTGTATGATATTGCTATAAATTCTCTTGTTGGACTAGGTAAAAGGATTTCCATTAAGTTCAAGATCGATCCATTCTTTCTATCTTATTGTTTCATCCCAAATTAGTTTTTGTCACTTTTTCCTTATATTTATGGTGTGTTTCATCTTTCATCATATCTATTTTCACTCACATCCATCCCTTTCTCTTTATAATCATTTACGTGTTTTATATTATTGGGTGGGTCTTGTATCACTTCATTACATCTCACCATTTATCACCTTTGTTAAATCAAAACCATTTAAAATACTTTTAAAAATCTACAAATGTTCAAAAATTCAAAATAAAATAAAATAATCAAACTCGAAAACATTCAAATAATCAAAAAAACCTAAAAATTCTAAATATTCAGAAAAACATCAACAATTTCCAAACAATCAACAAAGTTAAAAAACATCAAACTTGTAACTCCTATCTTAGTGATTGTTCCAACTTTCCTACAACTATTAAAAAAATATTCAAACCCATTTCATGTATTCATGCTTGGGGAAATTCAAATAAATCATATCCCTCACATGTATCCTAGCTTGGGGAAATGTTATCTCTTATTTTCTCTATTGCATCCATCCTTGCTTGGGGAAATGACCCATTCAATCTCATATTACTCTTCAATGTAGATCTAACAAATAGTATCACTTGACCCCACTCTTTCAGTTTGATCAAATCCCTTTACATAAGTCCTTACTTGGGGCACCAAAATATACTTAATCATCATTGTGTAACACATTAGGGGCATAGTTAATTGTCTTTATTTATAGTTGTGTTGCATTTTTCCCATCATTTTTAACCAATTACAAGTATTTTGTTATCATCTTGGTTCATTTATAGCCATGGTGCATAATTTTACTATGTATATTGGGTTTTCTTTACTTTTTATCTTTTGTTTTCCTTAGACCAATTACAAGTATTTTGTTATCATCTTGGTTCATTTATAGCCATGGTACATACATTTACTATGTATATTGGGTTTGTTTTTTGTTTTATCTTTTGTTTGATGTGTGTGTTTTTTTATGCACATAATGGGTTAAACACAACGATTATTTGATAATCACAATGACAACTCTATTGTGCAACAACAAAATAAGGTTTCTCTAACTTTCACTATTTGAATGGAAGCTCAAGCTACGAGAAAAATCCCTCGCATCATCCTTCTACTCCCTCTTAAATCCTCAGCCTTTTCGTTCCTCCTATCTTGTGGCTGACCACTACTTTGTTCCATCACTCATCCGCTTGAGAGGAAATCCCTTAGCATTCATACTCATTGGGTAATCTAAATACTTCACTAGAGAAAAGAAAATAGACCCATTGCATTTCTGTATTGTCTACTCATTAATTTACACAAGATATTCTATCTTTAAAATGTTATTATTTCATAATAGCACTTAAAAAGGGGAAAATGTAAACACCCTACAAATACAAACATATTATTAGTAATCCTTATTATCTACACAATGTGCTAGATCAATTCTAGAATGCATTATATATCACTACCCTCTCATAGCACATTATAATTCACCCACATCCCTTTAGAATTTATTTATTTAATTCTATCATGCATAAAGCATACACTCAAACCCCTTGGCTAATTTAATTAGTTATTTAAATTAATAAATAGTTAATTATCCACTCATCTCCACTTCACTATCCAACTCACTCAAATTGAACTATTTCACTCCACTGAAGTTCTTGAACCCTACAAAGGTCAAAGAAAAATATTCATGTTGTTGGTGAAATAATTTTTCACTAGTACAAATTAGTCAATTTTCACCAATGCTCTAAGTCCCTCCTTGTAAAAGGGGAGGCTCCCTTTATTATATGTCAACAAAAAAAAATTTGGTTGCCCAATAGGTCAAGGATCCAATAGGAACACTCCACTACACCTATGGAAAATTCTTGCACCTCGTGCAAGGGAATAATTTGCAAGGAAGGTGAGATTGTGGGAGTGAGAAATTAAGAGGGGGATTAATATTACAAGTAGGCTAAATCAGATTCTTACAATTATTAACCAGATTTTATCAACACATAATTGGAAAGAAAAGAAACTTTGTTAATTACAAAAAGACAAAATGAACCATGAACATAAAATTTCATTCATTCACTCATAAAAAATTTTACACTCTTTTTGGTCATGCAAGATTGACATGTTCACAAAGCTACAAATGAGAGAGAGAGAGAGAGGAAAAATATGAAAGGAGAAATAGAAGAATTGATATATTTTCTTGTTCTTTATAGATATCTACTCTTGAACTCACAAAATTGACAACCCCTTGAAATGAGGAAGTTATTATAATATATAGTTTCTCAAGATGACTCTTCGCCTACCCCCCACATGAATTTTTATTAACCTTTACAATATGTGACCTTTCACATTCCTAGGAAATAAATTGAGTCCTTTTTATTAATTAGAGGAAAATCATTACAAAGTACAACTATATATCACATTTTAATGAATAATACTAAAAATTAAAGTTAAACCCTCAACACAAAATTAGAACATGAAAAAAGAGAGGAAAGGGGAAAGAGAGAAATGAGAGGAGATAGCAACTCAAATGAGGACGATGCACCCGAGTCAATGTTGCTTCACTTTCTGATGGAATTTTTAGAGTACCTATTGGAATATCATGATCCTTTTGAACTCCTTATTATATTGAGCCACCTGCAGGTGTAATCTTCTCAACTTGAGGAATGTGTATAAATCTCAAATATTTGAGCCAATTTTCGAGAGGTTGCATTAATTTTCTTGAATTTAATGAATCATGCATGACTTTAATTTATGATGTTAGATATGATATATATTATCTTAGAAAAAGTCTCTAGTATGTATTAATTGAAATAAAATGGATCTCCAACCTCTTTCTTAAAAATATCTTCAAATGGTTTTAGTAGATCATCCACTGAAGTGTTTTCATCCACTACACGTACCGCAAGTTTTTTTACTTTTTCATTGACATCATGTTGAATATTTTAAGTACACTTCTCATATGAGTCTAATTCATAAATAACATGGTTTATCATCTCATACCAAGTGACAAGAGTTCTATCCCACTTGAGACAATTATTCATATTCGTAATTAAATACCTTTCTATTCACTAGTATGGAAGAATTGATTTTTCCCATTTCCTCCACCAAAGTGAAAGCAACTAGTTCCAATGCTCCTTATATTTTTGATTTCATATCTTATCATTCTTACATATAGAATTTATGCTCATGTACTCAAAAATGAGATGATATCAAAAATTAATGTCTTACCTTTTTGTAGAATCTTGCTCACCTACTTATCATTTTCTCTGCCCTACATCGTGAAGCCTTGAGTATTTCTGATGGATTCCAAATTAAATCTACTAATAGAAGTAACTACTTTAATAGTGAGAGACAAACCTAAATTTGTATTCATCAAGGTTTTCACATATGAGGTAATGGTTATTACATGGCCTTCCAGTTGTTCAATTTTCTCTTTATATTCCTCATTTCTTGCAAGAAGGTGAGTGGAAGATTCCTTGAACAAGTGGGCATCTCCTCATGTGTTTTTAGTCCCAGAGGAATGGTGCTCATTTTGTGGTTAGAAAATTTCATACTACTAATAGGTTTGACTACCTTTAGTCAGAATACCTTATAGTACTGATTTCCTAAAACTCCGTTGAAGAAGTGTGAAGCAACTTGGACAAAATTTCCTTTCTTCATTTTCACCGTCATGGATATAGATTGAAAATATAGAATCACCAATTTTTGAACCATTCAGGCCTCTCCCCTTACCATCTCTTTCACCTATATGAATATGTCAGGTGTTTTAGGCTCAACATTGGGTATGATTTTTTTTTTGGATCTGAGTTAGATGACACATCTTACACTGGAAAATCTGGTGCAGATGTTGATGAAGAGATAATTTGAGACAAATAAAGGATTTATGGATGAACTATGTCAATATGTCCCTATTCCAAAACTTCAATAGGATCATGTGATGTTCTTATCTTTTGTGTAATCTCTTGAATTATGAGCCTCATATTCCACTTATTTCCCTTTTGAGTTCTTTCTTGAGTGAGCAAAGTTTTAAGTTTTCTCAGTAGCTTTTAGAGATGAAAGGGAAGATGTTTGTATTTTGATATTTTGGAAACATCCTAATTCGATAAGGGAATATTTATTGTTTTTGAATCATTCCCTTAACCTCTAGCTTATTGTTTTGGTTCACTCATTTATGTCCCCAAATTCACAAATGCTCTAAGATAATTAGGGGAGGGGTAAGGATTTCACATTGTTTAATACTTAGAATAATAAATTTTAGTGTCATCATATTCAAGCCCATCCTCATACCAATAAAAATTTAATTTTCTCATCTTCCCAACTGTCATTCTCATATGATCATGCTCCCTGACTTCAAAATCATCTACATAATTCACCCAATAATCTTCTACTTACAAAACATGGTGTGAATCAAGAAGTTGGAATGTTTATGGGTTTATCTAAATGTCAAAGTCCACTCTTGGAGTATATGAGTAGGTATTTAAAGGATTTAAGGAGCTTCCAAGTTTGTGGCATCATTAGAATTCTTGTAGGAAAATATCCCAAGGAAGATAGGGAATGAAACACTTTTCTTATTTCAAATTTTAAGCTTATCGATGATGTGGAAAAAATTCCTAAACAACTCGAACATCATGATATTATAATATTATGTGGAGCAATATGAAACCCATGCACTTTGATGTATGAAAATTTTGAGAACTATGTGAAGAAAGATACATACCTCTTGATCAAAGTAGTAGCTTGTGAAGAAAACCTTGATTTAGGATTTCCCTCTAGCAACTAGAAGACATACCTCATGAAAGCATCATTCACTCTTGTAAAATTATGATTTATCTCCTTCAGGGTCAATTTTAGATATTTCTCATAGGAGGGATCCTTCTAAGAAATATTTTAAGTGAAGTTCAATCATCTGAATGGTCTTGTGCTCGCAATAGCATATACCACACATGATGGCATTGAAAACTTCTTCGTAGCTGACAATTAGAGAAATAGTTGGTGGATGTTGTTGTTTATTATCTCACCTCAGTTAATAATCTATTTAAATTTAATGAAAATAATGATGAATTGTTCCACCAATCCTAAAAATCCCTTTCTCCCATCACCTTTCTCGTGAGGATTATTAGATTTGAAAATCCTTCATGGAATTCACTTCGAGATAGATATTTTGACATACAATATGTCTTTGTTCCCTATTTTAACCATGACCCCAATAAAAATTCCTTGAAGATATGATTCTATTTTAGACCATTCACCTGATGAAAATTATTTTATGATGATCACCATGTTTTTCTAGGTTAGAATCTGCATATATTGAGAAATCCCTTTAGGAGTGAGCATGACCAAAATTGAACTATCATCCACCCTTATGATTATTTTCTCCAACTCATAGTGATGAGAACATGATAGTACTAGTTCTCTTCTTTGAACAGTACATGATGACCATCTACTACATATAATCCACTTGTGAATTTTTTTCATTTATTAGTTCTTTGAGACCACCGAGCATTCGATTCTTGAGATCTTCTAATTCAATACGGGTAATATAGTTGTCACCCACACCTAGGTATTTTGATACCAAGGATGAAATGAGATTAAGACCAGAAAATTTGAACTTCATACTTACAAAAATAAACAAGATGATAAAAAATGAAGATGATAATAACATTTTACAATGAATCAAGAACTTTATAGTTTTAGCAATTAGGGTTCAGAGCTTCTATTTTGGGAAAAAAATCCTAAATTCCCGTTTCTAAAAACCTTAACATGATGGGAATAAATTAACTAATGTTTCTTAGTTATTATTGATAGTTTCTCTTTTTGGAATTTTTTTTTGTTTTTTATGCTTTTTTACTTTTTAGGAAAAATTGTCTAGTTTTTTGTATTCATTATTTTTGAGTGCACTAATATGAGAGGATTATCCTTTTTATGTAAGTTGTTATTTTTTAGTAATTGAGCATATCATATACTTACTATTTTAGGAAATAGTACTTATCCACCTTTATTTAAAATGAAAATTATCTCACTAGATTTGGCTTTCTTCCGAGACCCCGTGCTCAAAATTTCATCGTGATCCACCCACCGGAATGCTTAGAAGCTAAAAGCATAATCTATGGAATGAAACTAGGGTTTTATGCCATTAAAAATAATGGAACCATTTTCATTTTACTATTAAAATATTCTTATGGGAACCTAGGTTGAGGAACAACTATGAAAATTTCAAGGGAAATAGATTATAGGTTTGGAAGATACAAATTTTTCTTGTTTTGGTGCATATGGAAGCCCTGGAGGAATTTTGGAAAAATTTATGGATAAATTACAGGTTTTTTCATGGTATGGATCATAAAAATCAATATATTATGAAACTATTAAGTGGGCATGAGTTATTTCAAGTTTTTATAACTCACGACAATGTTTTTCCCTCACGAGAGAGGTAGTAACAAGTAGAAGTAGCCAACAACAATTAGATTATTTTTTAGGTTTTCTAATAAATTTTTTTGTTCTTGTCCCTTTTTTCCCCTTGGAAAAGGGATAATACTTATGGAAAAATTCACCCCGATATGGGCTTGACAAGTGCCGACATTTCATTGCATGATGAAGAAAGGGGGAAAACTAACACTTAGCATTAGAGAGCTAAAACTTGGTCACATGACGGATAATGGAAAGGGATGGATTAGGGTGAATTTTCTTGTCCACTATGTCATATAGGGATAGGGATAATAGGGGTATAATAATGTTCCCTTCTCTCGGTGATGAAAATTGGTGAGGTTTGATTTAGAGTGGGGGAAGTGAGAAAGGGCTTATTTCAACACCGTAGAGCTCAAATTATCTCATGTGAAGAACCAAATCCAGGGCTAAAGTGGGGTACATTTTATTTTCCTCTATATCCCATAGGAATAGGGACAAAATGAATAAAAAAATGTTCCCTACCCTAGAGGTGACAAGTTGCACAACTCCATTACACGATAGGAGGGGCTGGAGGAAGGAAAATTAGACTGCGGAGCACTTAACAAGGTCATGTGGAGGACCAGAAGAAAAATATGGGGTGGCATAAATTTTATTTTCCCCTATGTACTTAAGGGAAAGGGATAGGAAAATACACCTCAACCTAGAGGTGACTTGTGTCGTCTTGAAAAATTGGCTAAGTATGAGAGACGTACCCTCCAAGAGAGAGACTTGTTAACGACGTTGCTGATTTCTAGGAATACTTTTGAAATGAAACTATAGACACCAAATTTGAGTCACATTCCCCCTTTACCCCACATTTATATTAATTTAATTAGCTACAATTAAATTAATGCACACTCTCACAATATTCATTAATGAACACCTTAATTAAATTAATTTCCACATCACCTAAACACCTCATCACAAACCTATTCTTAGCATGTTTCCTTTTAACTAATACCTAGTTCAACCCTAAAATCACATGCCTATTATTCCTCTAACCACATTCCCACTTATCTAAGTGCAAAGCATTCCATTTTGACTCGGGATAATGGAAAAAACTAGCCAAAACGATTGCCAAGATTTGTCATTTTAGAAAACCTAGGATATCCCACCTTAACCAACACCGGTCAACCCGAAATCGACATTGGTCACCCTAAACTATCATCGGTTACCATATATTCACTTTGGTAACCTTGTTTTAGAGGTTGGAATAATTATTTTAGTTTTGGAGAGTTTTGATCATATACTTGACCTACATAGAAGATGGTGAGGATGTATATGAGGGTTTTGAGATCATTGGTATTTATTTGTATCTATGTATATATGTATTGATACACAGACTCTCCCATTTATATATTTGATGATGTTTATTGGATGGATGATGTACTTGTGTTGTAAAATTTTCATTGTTATATGTATATGGGTGGAAACTAGGTGGATTAGGCATGGTGGAGTTAGGTTAGTTTAGGCATGATGGATTCAGGTCGGTTTAGGCATGGTGGAGTTAGGCCGGTTTAGGCATGGTGGAGTCAGGTTGGTTTAGGCATGGTGGAGTCATGTCAATTTAGGCATGGTTGAGTCGGAGTTGGTTTAGGCATGGTGGAGTCAGGTATAGGCGTAATGGAGTCGGGTCATTTAGACATACTTTGAGTCATGTATAGGAATGATGGAGTATTTTTTTATTTTTTCATTTAATTTCCAAGTTATTGGTAAGATGGAAAATAGATTATGAGCTATATGTATTTTATGGTGTAGATTTGCAAAATTTGTGATATTATGGAAATGTAAAATGATTGATTGGATGTTTTGATGATGTGATAACATGGTATATATGTATGTTTATATAAATTTCCAAGTGTTTTAGAACATGGAAAATAATATAGAATATGAATAGGAAAATGGGGGAAAATAGGTTAGCGTAAAGAGTGGTTGAACTAACCTCCAAGGGCCCCATTCCTAGGAGTGCTTCGCATAGCCATGGAAAAAAAAATCCTTGGGCTGATGTATTTCTCCCATAAGCTAGGGAAGAATATGATGAATTAGAGGAATGGGTTGGTAGGTTTTAGGCATGATTGATTCTAGGTCATAGGCATGGTTGAGTCTTAGGTGATAGTGGAAATATTTTAAAATGTATTTTTGATGGTCTAGTCTTGCATAGGAGAATCAATAAGTAATGAAAAAGGTGAATGGTAAGAGGTGGTAAAAGAGCTGCTTAATTGATAAGAACCCTAATGAGTCCACCATACCAAAGATGGGCTTATGAACGTAAGACCCTAAAGGTGTTGTATAATGGACTATTCTAAGGGTGAAGAAAGTCACATGATCACGAAATGTCATAGTTATGGCCAGTCCCTTGAGCGGGTAGGAAATTAGGGTGAAAAGGTGATGAGGTGAAAATGGGTGGTTTGGCGTAACTTAGTGTATGACAACATGTTTACATGGAAAGAAACCCGCGATAGAAAATAGGCAAGTCCATGACAAAAAGTTATCATTTTTTGCATTTTTTTGTTTTTGATAGGCTGGTCAATGCGGGAAGTCTATATGGGATGAGTATACTATCTCCTTGAGGTCTTCATGAAGCTAATCAATGCGGGAGGATTCTGAATATTTTTGTATATTTTTGCAATGACTTTATATAGTTGTCCTTTAAGGGAGAAATCTATTTATAGTGGTGATATAGAGAGAAGAGATTTCCCTTTTAAGGGAGTCATCGTTTTATGGAAGTTTGACTCAAGGAGTTGAATCCCATTTTTCTTTTGGAAGTTTAAGTCTTGACAAGACTATGGAAGAAAATTAAGTTCTTGTTTACAAGAAAACCATACCACATAGAGGTTATCGATGAAAGATATGGTTTCAAGTGAAAAATGACCATGGGATTCCATCTTTGAAAAAAATACCAAAAGTATCCATGAGAATCATGTCATGAGTAGAGCCATGGTGCTCATATTGAAGATAAGGATGAAAGGTGATGGGTAACCACATGATTCTTCTTTAGTCCTTGATCTTCAAAATAGGTGACATAGAAGGTGAATGAAACTCAAGGGATGAGTGGTTAATAGCAGAAGGTGATATAAGAATTGATTTGATTAATAAAATGGTCTAAGATGCAAGGGATTGAGGGGATCGGGTTCAGATTTACCATTAAGTGAATAAAAATTATGCATCCTAGAACTTACTAGATAACACCCTAGTTTATTTGGGACATCACTCACCCTAGGCGAGCGCTCACCCAAAGCACACAAAGGTACCAGGTCCCTCTTTAGGGTTCTTTGTAGTAGGATGTTAGCATGATGGAGGAAGCAATATATATATCCATAACTAATCCATCATTATACAATTCATACCATATTTAGATCTATGAAAGAACACACTTTAAACAAAGTAATCATGATTGAATCAATAACATGCACTACGCAATTACACACATGAATAACACTTAGATTCATCCAATATCTTCCATCCATTAATAAACATAGAAGCTTCTTACAAGATCGTTGTTAGTACTATCTTGATGCACATATAGATCCGATACATTAATCCCATCATATATCTCTCTATCACACACACATCTATCTCTCATATATCTTATTTCTACATTATTCATATCATATATATAGGGTGATAACTTTACCTTCACCACTTATTTATTCCATAAATAGGTTACATATTATTAATAGCCACACACTGTTTACAGACATAGCCACACATGCAAGTGTGCTATCTATAGACCTCTTATAATTAACTGAAGTGAAAATCCTATTCTTATCTTGTCTCCATGAAAAATGCTTCAATCCGATCCTCTAAAGATATATAATGCATGGTACGTATGTCTTTGCATCGTTGGTGTGTTCCACACGCCATCTTCTAAAAATAGGTCTTCATGCTCAAAATTGGCTAAGTCCTAAATGCTGAACTTTCCCTCCATGTGTGGGTTATTCCTATCCCTCGTGATCTTGATCCTGGCATTCTCTCGCATGCGGAATTCTTGTGTGATCTCTAGAAATTAATCTCATTGTCATCATGGTAATGGTTATCTCCATAAAAAATTGAAGAAAAGAATAAAAGAACGGAAAGAATAAGAATGAAAGAATGTAGATAAATAAAGAAGTTTTATGAGGCTATGAGTCAGCCTCCTCTCTATTAGTTTGAAGTATCAACTCTGGATACTCCTCCTTTATTTTAGCCTCCAAGGCCTACCATTCAGCGAGTGCTTATTCTACTTTTTCTGGAATGTCCACAGCAATGGATTCCAACTCATCCCTCGTAATCTCTCCTTTTTCATTCTGTAGAACCAACATAATGTTGGACTTTGATTTCATTCTTCTTTCTAAAATATCCATATTTTGTGCAATGAGCTTCCTAAGCTCTTCCAACCAAGTCTTATGTGGCTCTTGTGTTGTTGCTAGTGCCCCATGCTTTTGCTTAACTATTGACAATATTTCTACGTGGCCTAATGTCTCATCCTTCATTGCTTTTTCGACCTCATTTTTTCTTCTAGAGTCTTTATATTAATAAGAAAATCTAGAGTTGTGCATATATTCAAATCCTAGTATTCTTTCTTCAATACTTCTTGTAGCACTTGCAACAGCCCTTCATAGGATGCAATCTTTCTCATCACTGAGGCTTTCTCTCGTTCTACCTCTTGCTCTGACTTCCTTGGCACTATCATGCATAGAGGTTCATCTTCAAGTACCAAGTCCATCAAATTTCCTTCATAATGTATCGCTAAGGGAAATGTATGTGGTACCTTGGTCTCCAAGTGTGGCCTCGCTCGATGAAATTGTCCTAAATATCCTCTGCGATGTTAATAAATACTTCATTCTTCTTCCGAGTTAAGTCCTTCATTTTTGTTATGCGCTATCTCATCATCATTTTTCTTTAGCTCCTCACGTAGTGCTCTAATTGTTGCATATTTTTCGATGTTCCTTCTAGTAACTTCAGCATAAACCTTCACCAATGTGTTGTTGACCTGCTCATTCGACATGACAGTAGGCTTTACCGTCATATGTCTAGATTATGGTGCCTTCTTCAACCATGTTGAAATGCATAACTCTTCACATAAATAAAAGTTAAGCTCATCCATGTGGTTGTGCATTGACCATCATAGTTTATTTCGAGTGCACACAATCACCATATCCTCATCCATTAGCTCTCAGCTGAATAAATCCTTATGTTTTATTGTGCTCTAGAAGTAGGAACCAAAAAATTTACCTGTGTCCTCTGCATACCCAATATCTAGTGGAATGTGCTCTCCACTCATCCTCTTCAATCTATGACCCTTGGGAATTTTAGCTTCAAGGTTAGGATCATGTCCCATTACATTATGAGTAGTCACATGCATGGATCCGGAGGTTTCCTTTTCTTTTTCTTCTCTTTCCTTCATCTCTTCATCCTTTTTCTCTTCCATGTTCTATGGCTTGTCTTCTAGATCGAGTGGGGTAGGATATTCACACTCACTCTCTTGTGATTCCTCTTCTTCTTTATCCAACTTCAAATTTCTTCTCTTCTCTGGTTTAATGGTCTCCTTGTGTGGAGAGAGATGAGGTGATTTTCGTACCATTTGTGGGGTTCCATTTTGAATCCTTGTGCATCTGAACACTGTCTTAAATATATGCCCCCTGCTCAACCTCTCGTATATTACTCTTTGTCATGTCCTTGAGGTGGAGTGGTCCCACGTGCCGTGACTCTTCTTTTTCATATGGTTTCTTTCTTTTGTGCTCCAAGCCTGCACTATCTTCATGTTATTCCTCTTCACCCTCTACTTCAACAACTTCAGTTAGCCTTTGCACCGGTATGTTTTCTATTGTGTGCTTACCCTTGATAGTACTAGGAGTGCAAATTCATTCTCTATATACTTATTTTTCTCCATCTTGGGCTTTAGCTAAAGATACACCAATGCTGCCCCTACATCTGCTATAACTAGAATTATTGGCTTAATATTCAACACCTTTGAAATGATCCTTTTGTTATAGGAACTTCTTCCAGGATACACACACTTCTTCCTCAACATATGGTAGTCATATTCTACCTTATCTGCATTGAATACCAATCGGTGTGTGCCTATGTATCTCTAAACAGATGCCGGAAATACCTTGTAGTGAATGCGTAAGGAAATTTACACCAAAGGATCTAGACTCCATCTTTGATTGGGAAGCACGCAATGCAAAAATTCTAGTATATAGAAAAGCTGGACTTGTTTCCCTACTACTTATGGTAGGTCCTTTGGGATGTACCACTCTTCCCCAAATGTCGTGCGAGATCCTATCATACCATTTTTTTGCCCTTTTCTTTATGTCAATTTTCATGGCCCCTTTACATAGGTACTTGTTGAACCTTTTAGTTGGTGAATTTTTCTCCTCGGGGTATTCCCATATCTTTTCCTTTGGCCCACCGGTACTATAATTTCCATGAATACTAGTGATAGTAGAACATTCCCAAAGCTTAACTTCCTCCTATGTGCACTTCCTTGACTATTTGTTCTGCAATTTAGCCTGCAATATTATAGATTGCTCCATCGACATATTATGTGCAACGTGTAACTACATAGTATTTACCTGTGACCATTGCTCATGATCATTAAACTTTGTAACAAGGTGTGTTTTTGCTTGCACAACTGGAAAGTTCTTCAATTTGTCTATATCCATACTGTGTAGACCCTTCAAGTACCCCAAATCTTGTCTATTCCTTAAGATTATGACTTTATCCGTGAGATAATTCTTTATGTCCTCTCTTGTGGCCTTCAAACTTGTAACTGATGAGATAAGCACAAATCAGATTCTAACTCTACATCCTGTAAAGTAGAAGAAGTCCTCATGCACTCTGCTCATGAGAAACTGATACAAGGGCTCGTACTTCCTGAAATATGGAAGCTCATACAATTGGTAGACCCCAATTCTCTTCAAAATATTCTCTCTGCATCATCATAAATCGACATGCCATCCACTATACACTTGTTCATCCTCGCAATGAGTAGAGAATTGATCTCCCTCTTAATCTCTATGCTCATGTGATTGTATTCACTCACTTTTCTCTTTCTGATAGGTGAATCCCATTCCTAGCCAATGATAACTCCTTTTGGATATTACATTTCTAAAAAATCACTTTCGGGTGCCATCTCTTCTTCCTCGACGACCACCTTCTTCTTTCCTTTTGCTACTGTTGTAACTACCTTCTTAGGTGCCATTTTTACCTTGCAAATGTCTCCTCTTTAACTCTGAAACTTGTGAATCAAACCCTAGCTCGATTTAATCATGCCCTAGGTGGAAACTTTGTGCCCTAACTCCTCTCTATCTCCCTACTTCACTCAAACCCTTCACCACCAAGGACATAAGCTTCTTTTCACATAGATCTATTTTTCACACTTGGTTTAACACCCTTCATAGCTTAACCCGATCACTCGGCTCTTTGTACTCAGCTCTTTCCTCAAATTCTCTTATTCACAATGGTAAAAATGAATCTACATCCCATCCTTATATTATTTTTCTATTTTGATGCATTTATTACTCCTTCACCTACTAAATATACCCTCATTCATTGACCAAATTCATTTATTATGTGCAAGTACATCTTCGCGCCCCATGTATAACCTTATAGCACACCTCCCTACCCTCTGGTCATAGAATTTTCTTTACCATGCACCCTTTCACTCAAGTACCTCATCGGTGTACCTTCTTTTGGTAGTCATCATAGCCCCCACTTACCACACATTATATTTTCCTTTCATTCATCTCCATCCTTGGTCACTTGTGAGAAGCAATCTTCTTTTGAATTAAAGCACACCCATAGCATCTTATTCCTTTCACCTTTCAATTCCCATGGTATTTTACTTGGATAACTACAACAACCCCACACTAAAGGTATATGTAGTCCTCTACGCATAAATATGCATCATATAGTAATTAGCTTCATGTGCACAAGCACACTTATTACACATAAACAACAACTAAATCGACAAAGCATAGTGAAAATGAAGGAAATACATTAAGTAAATAAATAATGGAAACCTATTCTAAATGGAAATACTACCTTATTACAAACAACAAGAATACTTATTTATAGTAGGGAATCAACCTACTCTTGTTAAAGTAACCGGTAGCCGTGTTCCATCAAGTGCTTCTAACTAGAAAAACTTGATTAAAGTATATAATTGATGACATACGGCCTCGACCATTGTACTTTGAGTTTTCTTGGATGGGACAAGAACTTAGAGTCATAAATAAGTACCATTTTTCCAATCTTAAACTTCTTATCCCTTATGTTTCTATCATGTCATGCCTTCTACCTAGATTTTTTCTACTTCTGACTTCATCGTGCTATGGCTCATCACTCATCTAGTTGAATCATCTTCTCAATATGATCTTCTAAATCTTTTTCATCAGCTAGACCTCCAGCACATGTAATGCGCAAAAGAAGGTAATCTGTTATCCATATTTCACCCCCTAGGAAAACTATTGGATTAACAATGACCCCACACAGGAAGAACAAGAGAAAACATGGTTAAATCTAGAAAACAAGTCGTAGAAGGACTCAATGATGGAGTGGTGGGACCTGTGAAGGAACAAATGACCTTATGCATGAAGAAACACAAGAGATGGCTCTGTCAAGTGGATCCATGTCTTAAAACTATTTAACAGGTTATAAGTAGGCTCAGAAATGGAACAACAGGGTTAGAGAAAGAAGAGTGGGGTAAAAAATCTAGGAGCAAGAAGAGAAGGAAGAAACAACAAATATCCGAAGTCTTCGGGCTCAAAACAATTTAAAACAAGTCCAAAAATTAGCAAAGTATGGAGGAGGAAATGGAGAGAGCCATGTGTCAAAATGGCGCTTCTCCAAGGTTAAATCTAAATACAAAGACTCAAACTCATGCCATCCCTCCATGTAGCAAATGATCAACAAAGGTAAAAATGCGGATGGGGTGGGCTTAAAAAAGGGTAAGTATAAAAGTGGTCGCGGAGAGAGCCGTATGTCCAAACAGCAATTCTCCAAGGTTAAATCCGGAAATGGAGACTCAAACTCATGCCAGCCCTCCACATAGAAAATGGTCGATAGAGGTCAAAAGGTGGATGGGGCGGGCCTCAAAAAAGGCTAAGTATAAAAGTGGTCTTGAAAGAAGCCACGTGTTGACTCTGTGCATCTCCAAGAGTAAATCCAAAAATGGAGGCTCAAACAAGCACCACCCTGCCACGTAGCCTAAGGTCCCAAAAAGGTTAGATAGGTCATTTAAAATTTTAAGAGCCTACGGAGGCTTCTAAGTGTCAACCTGATGCTTCTTTAGAGGCCAAATCTTAAGAGGTTTCTAAGTAAGCACAGATCCTCCACGCGTCCCGTTTTGAAAAGGGACAAAGTTAGGTTAAATAGTGACAGATCAGTGGAGGGTGCCAAGTGTCAACATGACGTGAACTCAAGGGTCAAATGAAGAGAGGGTTTTAGACAAGCGTTAGACCGATGCATGTCCTGGGTCAAGAAATATGACCCTGCCAAGCAAAGGACTTAGCCAAAAAACATAAAAATTAAGCAGGCCGGCAGAGGAAGCCATGTGTCAACCCCATGCCATTTTAAGAAAAAATTATACAAGCTTCCCATGAACAAGCGCCAGCCCTCCACATGTCCCATATTTAAAAGAGAGCCCATTTTTCAAACTAGTTTTCCTACCCTTTTGTATGGATCCAATACAAACTTTGAAGGGGCATATCTTTTGACTCATGGCTCAAAATATTACAAATATGACACCATTGGAAAGATCTCAACCTCGTCTATGCCATGGAGATATGAAACTTTAATTTTAGAGAGGTTAGGTGGGGTAAAATGGATAAATATCTTTAGGGCCATCAAATCAGATCTATTTTTCCTAACAACCAGATCAGATTCGATCTACTCCACCATTTCCTCCCCTTTTGAGGTGCCGAATAAGAAATTGATACAGTCAAGAAAAATTTGGGGGCAAATTTTAAGGGAGGCATTAATAGCAGTGGTTGAGCTTGGAATTGTTTTTCCCACTTCTCTCCCTTTCTCCCTTCGTATTGAAACCGTAAAATCAGGGTCGAGACTCATTGTAAAGGGTTAGACATTCTTTATTTTACAGGCTCCCCTCTTCCCTGGAAAGTGAATTCATGGAGTTTCAAACCTCCCATATAGACTGTAAGTGCAAATTATCCTGTATACTTATTGCAATGCATCATATCAAGCCATGAGAGGAATAATACATGTTATGTGGGTGATCTTCATCCCTTTCTATGTTAATTGTTGTCTTCTGATCCTTCATTACAAGCTTGGTTATTTGTGCATGTTTTTTGTGTTACATCCTTCTAGTTTGTGTCTATTATAAAAAAAATTGTTCATCACTCCTTTGGTGTATCACCTTGTAGTTTAAGTTTTATTTTCTTTGCATCCCCTCTTTAACTCTATCTCGTTGCCAAATTAGAGTAGGATTTAGGATATATCCTCTGCAATTTCATGAATACACCTAAACAGAGGAGTAGGAACCAGACTTAATCTCGAGAGTTTTCCCATTTGTAAAGTCCCACACTTTGGGGAATACTCAATGTTATGCGAATCACACCAAATGAATCTTCCTTAGAAAATCAAATCTGACAACTCATTTGGGGGTGTTGTGATTTTGCATTAACAATAACATAAATTCTTTAAGGAGAATGGCTTATGTGCCACACATCAAATGAAACATTATGACTGATCGGCTATATATGCTCTTTAGAACAAGGTATGGGGTAAAGGCCACAATCAGATCTGAGCCCATAGAAGATTATCACACTGAGTCTTATGTGCCTAGCCCAATCAATGCAAATTGTTTGAATTTTAATTAGGAAGACCTCCAAAACATTTCTGAAGTAGATACCAAGGTGGGGTGTATCCCAGACCTGACTCTCGATGAATGGGTGGTCAAAAGACATGCTTTTGATCCCTATAAGGAGATGGAATAATCTGAGCTAGGAGTCTACTACCTACATGAAGAGAATCATCCTCTTCCTAACATCATTAATCCAAAATATAAGGATGAAAATGAAGTATGGAAATTATTCTTTGATGGCTCGAGAAGTAGGCAAGGATTTGGAGTTGAAGCTATGATTGTGTCACCCCAAGGTATGAAGTATTACTCAGCCTTCCATTTCCATTTTTCTTTCTCAAATAACACTATAGAATATGAGGCTTTGGTTCCTGGATTACATTGGGCTAGAAGACAAGGAATCAAGAACCTCAAGTGTTTGGTGACACCGAACTAGTTGCTAATCAAGTTAAAGGACAAAATGATATGAATAATGACCTACTAAAAAGCTACAAGAATATGGTATGAGATCTCACTGAGGATTTTGAAGCCTTCAACATTGTGTCCATACCCAGGAAGGAGACGAAAGCTGCTGATAAGCTTGCAATAATTGGAACAACATTTGATGTGGTTGACAACATCAAGAGGGATAAAGGAAAGCCACATATCCATATGATTGTAACACAATAAGTGTTATATAACAACACATATTGGTAGGTGTTCAATAATGATTAGGAGATCATCAATTTTTCGCAAGAGGAAGTTGAGTTCTCAGCTAGGAATCAAAACAAATTAGAGAAGCAATATGGAGACCAAGTGGTGTAGCTGCATACAAACAAGCTTCCCAAAGGCTTAGTGACATTGGAGTCTATCTTCAATCCTAATTATCAGTTTTGAAAAGAGAAGGCTAATATACAGATCAAAGGAGAAGACTCAGAGTAAATTCTAGGTGGAGAAGGCAAAATACTTCAAATTGGTAAAGTGGCCACTGAGAAATAAAGGTATGAATTCATGTAACTTTGCCAAGATTTTCTAGATGTATTTTCTTGGAGCATGTATGATTTAAAAATTTGTATATAGTTGTGGTGTTTTTGTTGCTCTTTCATAACACATTCAGGAATAGATGAAGCCCCGGGTCAAAACAATTTTCTACTCTTAGAAACCATCATTTCAAGATTTCTAATGAAAATTGAGAGTGCAAACAGTTGGGCTCATGAATCGAGGTAGGCTAGCTATCGATCGTTATCCTTGACTCCATGTCCAATGGATGTGTTATCCAAAATTCACCCCTAGGGTAAATTTGATAACATGCATCAGAATACTCAAGTCCTAGGCAAATAGATTGATTTAAGGCAAAAAATCATGTTTCTAGGGTCCCCTCAGATTTTTTCTAACTCTCTGTCCAAGAAGAAAGGAGCAAGTTCTAGAAAAGGGTGAAAAATTTGCAAAAACCAAGCTTGGGCAAGAAAAAATCATGAAAATTGGCTAAGTCCTGGTCCAGGTGGCCCTTGGGACAACTAGGACGTCAGGGTGCAAATCGGCTGAAAAGCCTCCAAGCGGTCTATGCAGCACTGGGACAACTGGGACATCGGGACGCGCGGGATGCGAAAAGGTGAACCGGTTGAAGGAAAAATCAAAATCAACTAAGCTCGCTAAGCGGATCATTTCGGGACATCGGGGGCTATGAGGACGCGAAGGACACGAACCACCCGGATCAGCTGAAATAGAGAACTTTAGCACTAGGAAAGTTGGGACATAGGGACGTGTGGGACGCGGAGAGCCGAAGGAGCCGAGAGCCAATCAAAGCATGCCACGTGTCTTCGCCTCAAAGAGGGACAGGGAAGCCGAATCGGGCGGATCGGAGGAATTTGTCCCAGACAATTTGGGACAACTGGGCCAAAGGGATGCGAGGGACGTGAAAAGCCGGCAAGCCCGCGGACGAATCAGGAAACACCACGTGTCACAAGGGAAAACGTCCAAAATTTCAAAGGGGAAGGTTTGAAGCGTTGGCCCAAGCTAATAAAAAGAGGACACGTGTCCTAAGGAGAAGGGAAGTGTGGAGCTCGGGGAGGAATTAGATATTTCGGAAAAAGTTTTGGCCAAACACTAAAAGGTAAAGGATGACCCCGCCCCTGTCCTCCAACCAGATCATGCCATGTGTCCCAAGTGGCGGGGACGCGGGGAAAAAATGGGAAATTTTCCAAAATTACAAAAAGTCAAAACTTTCAAGGAAAACCCATGAGTAAGGGAAGGAGAGAGAATTGCTCATCCAATTAGCGCCCGACACGTGTCTTCCAGGTGGCGGAGCGCGGGAAAAATTTTTAAAACCCATTTTTGCCTGTTTTGTGCCCTAAATCTTCAGATCGCCATATCTTTCGATCCAGAGCTCGGATTTGCATGTTCTTTATATCATTGGAAAGATTATAAAATTCTCTACATGATTCTAGGGTCAATCTTGAATTTTTGTTTAGTCTGGAGAGATAAAGTTAAGAAACAGCTTTGACGCATGTTCATGGCCAGAAGTGACATTTCAGCGACCAAATTTAATACAGAATGGGTCGTATTCTCCTCCAATTTGGTCAAAAATGGCAAAGTTATGGATTTTTAAGGTCCTCCATGCTGATTTAATGCATTTGTAGTTAATGAAGAATGGGCTTCCATGTTTTTGTACATTTTCTCTCTCCAGGCTCGACCCATGTAATATAAAGCCGTTTTAGCTCATTTCCTTAGGGGGATCACTTTTTTGAACATTAGACTTCCTCTTTCACCGAAAACAAGTGAATTTTGTAAGTATCAGGCCTTCACAAAGATTGTAATAGGTTTATACCTCTTTGATGGTGTAATGCAAGAGATTTTTACATGGTTTCAGCAGTGTAAACTCTGTGAATGCTTTCAGTCCTCTGTTTGTATTGTTTTACTCCATTTTCAGATCTTTTATTGCATCTTATCAGCTTGTGTATGTTTTTCATGTTGCATTTCATGGATTTGTGCCTATTTGTATGAGCAAAAAATGTTCACCACTCCTTTGGTGCATCACCATCTTTAGTTAGTTTCAATTTTTGCATTTCTATCCCTGTCTCCTTGCAAATTAGAGTAGGATTAGGATTTGAACCTCTGCAATTGTGTAAACACTAGATCTAATCAGAGGAGTTTGAGGAACCAGCCTCTAATCTAGAGATTCCTCTCTCAATTTCACAAGTCCCACACTTGGAGAGAGGTTTCCATGTTGTGCAATCACACTGGATGCCTAAGACATCAGTTTAGAAACCTGATTTGCATCCAGGGGTGCTGTGATCCTGCAACAATAGTTTTGGCACGCGCAGTGGGACCTAGAGGTCTCATTTTTATTGTAGAAAAGTTGATGTGCATCTGCTACAATTTTCTTGCTTGAAAAGAGCTATTATTTGCATATCTGGCGACTCCAAGGGGAAGAATCAACTGGTTTAAGCAGTGCAGGCCTGAAAACTCATGAGAAGAATCACCACAAGGTCAAGAGTTGGAGAAGAAGAAGTGTTGTTTGAATACCTACAATTATCTCCAAGAAGAAGGAAAAGAGGAAGAAGGATTCAAAGGTCTCCTTCTCCACCAAATATAACCCTCTCAACTCCTCCACCTGGTAGGCCTTTTATTCAGTCAACAAGGGTTTTAAGACCAATTAGAATGGCATAAAACAACCCCTATGTCAACTTCACAGAGAAGGCGAGCCACTTGCCCTCAATGCACAACATCCAATTCCTATTGTAGCCTTGAAGAACATCCCCTACTTTACTAGAGAGAATCAGAATACTCCAGGTGATCATGTTAAAGACATTGCTAACCTTTGTGCAATCCATGAAATTAATGAGATGCAAGTGGCCATCAAGTTACTGGCATCTTCATTCAAGGGTAAAGCATTGCAATGGTTTAGGAGCCTTGGAGCTGGTTCTATCACAAATTGGAATCAGCTGTGTATAGCACTTCATGAGCAATTTGGAGAGAAGGGAGACAACTTGTCTCTTTTGGAGTAGTTGACAACCATCAAGAGGGCTCCCAATGAGTAGCTGACCGATTTCAACTTCAGATTTCAAAAGACTTGGGAGAGAATTCTAGTGGCGGTCAAAAGCCACGGAGAAGGTTCTTTCCTCTACTATCTCAAAGCTCTAAATTCTGATATTTCTATGTTAATTCAGTCCATGGGAGGCATAACTATCCCTATGGCTTATAGCATTGCCATTAGGGCTGAAAATTGTTTAATCCAAGCTGGCAAACTTGCCCCTAGACCTCCCATGCCATTGTTTCCAAGTTTAGAGAGTCTAAACACCAATCAAGCACCTAATTTGGCTTCTTCTCCCACTCCTAGAAATCATAGTTTAAATGAAGCTTCCACTTCATCTCCAAGTGCCCCAAATGAGCTTCAATAAGTCATGAAACAATTGTAAAACCTAGGCAATGAGCTCGTTACTCTCAAAAGGCAAGCAGGCCCAAGGTTTTAGACCTTCTTATCAACCCCAAGCTCAGCCTAACAGGCAGCCATACCAACCACAAAGGCCTCCTAATCCAGTTGCAAATATGAATCAAACAAGGCCTCCTGCCAATAGACCATTTCAGCCCTATAATCCAAATGTCATATCTACCTCTAAGGCATTGGTGCCAACACAAAACAACATTACCCAGGAGTATGACTGGTGTTTTCCATGCAATGAGCCTTATAACCAATCCATGTGCTTCAATGGTGCTTTGAATCAAGCATTAATGGTGACAACTAATGATGTGGGGGGTGAAGGCAGTCAAGGAAACATCTAACAACAAGAAACATTCCAACAACAATCAGCCCCAAATGACACCACATTGGTAAATTGGCAAGCAGAGGATTTTTGTGGCATGAACCAGGTAGTTTCTCAAGGTGTTGCAGCCAACACAAGGTCAAAAAGGAGGAATTTGGGTGATCAATAGCCATTAGTCCCAACCCATCCACAACCTTCCATGGCTCCACAAATGATTGGCAAGCAAAATCCAATTTCAAATGCACAAGGGCAGCCAAGAACAGCCCCTAGGCCAACTCAAATACCAGTTGTTGCTGCCCACATGCAAGGAGTGAATGTGCAAACCAAGGGACAACAAAGAGATCCTTCATCACCATTCAACATCATTGATCAGATGAAGAAGACAAACGTCAATATATCAATGTGGGAATCCCTATCTATCCCAGGCCAAAGAGATTTGCTACAAGCTGCCATGAAGGACTGGCCAACTTCGAATCAGCAAGTTCAGATGCAAGAGAAGGTGCTTACAAATGTTGCCCAGCCTGAGGGAAATCATGGAGGACAGCAAGGTAAAATGTTGAAACCCCCTCCCTTCTATGTTTCATTGATCATTGGAAGCCAGCTAGTGCACAATTGCATGATAGACTCCGGGGCAAGTAGCTCAATAATGCCTAAACAAATAGCTGATCAGCTAGGGCTCCAGATGAAACAACATCCAAAGGGGTAGTGCATTTGGATGTGATAAAGAAGAGTAACAGTTGGAGTGATTAGAAACTTGATTCTTACCTTGCATGTGTGTCCAAATGTTGTTGTTTTACAAGATGTATCAGTCATAGACCTTCCACCACTCTTTGCCTTATGCTTGTCAAGGGACTTCACAACCAAGATTGGGGGATATTTGTCTGCTGATTGGTCACACATGTTGTTCAGAACAAGGTATGGAACTAAGGCTACAATCAAGTCTGAACCTATTGCAAACTTCCACATTGAGCCTTACACTCCAAGTCGATCAATGCCAATTGCTCAAAGATTTTATTAAGAATATCACCCAAGCACCGATGAGGCTGACACCAAGGTTGGAAGCATCCCGGATCTAACTCTTGATGAATGGGAAAACAAGATACATGCATTTGATCCTTATCAAGAAGTGGAAGAATCTAAGCTAGGGGTCTATTGCATACCCGAAGAAAATCAGCCTATTCCTAGCATCACCAAGCCAAATCACAAATATGACAATGAGGTATGGTAGCTGTTTTTGATGGATCAAGGAGTAGACAAGGTGCAAGAGGTGGAGCTATGCTTGTTTCACCTCAAGGAATAAAGTACTATTCAGCTTTTAGGTTTCAGTTTGCATGCTACAATAACACTGCTGAATATGAAGCCTTGGTGCAAGGGATGCATTGTTCAATCAAGAAGAAAATAAAGAACTTGTAAATCTTTGGTGACAGTGAATTGATTGTAAATCAGGTTAAGGGACAGCATGCTACCAAGAATGATCTACTCGGGTGCTACAAGAACAGGGGTGTGGGACCTCATGGAAGATTTTGAGGGTTTTAGCATCAAATCCATTCCTAGGGGAAGAGAATCAAGTTCTTGACATGCTTACAATAGTAGGGGCATCCTTTGACATTGTGGAAAGCATTCAAAAAGACAAGGTACAACCAAACATCCACGTGATTGTGAGGCCTTGATCCCAGAGATAACAATGTTAGTTGGCAAGTGTTTGAGAATGACCAGCAAATCATTCATTTCTTGAAGAAGAAGCGAGTTCTCGGCCTAAGAATCAAGAAAGATTAGAAACGACAAGTATGGTGACCAGGTAGTACAACTGAGAACTAACAAGCTGCCCAAAGGAATTATCACCTTGGAGTCCATTTTTAACCCCAATGATCAGTTTAGAAGGAAAAAACAAACATTCAGGTCAAGAGAGAGGATTCAGTGTCCATCTTGGTAGAAGAGAACAAACCATTGCAAATTGGAAGGATGACAACTGAACAAGAAAGGTATGAGTTCATACAGCTATGCCAAGAGTTCCCTGACGTGTTTGCTTGGAGCTATGAAGAATTGAAAGGTTTCAATCCCAACTTAGCTCAGCATACCATCAAATTAGATCCAAATACTAAGCCTATCAGGCAAAAACAAAGACCAGTCAATCCACACATGGAGCCTCTCATGAGGAAGTAATTGGACACGTTGATTAAGTCAAGAATCATATTCCCAATCAAGCATTCTAGTTGGGTTGCCAACTTAGTTCCAAATGAAAGAAGAGTGGAGAGATCGGGATTGTGTGTTGACTTTAGAGACATGAATAGAGCCTCTCTCAAGGACCATTACCCACTCCCTTCCATGGAGAAAATCTTGCAAGTTGTGGCAGCTCGAGAGGTTTCACTACTTGATGGCTACTCAGGCTATAATCAGATTATGGTGAAGGAAGAGGACCAGTTCAAGACAGCCTTCACAACCAAATGGGGAACTTTTGCATACAGGAAAATGCCATTTGGGCTATCCAACGCTGGTGCTACCTTCCAAAGGGAAATGGACATGGAATTCAAAGGTTTGATTAACAATGTGGTGCTGATTTACCTTGATGATATCACTATTTTTTCCAAAAATGTAGCAGACCACCTCTCTCATTTGAGACAAGTCTTCATGAGGTGTAGGAGATTTGGAGTGTCTTTGAATCCTAAGAAGTGCATATTTCTTGCATATGAAGGAAAGCTCCTTGGCCATATTGTCTCCAAAGAAGGATTAGCAATTGATCCAAAGAGGGTTGAAGCCATAAGAGCACTACCATTGCCAAGCCACAAGAAATCCCTTCAGAGTTTCTTGGGAAGGATAAACTTTGTTCGGAGGTTTGTCCCAGATTTTGCAGCCCTTGTCAAGCCCATCACCAAAATGTTAAAGAAGAGCATGGCTTTCAAGTGGACAACAGAAGGCAAGGAGAATTTTGAAGCAATCAAAGAAGCTATCTCTCAAGCACCAACTCTCATCAACCCAGACTTCTCCAAGGATTTCATCCTCTATGCATTTGGAGGTAATGACACTATTTCTACCATTTTGGTACAACAGAACAAGGATAATGATGAGCAACCAATTACCTTCTTCAGCCGGAGCCTAGATGACTATGAGGTGAGGTACTCTTTTATTGAGAAGCATGTGCTTGGCAGTAATCAGAAGCTTGAAGAAATTCAAGCATTTAGTCTCAAACAACAAGGTCCAGTTGTTGGTCTCACATGCTGGGGTTAAGGACTTCCTCCTCAACAAATATTTGAATGAGAAAAGGGCAGGTTGGATCACCCGTGTCATGGAGTATGACATTGAGATCAAGATCACCAAGCTGGTAAGAGGGAAAGGATTGTGTGAGCAGCTGGTTTTGGGGAAGCAAAAAGAAGTATGCAATGAAGAAGAGGCTATTTTGACAGTCCAGGACAGCCATGAGCCAAGTGGCAATCAAGAAGAAGACAATGCTGCCCCCACTCCTTGCTGGACCCAAGGTATTATACACTTCCTAGGCACAGGCCTATGCCCTCCGGAGATGAACAAGACCCAAAGGAGACACTTCAGATTGCAGGCTGTCCCGTATGCCATTGTTGATGGAGTTTTGTTCAAGAAAGATGTGAATGGAGTGCTACTGAGATGCATTAGCACAAATCAGATTCAAAGGGTGTTGGAAGAGTTCCATGGTGGACCAGCTGGTGGTCATTTTGCACCAAGAGTGACAGCTCTAAAAATCATGAAGGCTGGTTATTATTGGCCCAAAATCTTCAGTGATTGCTATGCATGGATCAAGAGGTGTAAGAATTTTGCATTCTTCACAGGAAAAGAGAGACTTGCTGCCCTTCCATTGCATCCAATCTCAGTTGACCAGCCATTCATGCAATGGCGTTTGGAATTCATTGGAGTCATTAATCCCAATTCAAGCCAAGGGCACAAATGGATTTTGATAGCCACGGACTACTTCACCAAGTGGATTGAAGCAATAGCACTCAAGGAAGCAAATGAGTCTAGCATCTTAGACTTTTATGGGGATAACAACAAGATTTGGTGTACCTACTACAATAATCTACGATAATGCATTGGCATTCATTGGATCTAAGGTGGTGAGTGGGCTATCAAGAACGGTATCTACCTAAGCACTTCATCAAACTATTACCCTCAAGGTAATGGCCAGGACGAGTCTACAAATAAGAACTTGTTGAGGATCATTAGGAGGAATCTCGACGAGAATCGAGGTCTTGGCATACCAAACTGAAATCAGCCTTATGGGCTAATAGGATAACTCCCAAAATATCCACAGTAACTCCCCATTCAAGCTTGTCTATAGAAGAGAGGCAATCTTGCCCATGTCACTTGAGTTGCCAACATTGGAACTCATGAAGTAGCTGGAGTTGCTAGAGTTTGAGCACATGGAGGTGAGGTATGCAGAGTTGATGGAGTGTAAGAGATCGAAATCGACATCCCAAGCAATGGAAAAGGATCAAGCTTCGATCAAAAATACCTTTGATAGGAAGACCAAGGATAGATCTTTTCAGGTTAGAGATCTAGTGTTGAAATGGGATGTGGATAGAGCAAAATCGGGAAGGCATTAAAAATTTGATGCCATTTGGAGTGGCCCATACATGGTCACGAAGTGCAAGGACAACAATGCTTTCCAATTGGCCTCATTGGATGGTGAAGAACTGCAGATTCCAGTCAATGGAATCTATCTCAAGCATTGCTTCTAGAGGAAAAGTCACTACCTTGTAAATATTAGATTAGATTTTCATTCCTCCAAGTGCTTGTGCACATTGTTTTGCTGTAGGTTAGTTTTGTTTTCCCTAAGTGCTTTAGCACAGTTTGCTGTCCATGGAGATGTTTTGTAGTCCTTTCTTCCATCAGGTGATATTCCATCTTCCTCCTTACACATTCTAAGTCAGTTGGGGTTCTAAACAGAATATTTGATGACTCCATGCCCAATGGACTGCTTCAGGCAACTGGTATCTTCTACCTAGTAGGTAGGTAACCCCACTGAGTCGCCAAATTGTTATCCAAAATTCACCCCCAGGGTAAATTTGATAACATGCATCAGAATACTCAAGTCCCAGGCAAATAGATTGATTCAAGGCAAAAAATCATGTTTCTAGGGTCCCCTCGGATTTTTTCTAACTCTCCTGTCCAAGAAGAAAGGAGCAAGTTCTAAAAAAGGGTGAAAAAGTTGCAAAAAACAAGCTTGGGCTAGAAAAAATCATGAAAATTAGCTAAGTCCTGGTCCAGGTGGACCTTGGGACAACTGGGACATTGGGGCACGAATCGGCCGAAAAGCCTCGGGTGTGGTGCATGCAAAAGACCGGGATAAGCTGGGACATCGGGGACGCATGTGATGTGAAAAGGTGAACCGGCCAAAGGAAAAAAGAAAAATCGACTAAGCTCACGAGTAGAACAGTTTGGGACATCTGGGCCGTGAGGACGCAAAGCACGCGAACCACCCGGATCGGGCCAAACAGAGAACTTTAGCACCTGGGACAAGTAAGGACATAGGGAAGCGTGGGACGTGGAGAGCCGAAGGAGCTGAGATCCAATCAAAGCGCGCCACGTGTCTTCGCTTCAAAGAGGGACAGGAAGCCCTGAATCGAGGTGGATTGGAGGAATTTTTCCCATACGGTTCGAAAATTGGGCCAAAGGGACATGAGGGACGTAAAAGTCTGGCAAGCCCACAAACGAATCAGGAAATGCCACGTGTCACAAGGGAAAGCGTCCAAAATTTCAAAGGGGAAGGTTTGAAGTGTTGGCCCGAGCCAATAAAAAGAGGACACGTGTCCTAAGGAGAAGGGGAGTGCAGAGCTCGGGGAGGAATTAGAGATTTCGGTAAAAGTTTTGGCCAAAAACTAAAAGGTAAAGGATGACCCCGCGCCCCTGTCCTCCAACCAGATCATGCCACGTGTCCCAAGTGGCGGGGATGCAGGGAAAAAATGGGAAATTTTCCAAAATTACAAAAAGTCAAAACTTTCAAGGAAAACCCATAGGTAAGGGAAGGAGAGAGAATTTCTCATCCAATCAGCACCCGACATGTGTCGTCCAGGTGGCGGAGCGCAGAAAAAAATTCAAAACCCATTTTTGCTGTTTTGTGCCCTAAATCTTCAGATCGCCATATCTTTTGATACAGAGCTCGGATTTGCACATTCTTTATATCATTGGAAATATTATAAAATTCTCTACATGATTTTAGGGTCAATCTTAAATTTTGGTTCAATCTAGAGAGAGAAAGTTAATAAATAGCTTTGACACGTGTTCATGGCTAGAAGTGACATTTTAGTGACCAAATTTAATACGAATGGGTTTCTCCTCCAATTTGGTCAAAAATGGTAGGTTATGGGTTTGTAAGGTCCTCCATGATGATTTAATGCATTTGTAGTTAATGAGGAATGGGCTCCCACGTTTTTGTATGTTTTCTCTCTCCTAGGCTCGACCCATGCAATGTAAAAGCCAGTTTTAGCTCATTTCCTTAGGGGGAACACTTTTTTGAACATTAGACTTCTTCTTTCACCTGAAAACAAGTGAATTTTGTAAGTATCAGGCCTTCTTCAAGGATTGTAATAGGTTTATACCTCTTTGATGGTGTAATGCAAGAGATTTTTACATGGTTTCAGCAGTGCAAACTCTGTGAATGCTTTCAGTCCTCTGTTTGTATTGTTTTACTCCATTTTCAGATATTTTATTGCATCTTATCAGCTTGTGTATGTTTTCATGTTGCATTTCATGGATTTCTACCTATTTATATGAGCAAAAATGTTCACCACTCCTTTGGTGCATCACCATCTTTAGTTAGTTTCTATTTTTGCATTTCTATCCCTGTCTCCGCAAATTAGAGTAGGATTAGGATTTAAACCTCTGCAATTGTGTAAACACTAGATCTAATCGAGAGGAGTTTGAGGAACCAGCCTCTAATCTGGAGATTCCTCTCTCAATTTCACAAGTCCCACACTTGTAGAGAGGTTTCCATGTTGTGCAATCACACTGGATGCCTAAGACATCAGTTTAGAAACCTGATTTGCATCCAGGGGGTGCTATGATCCCCAACAACAGGATGTGATAAGGTAATTGGTATTTTCATCTAGTAGGTAGATACCCCTATGAGTCACCAGATTGTTATCCATATTTTTCCCCACAGAAAAGTATTGGATCAGCCATGACCTCGAATAGGAAGAGCCGAGAAAACAAAGTTAAATCTTGCAAACGGGTTGCAGAAGGACTTAATGATGGAGTGGTGGGACTTGTGAAAGACCAAACAACCCTATGCATGAAGAAAGAAAAGAGAGCTTTTCGAGTGGATCCGTGTCTTAAATTTATTTAACAGTTATAAGAAATCTTGGAAATGGAACAACATGGTCGAGAAAGAGGAGCGGGGTCAAAAAATAAAGGATTAAGAATAAAAGGAAGAAACGAAGAAGATCCGAAGTCTTTAGGCTAAAACAGTTGAGAATGATTCGACAATTTTCTAAGTATGGAGGAGGCAGCGGAGAGAGCCACGTGTCCAAACGGTGCTTCTCTAAGGTTTAATCCAAAAATGGAGACTCAAATTTTTTCCATCCCTCCATGTAGGAAATGGTGTGAGAGGTCAAAAGGTGGACGAGGTAGGCCTCAAAAAGGCTAAGTATAAAAGTGGTTTTGGAGAGAGCCACATGTCCAAATGGTGCTTCTCCAAGGTTAAATCCAAAAAGGAGACTCAAACTCGGCCAACCCTCCACGTAAGAAATGGTCAATGGAGTTCAAAAGGTGGATGAGGTGGGCCTCAAAAAAGGCTAAGTATAAAAGTGGTCACGGAAGAAGGCATGTGTCGACTTTGCACATCTCCAAGAGTAAATCAAAAAATGGAGGCTAAAAACCCACATCCCACCACGTAGCCCAAGGTCTAAAAAGGTTATAGGGGCCATTGAAAATTATAAGAGCATATGGAGGCTTCTAATTGTCAACCCAATTCTTCTTTGCAGCCAAATATTAAGCAATTTCTAAGTAAGTGCAGAGCCTCCACGTGTCCCATTTTGAAAAGGGATGGAGTTAGGTTGAATAGTTAATGTATTACTGACAGGACCAACGGAGGGTGCCAAGTGTCAACATCTCACAAACTCAAGGGTTGAATAAAGAGAGGGTTTTTAGATGAGCGCTAGATCGCCATGTGTCCCCTGGTCAAGAAATATGACCCGCCGAGCTAAGGAATTAGCCAAAAAAATAGAAATTAAGTAGTTTGGTGGAGGAAGCCATGCATCACGCCCCACCATTTAAATAATAAAATATAGAAGCCACCCTCGAATAAGTGCCAGCCCTCCACATGTCCCATATTTAAAAGAGATCCCATTTTTCAAACTAGTTTTCGCACCCTTTCATAGGGATCCGATACAAACTTCAAGGGGCATAACTTTCGACTCGGGGGCTTGACATATTACAAATTTGACACTGTTGGAAAGATCTCAACCTTGTCTATGCCATGGAGATCTAAAACTTTAAGTTTAGGGGTTAGGTGGGAGGAAAATGGAGAAAAATATTTAGGGCCATCAATGTAGGATATATTTTTTCCCAACAACCAGATCCGATTCAATCTTCTCCACCATTTCCTCCCTTTTGAGGTGCTAAATAGAAAATTGATACAGTCA
The DNA here is from genome assembly GCA_018340775.1 of Taxus wallichiana var. yunnanensis. Taxonomy (NCBI): domain Eukaryota; kingdom Viridiplantae; phylum Streptophyta; class Pinopsida; order Cupressales; family Taxaceae; genus Taxus; species Taxus wallichiana. The sequence goes on along the minus strand of CM031242.1, from coordinate 765,570,293 downwards.
AAATAGATTTGGGGAAAATTTTATAGGAGGCATTAATAGTAGTGGTTGAGTTTAGAACTATTTTTCTTTCTTCTCTCTCTTTATCCCCTCTGTGTTGAATCTATAAAAGCAGGGTCAAGACTCATTGTAAAGGGTTGGACATTCTTTTGTTTTACAGATCCCTCTTCGCCTTGGCAATCGAATTCATGGAGTTTCAAACCTCCCATATCGACTATAAATGCAAATTTGCCTTGTTACTATTCCAATGCATCGTATCAAGCCATGAGATCAATAATACATGTCCTATGGGTGATCTTCATCCCTTTCTATGTTAATTATTGTTTTATGATCCTTCATTACAAGCTTGGTTAATTGTGCATGTTTTTTGTGTTGCATTCTTCTGGTTTGTGTGTACCAGCAAAATAATTGTTCATCACTCCTTTGGTGTATCACCTTGTAGTTTAAGTTTTATTTGCTTTGCATCCACTATTTAACTATGTCTCATTGGAAAATTAGAGTAGGGTTTAGGATAGATCCTCTGCAATTTCATGCATACACCTAAATAGAGGAGTAGGAACCAACGTTAATCCGGAGATTTTTCTCATTTGTAAAGTCCCACACTTTAGGGAAGACTCAATGTTATGCGAATCACAACAAATTAATCGACTTTACAAAAGAAGATTTGATGACTCATTTGGGGGTGTTGTGATTTTGCATTATGATATCAAAAATTTTATAGGAGAATGACTTCGTACTCAAACACCAACCGAAATGGTGTGGCTTTGTTCAATCTCTTGTAAGTTGTTCTATATGCCCAAAGAATAGCTGACCATTTTTCATCCCAATCCTTTCTTCCAACATCACAAATTTTTGTCAAATTCTATCTCAAAATCTTGTTGAAATCCTCAACAGTTCTATTTTCCTAAGGATGGTGGGGTGTTGTTTTATGGTATGCAACCATAAACTCATCTAATAGGATCATAATTGTCTCATTCAAAAAATTTGTGCCCCTATCACTTTTCAAGCTTAAAGGACATCCATATCTTGTAAGAACATTCTATGTACAGAAACCTAACTATTGTACAGGTCCTTCGTAGGTGTTTCCTTTGCCCACCATGTGAGATAATCTGTGCAAGTAATGATATAGAGTGACCCATTCCTACGTGCGAGATGGAAAAATAATTCCTATAAAGTCAATGGCCCATTTCTCAAACAATTCAGCACTAGTTATTGGTCTCAAAGGCATCTCATCTCTTTGCCTTGGTTTTCCTAGGTGTTAATAATGGTCACACACCTTGAAATACACCTTATAATCTTTATACAGTGTCTCCCACCATAATCCAATGAGTAGGATCTTCCGAGTAGTCACATCACCTATATAATGGCCTCTTGCAATACCACCATGGGCCTCTTCCATAATATCCTTGCGCTCATGCTCTAATACACAACATTTTAATACTTCATCTCTTCCTAACTTGTAGAGGTCACTACTAATTAAAATAAATGGTGTCACATGTATAACAAGTTGTTTCTTTTCTAATGCCTTCATTCCTTTTGGTGCCATACCGGTTTTGAGTAAAGACATCAATGTCTTCTAATACCATGGGCACATGTTGTGACCTATATAACTGTGCATTTGGCCTGGTTTCTTCAATTTTTCGTGCTTCTCTCCCGAGTTGATTCTAGATAAATGGTTTGGTCCAGAATTACTTTTCCCGGCTTCACCAAAAATGTGAAGTTAAACTCCTGAAATAGGAGTAACCATCTACATATGCTCCCCTCTAAGATGGGCTTGTTTACCAAGTACTTCAATGTCATGTGATCTGTATAAAAAAATTGGTGTTGCTAATAAGTATTGTCGAAACTTGTGCAATGCATAGATCATTGAAAAAGCTTCATGCTCTGTAGTTGTATAATTATGTTCAGCATGAGTCAGCTTCGTACTAGTAAAAAAATTGGATGATCTATTATACCTTTGATAGGTTGAGCTTACACAGTGCCAATGGGCATGCTAGAGGCATTCACATGCACATGAAATGGTTTATCCCATGAGGGAAAATGTAGAATGAGCGCGGTAGTAAGTTTATCCTTTAATATCTCAAATGCGCACTACTACGAGCTTCTCCATAATAAAATGTACCTTTCCCCTTGTTAACTCTTCCAAGGGTGTAGTAACTTTTTCATACCCTTTGATGAATTTTCTATAATATCATGTATGACCTAAAAATCTACACACCTCAGTTTGACTTGTAGGTGCCTCTTGGCCTAGAATGACTGCAACCTTAGCTGGATCAACCAACCACCCTTCCTTGTAGATTATATACCCTAATAGTATTCCAAATGGTGTAGAAAATATACAATTCTTGATGTTCAAACAGATACTCAATTATCTCGTACTGTTCAAACATTAAGCATGGATTGTCATAATAATCTTTCACAAGCCCATATCTTGTCCAATCATCTAGGTAGACCCGTAAGAAGTTGTGAATAAAATATTTGAATGCACGAAAAAATATATACGAGAATACAACAGTGCATTTTAAAATTCAAAAGGCATCATAGTATAGGAAAAATTCCCCATTCAAGTAGTAAATGTTGTCTTTTCTTGATCCTCCCGAGAAATCCTAACTTGATGATACCTAAAAAACCCATCTTTGAAAGAGTATATTTTGCGCCATACAATGCCTTCTAGTATTTCATGAGTAAATGGCATAGCGAATGTATCTCGTGACGCATTTAACATTCAGATCACCGTAGTGCACACATATTCCAATTTGTACATCCTTCGATACTAATCACCATCAGACTAACCCATTCTGACTCATCAAGGGGCATCATAATTCCAGATTTCAACATTTTATCAATTTCTTCTTTTACCTTTTTTGCATAAATTAGGATTCATTCTGTAATGTCTCTTTCTCATGGGGCATGCACCTTCCTTAATATTTATCTTCATTTCCTAAATTGATTCATGCATGCCTTTAAGTTCATGATATCCTCGAGGAAATAAGTTCTGATAATCCCTAAGTAACTCAATGATCTTTTCTACCTCTGAGTCTGACCAGTAGTCTCCAATGATGGCCTCCTTAGGCTCATCCTCCAAACCTATATTCACCTTATTTATCTTCATGGGTTCATAATAGGCACGCTTATCCTTATCTACAATATCCAAGACCTCGTGCACCCCTTGTGAATGTTCAATATCTAGGTTCTCAACTTCCTCATCATCCACATTGCAAACCATCTTTCCTTTCTCTTTCTCAAGGCAAACACATTCAAGTAGTATGGAATCCATTTCTTCTTCCTTTCCAAAATGTTCTCTAGACTCTATCTCACTAAATAATTCTTGAAGATTCTCTTTTTCTTTTGCACTATCTCCCATAGTTAAGTGCTTGAAAATTTTTAATGCCTCTTCTATTGGAGGTTGGGAAGAAAAGTAGTCAAAGGTCTAGATCATTCCTGTAGTCAAATTTTTCCAGTTTCCATTCTCTCGATGTAGTTCTGTGTATACATACCATGGACTTGCACATCCTTGTAGTGTAGAGTATAATCTATGAACCCATAGTGAAGGTGGTAATGCTTCCTGTCCTACTATCTAGAGTCTCTCATACTGTTGAATGTGATGTTGAATAGGTTGATCACCATGATAAGTGAAGATATACGTAGGTGCATTGTTCCTTACAAACCTAATAGATAGGGTGATCCCAATCTCTTCCCATTCTATAAGATTATCATTATGGACTACCCACTAGCACGTTATTGTCCCGTGAAAGGTATATACTAACATATATCTTTTTTTAATTTGTTTTTTCCACCATGTTTCCATGGCTTTCAAAAATACAAGAAGATCTTTTGCCCCCGTATACCAAGGTATTGTGCTACCTATCTATTAAACTGGATGAAGTCCATTCTTGCGTGTAACCTTTTTTTTCCCTCATACCCTACAATTTCATATGTACCATGAGCCCAATTGTCATAAGTAATACTTGTAGTATCACTAATAGAATGAGAATCCTCCTACTTTGTTGGATTCCTTCTTTTGATGGCTCATTGACCTCTAGGTCCTGAATAACACATACATGAATGTTTTTAAGTCCTCCTCACTTATATTCTCAACATATGGTGTAGACTTCCCATCTAGTAGAGGTATCACAACTATTTCCTCCTTATTCTCAAAGCTGATATACCCCTTATTGAATCTCAAGTCGAATTATTCACATAACACGAAGGGTGTCCAAGAAAGGTTGGGAAATTGTCTATTTCTGTAAGTGTTAATACCTCAAAATTTCCAATGAACTTGGCCCCTTGTATTGTTATAGATGCATCCTTCAAAACTCCTATGGGAGTGGCCTTAGTCTAGTTTTCCATAAACAACACATTAGATGATGGATGCAATGGAGGCCTCCCATTTTGTACCCATGCATCTAAAGTAAGCACATTTACTTCCGCACATGTATCAATCAATATGTTTCTCAACATCCATCCATCCACAACAAAGCATTCAGATTTATTTCCTTGTCATAGTTAATGCTATCAGGGGGAAGATTTGCATGTAGAATATTTCATCCTGTCTCAATACTTATGCACAAAGTGTTCCCTTTTAACCAACTTCCTAATAGTGGAATGATGTTCTCTTGGCACAACATTTTGCACACTTCTCTCAGATCATCGATATTAGTTTAGATTGTCTCTAATGCTTTCTTCTACTCCTTTAAGTATTGTATCTCACCTTGAAGATTCCTTAGCACTTCCATGGTATCCTGGTAAACTTCCTTCTAATGAGAAGGATCTAGGTACCTTGCATGCAAAACCTCCTCCTTGGTGATCATAGGCTTTTGGTGTAATACCTCTCCCGAGAATGCCACTTCAGCTCATGTAGTAAACTTCATTATTGATGCCTCGGGTCCTTCTCGCTATCTTTGGCATTCACTAATATTCTACCACGCATTGGATTCTAACCATCTCGTGCCTTTGTTCTCATGCTTATTTTGTTTTCGAGATGCTCATATAAGTCTAGGCACTCCTCACATCTATGATTATTTCCGTAAAAATAACATGTAACATTCTAGGCACATTCACACCTATAATGATCAAGGGATCCATTGTATAGCACATTCCTCAAGGAAACTCACTTCTTCCTCCACCACGGCCTCATCCTCTTCTACGAACTCCTTCAAAAAGGCCCTCATTCTTGTTATAGTGATTTTTTTATGATCCCTATCCCGGTGCTCATTCTTGCCCTTAGGATTACCTGTTATACTTGTTTGTCATACCCCAATGTCTATAGCATCCTGGATCTAACCAATCAACTGAAAAATCCTTGGTATCATGGGTCGTGAAGCGTAAAGTTTTTCAAAAGAAGGATAAATTCTTACTTATCATGCACTGTAACAAAGGATAGTGAATAACATCATGATTCAAATGACAGATCTCACAATCTAATAGTAATGAGCATACAGATCTACAAGGACAACTATCCTTGGTGTCACCTTCCACTTCACAATCTCTACATCAAATTATTGAGCGTGTTTTGTGGGATGAATTTTTTGATAGCTTCTCTAACCAATTTTTCATAGCTATAATCTATTCCTCTAAGAATGGACTAATTCCAGTGTCAATGCTCCCAACTACCTCAGCATGCAAAGCTAATTCTAGTGCTTTATGCGGATCAATGTATGTCTTATGTGACATCACCCTTCTAAATGGTGTAATCAATCCTCCAAAACCATTGTGCATGATGGCTTAGGTGAGTATCATAAGATAGCTTAGATAGAAATGTCTTAAAATGGGCATCATACTCATGTACACTCTTAGTAGTTCCTTGCTTGATATCCTTGAGTGCACTTATACTCTTCTACTCAAACTCATGGATATGAAACTCTTTCAAGAAAGCATCCTTCAATGCTACATAATCTATCTAAGTTTAATCAGGGTCAAAGTTCTTATACCGGTTGTGTGGAAGTCCCTGTAATGTAGTACCAAATTAAATTTCCTTACGCTCAAGAATCATGTGATCCCTTTAGCTCACCACAAGATTTCACACATAATCACATGTTTGGTAGCATCCTCTATGCCTATATAATCTAGAAAACAAAGAGACAATTACATATAAATGTTTTGTGGTTACCGCAGGCCTTGACCACCCGATCGAGAACCTCATGTGTTCCTCCGCCTCAAGAATCACTAGATCCACCGGAACTAGAACCATTTACACCTCCCGATCCTCCACCTATAGTTAAAATAGGACTCGAAGATGTACTCCCCTATGCTCTAACAAAGTAGTACTATACTAAACCCATACAATCAAGTGAGGTATTTCCACTTCCAGAGGTGAATCCAAAATTTTACACACTCACATTTTGTGCGGATCATGTGCGTAAGAATGTTCCTCCAAATTTCATTGAATTCATTTGTCCTACCATTGATGTACTTACTCCCTAACTTACTCCTACTCTCCTACTTCCCAAGTTAGCTTACTTGGTTATTTATCATACTAAATCTTGGAAAACAAATTGTAAGGGCTAGGTCAGTAAGTGGATTAAGATTCACACCCGTGGCCCAAGTAATCTCTGTTGGCACACTTCTATGTGAGGCCAAGGGGGGATCTTTGTCATGTTTTCCAAGATGGGGGATTTCCTAATGCTCTGGCTCCACATATTCTACGTGAGCTATACATCCTTCATGAGCCATCTCTCTCCTCAACACCATACTTTCTATAATGGAATGTTGCTTCTCTATCTCTGTCTCACATACCTCATTATACTTAAGCCGCCTCTCCTCTCTCTACCTCTCTACTACTAGGTATACCATCTTTCACCAAACATGTTCATGTCCTTGCACATGGTGAAGTTTAGTTAGCCATCGATTTACTCTCCAGATTCAAAGTTACCATCAAGATCTTTATCACCAAAGTGGAATACCTTGAAGATATACTCCTCATAGATACCATAAAAACTAGAATTCAGCTACCTTCGGGAAAGAGTACGTTGAAATTTAATATTCTAGAATATAACTATTTAGAACACCATGAAACTACGTATCCACAATGCGAGTCTAGATTAAATCAACATCATAAAGGGCCCGATATTCTTCCCGTGTTGAGAAAACTACATGATACCTCCAATTTGGTGAGATGCATAAGCAAAGTAAGCCACTCGTATAGTTCTACTAGAAAGATGGTGAAAACCCTCTCATATAAGCTATCATATAGATTATTTTCTACCTAAGTGTGTGCGTTAAACTCAGATCCACCGCTGAACCACCACGTATATTATTCCTCCGAATGTATATCCACTCCTCAATACTTGCTAGAGTTAATCTGTACGTATTCATCGTGAACCCTCCCGAAAATAACTAAAAAATAGCTCTTGGAAATGGAACCAACGATGCAACTTGGAATTTACCGAGATAACACCCTAGTCACACAGAACATCACTCACCTAGGCTGAGGGCTCACTCAAAGCACGCAAAGGTACCAAGTATGTCTTTAGGGTTGCTATAGTAGTATGTTAGTGTGATGAAGAAAGAAACATATATATCCATAACTAATCCATCATTCTAAAATGCATGCCATATTCAGATCTATGAAAGAATATACTTTAAACAAGAATCATGATTCAATCAATAATATGCACTACTTAATTACACACAAAAATGACACTTAGATTCAGCCGAATATCTTCCATCCATTAATAAACACAAAATCTTCTTAGAGTAATGTTAATCTATACCGATGCACATATGGATCTGATACAATAATCCAATCATATATCTCTCTATCACACACACATCCATCTCTCATATATCTTACTACTATGTGATTCATATCATATATATATAGGGTGGGGACTTGCCCTTCACCACTTATCTATTCCAGAAATAGGTGGCATGCTATTAATAGCCATGTTTCATTTATTGAGCATATCCACACATGCAAGTGTGTTATCTATAGACATGTTACAATTAATTGAAGTGAAAATCCTATTCTTAGGTCGTCTCCATGCAAAAAAATTTGATCCGATCCTCTACAAATAAATAATGCATGGCACACACATCTCTACATCGTTGGTGTGTTCTACATGCCATCTTCTAAAAATAGGTCTTCATGCTCAAAATTAGCTAAGTCTTGAATGTTGAACTTTCCCTCCATGCGTGGGATTTTTCTATCCCTCTCGCACCCTTGATCCTATCCTTCTCTCCCATGCGGACTTCTTGTGTGATATCTAACAAGTATTATATGATCAACAATAAATGATAAGCACCTAATCCATAGTTATGAGTAATAATATAGGGTCCAAGCCAATTAGGAGAAAATTTTCCCTGTTTACTTTTCTCTTCTTTGGTTATATGTTGATTTTCTTTAAGAATGAGTGTTTCACTTGATTTCTTAGTTTTTCTAAGTACTTGATGAAACAGAGATAAGGTAAAGGGTGCTAAGAGGAATACCTAATTTGGGATGGTTGGAGGTTCTATGCGCACATATTTGAAGCTTGAATCAAAGTGATTTTGAGACCTTCCTTTTAGCTAGGAGAAACTACCTATATAAGAACCAAAACAAGACCACCAAAGAGAGAAAAACAATATATGCAAAGTGGGTGACTAGCATCCACTAGATCCCGGAAATATGACACTTCCTAGATGGTTGTCAATCCACTGTTTAAATCAATTCAATGCTGAAACAAAGTAAATGTTTTCCTACTATAGTTTAATATGATTTAGGCATCTCATACAAAATGTAATAGGCTAGGCTAGAAGGAGATCCAAAGGTCAATTAGGTTGGTTATAGGTGAATATGAGCTAACAAGCTAGGTTAGATACAAATTTGAAGGTCAAATAGGTGTTCAGGTAGGTATAGGTCAGAAACAAGTTGTTAGTCCGGTGAGATCAAGGCAACATAGAGACCGACCATAGTTTTATAAGACCGATGATGGTTTTACTGTAGCCAACGATGGTTAGAGATGACCAACGACGGTTAAGTTGGGGCTGGTGGAATCACATAGTCTAGGTTTTTGGAGTTTTGGGGCAAGAACGGTGTGGATAAATGGTGGGGATTTATCATAGAGGGGGTTTAGATATGTTGCAAAGGTCTGAGACTACTGAGGAGGTCAAAATGGGCAATTGGGCCAAGTATTAGGATGAGTGGGTATGGAAGGTGGTCAGAATGGAGAGAGGGAATGTACAGAGGGTAAAAGACTAGGTTCTTTTACCACAAAGACTATAGCTGATGATAAGAAAATGAAACAGATGGAAGGAGGATACTTACTCTTTTGTGAGGTACAGGTCTGAAGAATAATGAAGAAGTTGTTGCATTGGAGGATGCTGGGAAGAAAGTTTCACTGTTGTGCCAATGTATTTGGTTGCCTTTATTGATCACAAATCAATCTTCATTCTGTTGTCACGTCTAAAGAGATTGAATTCAAGATCAAAAGTTTTCTCACACAACCAACCTGTATTACAAAGCTATAAATGGGTCTAAATAGGCCATTTGGTCCATTCCAGTATAACCGGTGTCGGTTTAGGGAACCGACATCGGTTTAGGGTGAACCGACATCGGTTTGGGTGAGATATCTCGGGTTGTTCAAAATTTTCCTAGGAAGTTGTTCCACCATTTGATAAGGGTCTCTTCTTTTCCTCGGGGTGAAAATCGACCTTAGGAGGCTTTTTAAATGTGAGGTGAGGGGATGGGTCTAATGTTAGGTTTTATTTAGGTCATTAGTTTAGGGTTTAGGTTAATGGGTCAAATGATGGGGGTGATTAGGTGAGGTGCATTTAATAAAGGTGATTATATTAAATAGATGTGTAAGGGTGGTGAATTAATTTAATGTAAATAATTAAATTAATGTGTGTGTGGGAAATAGGTCATTAACTTAATTAAAATAATTAAATTAATATGTATGGAGGTAAATGACATTAATTTAATTAAATTAATTAAATTAAAATGTGTGGGGCACAAGAGGTAGGTGATAAGGTGTTGAGGATGGGGAAGTGATTATAAGGCCGTGTTAGGGGACCAAGGTGATTATGACACAATTTTGGTGTCTACATTTTTCCCCTTTTTGTTACGTAGCTTGTATTGGTAAGCAACATGAACAAAAATAGAGTGTGGTTGCCCAAGTGGCAATGACATTGATCCCCTTCAAACCAAGAACTGATGAGGTAGCAAAGCACATCGGTGAGTGGTTTGATAAAAGTGGATGAAAAGTAGAATGATGAGAAATGAGGAATGGGGAAAGGGAAAATCATACATATAGGTAAACGGGTAAATGGGCCAAGGTCAAAGGTAGGGGCAGTTGAACACACACACATGTATAAATTACAACATGGTACCAGGTTGAAGAGCTTGCAAAATCTACATTGTCTAAGGTCGATAGGTTTATCCAAACAAGGTTGAAGTGATTCTGGTATCCAAGGTATAGGATATGGTCATGAAACACAACATAGATTATGTGCAGGAATGGTTAGGTAAGTTATGGTACACCAATTGTATGGTCGGGATAAACAGTCATGGTAATAGGAAAGGTAAGGTTATTATGTCAAAGAACATACATAATAAATCTTTGCAAGGTATAGCGAGCACATTGGTTCAAAGGTCACAAATAGGTTTTCGGGTCTAGGTAGATAGGTCACAACATAGGTAAGGCTAGGGTAGGGGTAAAATAAGGAGATGCCAATCAGCTAACGAGGTGAGGTTAAAGAAGGTGGAGGGCCTAGAGAAGAAGGTAAAGTAGTCTAGGTAGGTGTAGGGGAGGCAAAAGAAAAAGGAGGTAAGGAAAATGAGGTCAATGTGAGGGCAATGAGTAGGTAGGGTAACCAATAGTGGTCAGTATGAACTAATGATGGTGGAGAGGAACCGACGACGGTTAGCTAGGGTAGAAGATCGTAGCGGTCAAGGGTTAACCAATGTTGGTTGAGTCGGGTAGGGTATAAAAAGTGAAAAACCCATGTTTTGAAAATTCATTTGTGCATTTGGAAAAGGAGAAAAGGACAAGAAGAGAGAAAAAGAGGAAGAGGACAAAAGAGAGCGTCAGGGAGCTGAGTTAGCGAGCCACATAGGTGAGATTGATTGAGTGAGAGGTGGGGTCCCAAGATCAGATCGAGCGAGGTGATTAGTGGAGAGAGTTGGAGGTCAGTTGAGGATGGCGGAGGCTGGAGAGGGATCGAGAGGAGTGGCGTAGAGGCCGGAGGTTCCACCATGATAGCGGTAGCGGGATCAGGTAGGATTTGAACCTTTGTTATTGATGGTTTGGTTAAATTAGCTAGAATATAGGAAATATGAAAAAATGGGGGTTTGGGGAAAGAATTTCAAAATGGGAAAATGGGGAAATGGGCATGGGGAAGGGTAGGGGGTAGGGAAAAAGGGTAATGTAGGAACAAATAAGGGTGTAAGGAGGGATTTGGGTGGGTAGAATGACTAGGAAGGGAAAAAGTAGGGTTGGGAAGTCGGGCGGGTGGTATGATAGTGATCGAACGTCGGTCGACTTGTGGCCGACGTCGGTGGGTAGTGACCGGTACCGGTCACAAGAATAGTGACCGGTGCTAGTCAAAGGGAGACCATGGTTGGTCAAGGGATAACTAGGGGTCGGTTAATCCTAAGATTAAGTTGGGATAAAAAAGGGAAGAGAGTAAGGGTAGGGTGGGAAAGAATTAGGTGAGAGGGGAAGGGTTTAGGGTGAGAAAGTAGGGTAGGTGGGGAAGGGTTGAGGGTGGTTTCGGGTGAGGGTAGGGTAGATAGTTTCAGGTGGATGGGTTTGGGTAGGTGTGGGTGATGGTTAGGGTAGATGGGTTGGGTAGGTGTGGGTGAGGGTTAGGGTAGATAGGTAGGGTAGATGGGTTTGGGTAGGTGTGGGTGAGGGTTAGGGTAGATAGGTAGGGTAGATGGGTTTGGGTAGGTGTGGGTGAGGGTTAGGGTAGATAGGTAGGGTAGATGGGTTCGAGGTAGATAGGTAGGGTAGAGGGGTTTTGGGTAGGTTTGGGTGAGGGTTAGGGTAAGTACTTGAAAGGGTTGGGGAAAAAGATTAGGTTAGGATGTGGGGTGAAATAGGGAAGTTGGGAAAGGTATACTAATACATTACGTTTGTGGGATGCAGGCGAGAGATGAGTGGTAGATGAGGGCCCACTACCACCCTTGTTATGACGGTATGGATGAGCATGATGCGGGTGGAGTGGCATCATCTTGCAAAGGTGGGGCTGATAGGGGTGAGGTGCTTTATTGGCGTGTAGTCTAGAGGCGATTCTTATGGTTGCCCTCATCGATAGATGGGACTCGGCGACCAACAACTTTCATTTGCGACAGTGAGATGAAAATCACCCCGGAAGACATCTACAAGATCTTGCAATTACCCATATTAGGGGCCTAAGTGTATTCCATCTCTTCGAGGAGTCTCGAGGAGTTACTAGCACCTGTTTTTGGTGAGGGTGTAGTAGACCTGATGTTCCATAGTGCTAGCATGAGCTATGGAGTGATGTATAGAGCTCATCTAGAGGAGATGAGGTTAGTTGTACTCTTGATGGAGGTAGTGTGCTGCTTTGCATTGCCAGATGCAGAGGGTGGGAGATTCCCGAGGTCACTGATGGGAGTCCTCCATGACATGATGATATAGTGGACACGGTTCACATGGGCACCTACATTACTGACACAGGTGTATAGAGAGCTATGGGCCTATGGGTGACTATGGAGGTTCAACGTTTGCTACGTCATATACTACTGCATTATCGGGCCTTATGATCACAATGTTTGTGTTCAAGCAGTGGGGATGCCTTGGGAAGATACATTCCCACAGAGAGTTTTGAGAGTGGGGTACAGGTGGTGGGTACCAGCCATGGGATAGACCCGAGGTACCAGAGTTACTCATGATGTAGCTTACCACAGGAGGTTGTTGGAAGGGTTTTTGGGGTGGACATCATTTGGAGGTCATATGTGGGCTTCCCCTCATACAGACAGATGGCCACAGAGCTAGTTAGGCTACATATACATCTATGGATAGAGGGGAGGAGAGTGGGAGAGCATGAGCGGATACCCATAGAATGGGTTAGATGCCAGTTTGAATTAGTCTAGGGTGTGCCGCCTTTGTTTCCATAGTACAGGAGAGATGACGTGGAGAGACCTATGTCTCCACCATGACCCACAGTGATGCTTGGCCCGGATAGGAGGAGCAACTAGTAGATACCTAGATTGATGATGTTGGGGTTACAGATGGGCATAGAAGTGATGGGAGGCACAATCGAGAGCCATACCACCGAGGCTAGGGTAACCAGACTTAGCCACCATCATAGTATAGAGGGAAACACTATAGGGGCAGGTGGCTACCTTGGTGATGCAACTTGGAATTATGCAGGGGCAGCTCACATGTTTAGAGGCACAGGTTGCCACATTACAGCCCAGATAGTGACGTTGTAGGCTCAGGTAGGGTAGGGACAGGTACCTACATAGGTGGAGGTAGGGGAGATGGAGATGGAGAGGAGGTAGGCAGAGATGGAGGGGAGATAACCACTCTACAGGCACAGGTGCAAGCTTTTACAGGCTAGTTGGCCATAGTGTAGGGGCAGGTTATGGGTTTATATGGCCAATCGAAAGCAACACAGAATATATTACTACCCTACGGAGCCCTAGATACAGCACATGAGCTCTAGGGCCGACTCATGCTCTAGCACCAACACATGGCTCAGTGCAGGTTTAGGGAAAGGGTCCCATTATGCACAGTACCCACGCAGGTAGTGGGACCCATGGCACCTCCATAGATAGTGCCCATGGCTAGGTTCAGAGATGCCCTAGGAGAGGCACGGTATTACAAGATCATTTCTTATCTGTCAAGCTAGATGTGCCCTCCTATGCTGAGTATAGAGCATAGCAGGCCTCTAATGAGAGGACTAGATCCCACATTCATAGTGTGGAGAGTACAGGGGGTCGACGAGGCTAGGGACAGGGTCATGGTGAGGTCACTAGTGTGTAGAGGCCACCTCTAGGTGAGGGCCCTCAAGAAGAGGTGAGGCAGTGCCAGGCCCCGATAGGTGCGCAGAGGGTCGGGAGAGACATAGGCACATGGAGCATTCCTTGACATCAGATGGGGAGATGATTTACCTACTTTGGACCTGTCCTGCATGCCGAGTCATTTTTATATGTATTATATATGAGACCAGCCTATGTGCCAAAGATATTTTGTATTTATTATTGTGTTGTACATGATATCGGCCTACATGCCAAAGATTTTTGTATTGATTCATTCATGCTTTTTTATATATGAGACTGGCATGCATGTCGATGACATTTTGTATTATATATCATCCGTGTGCTAAAATTTTTGAGATGATGGCCATGATGATATGGGCATGTATTTTGAGATACCCAATTATTGATTTATATGATGAGATACATGGTATTTTGTGATGTGTTGATGTGTTGATGAGATATTGTTTTATGACTTGTGTTAGATGAGATATGGATTTGTTACTTTGTATTAGATGAGATATGGGTTTGTTGGTTTGATATGGATGGAAATTAGGTGAGTTAGGCATGATGGAGTTAGGTTAGTTTAGGCATGGATCGAGTTAGGTTGGTTAGGCATGGTTGAGTTAGGTTTGGCTAGGCATGGATTGAGTTAGGTTGATAGGCATGGATTGAGTCAGGTTATAGGCATGGTTGAGTTAAATGGTTCGGTTCGAGCATGGATTGAGTCAAAGTTGGTTTAGGCATGATGGTGTTAGGTTGGTTTAGGCATGGATTGAGTCAGGTTGGTTTAGGCATGGTGGAGTCAGGTTGGTTTAGGCATGGATTGAGTCAGGTTGGTTTAGGCATGGTGGAGTTAGGTTGGTTTAGGCATGGATGTTCATTTCGGTATTTTGATAACAAATGGTAATATAAATGCATGAGATGGTGTAAAATGTGGAAAATACTAGTTATGTATGAAAATGTGAAATAATATAAGTGGTAAAAGTTATGTGGTATATGGTATAGATCTTTGAGGTTTTTATATGAATAGGAAATTGGGTAAAGGTTGGGAAAATGGATAGGGTAAAGAGTGGCCGAGCTAACCTTCTAAGGCCCCATTCCTTGAAAGTGCTTCCTACATAGCCCGATGAAAAGGGACCTCGGACCAATGTAGTTCTCCCATAAGCTAGGGAAGAATATGAGAAGATAAAAGAAGAGTTATGTAGGTTGATAGTTAGGTCGAATTCGAGGTCATAAGTATTATTAGGCCAATGTCGATTAGGTTATGTGGAATATGGGTAGATAGGTATGGGTGATTTTAGGTCGATAGGTAGTGTTAATTCCATGTCATAGGTATAATTAGGTTGAGGGTATTGATGTTGGGGTTGAGAATAGGTAGATAGGTAAAGGTAATTTTATATTGATTGAGGTGGAAGAAGAAAACCCCAAAAGATTGGTGTCGAGGCTCTAGTCGTATATAGGAAGATCAAAAGGTAATGAAGAAGAGAAAAGACAAGAGGGGGCAAGAAATTCACCCAATTGGCAAGGATCAAAACATATGAAACACATCTACAGATAGGATAATGAACATAAGACCCTACAGACATTACATGTTTGATAATTCTAAGAGTGACAAAGAGTCACATGATCACCAAATGTCATACATTCAGCAAGTCCCTTGAGGTATGAAGTGAAAAGACAACCGGTAAGGAGGTGAAGGTAATTGGGTCATAAAATGGTTAGTATAATTCCTTGGGCAATATAGTGAAGATCACAATAGGCAAGTCCATGACAAAAAAGTTTATTTTTCTTTTTCTTTTCTTTTTGACTTTTTAGATAGACTCGATCGATGTTAGAAGTCCATAAGGGATGAATATATGTCTGCTTGAGGTCTTCGTGAAGTTGATCGATGTGGGAAGATTCTGAATTTTGATTTTTGAGAAAATAGTCCTCTTTTTGGATAGACTATGTAGAGAATTGCAATATTTTTATAGCTTTCTTTCAAGGTACCAATCTACTTATAGCAATAATTGAAGGTGGAAGATGTCTGTTTGAGGGATTCATCTTTCATTATTAGAAGTTTGACTCAAGGAATTAATCCCTTATTGTTGGAAATAATTTTTTTGGCTTTTATGTCATGGACTAGACTATAACAAAGCATTTGGTTCTTGTTGAGAAGGCAAGGGTGAAAACCATGGGATCTCATCTAAAAAAGAAGAAAAAAGTATGCATGAGAATCATGCCATGTGCAGAGCTATGGTGCACATATTTAAGATATGGAAAAAGGGTGATGGGTAATCAAAAGATTCTTGTTTAGTCATTAGAGATGAGGTGTGGAAAAGGTAAATAACACTCAAGGAAAAAGCATGAACTAGATAAATAGTAGTGATGTAGGACTAGAAGTCAATAGTAGAATGGTCATAAATGCAAGGCATTGAGGGGCTCGGAGTTCGGGCTTACTATTAAGTGAAGACAAGCGATAAGTACTTGATCCATAGTCATGGGTCACAATGTATGGTCCAAGCCAATTAGAAGTAAATTTACCTAGTTTACTTTTTTTTGCTTTGGTTATGTGTTGATTTTCCTTAAGGGACGAGATCACCAACCTTAAAGGTGCATTCATGGACACGTTTGTCATAGGCACACTTGATGTGTTTTTTGTAGACTTAGAGATGGTCAAGGGAATGAATATGACGTTCATCTAATAACTCAAGCTGTGCTAAACGTTCTTGGTGAAATTCATCATCAAGTAAGCATATCTTAAAGGGAGATACAAAGAAATGAGATTTAGAATTTGAGAGGAAAAACAACCTTGGTACTGTAGACTAGAGGAAACGGAGTAACAGCAGTGGAAGTGTGAATACTTGTATGGTATGCCCAAAGAACAAAAGGAATGTGCGTATGCCAATCCTTCCCAGTATCATTAACCACTTTCATGAGAATTTTGTTTAGGGTTTTGTTAGTGGATTCAGCCTGGCCATTGGTTTGTGGGTAATATGGTGAGGAAAAGCTAAGATGGATACCAAAAGTGTTGCAAAGATTCTGTAGAGTTTTGTTTTTGAATTTTTTTCCATTATCAGTGATAAGGCAATGTGGAATACCGAAGTGACAAACAATGTGATGATTGATGAACTCACATATTTTCTCAACTTTAGTGGAGATGAGGGGTATGACTTCAACCCATTTGGTGTAATATTCTGTAGTGGTGATGATACATTAATGTCTTAGGGAAGAGTGAGGATTCATATCTCCAACAAGATCAAAACCCCATTGAGAGAAGGGCCAAAGGTCACGAGCAACTTGTAAGGCATGACTAGTTGTGTGATGAAGATTGACATGTTGTTTGAATTTTACACAATGCTTAACATAGTCATAACAATCATGATTGAGGGTCAGCCAATAATAGCCTAGGCAAAGAATGCATTTAGCAACAGCCAGGCCACTAAAGTGACCTCCGCATATGCCATCGTGAACTTCTTTAATGGTATAGGGGATTTCAGAGCTGGTAAGGCATCATAAGAGAATACTGTCAAAGCCTTGTTTATAGAGAAGGCCACCCATGATGACATAATGAGAGGCCTTCTTGAGAAAGGTGCGTTGTCCATTACATGTGAGATCAAGAGGTAATATAGAAAGGGAAAGGTAGTCCACAAGCTACTTATACCAAAGGTCTTGTGTGTTTAGTGAGGCAGTTCGAACATGGTTAACACAACAAGATTTATAAGATGGTCTAGGTATGCATTTTACGGTAACAAAGATGTCTGAATCAGCAGGTGAAGTGGGTATTTGGGAAGTGAGGTAGGCCATGGTATCCACAAATTTATTGGTGGATCGTGGAACAATTTGAATTTTATAGCAGTAAAAGGTAGTCAACATGATGTTGACATAATGTTTATACGCTTGAATTATTTCATTATGACACTGATAAACACCATTGAATTGGTTTACTACCAGTTGAGAATCACCAAAGATATTAATGGATCTGACATCTAAGGCATAGGCAGTCATGAGACCCAATACGAGTGCTTCGTATTCGATGATATTGTTGGTGCATTCGAAGTCGAGTTTAAATGATAAAGGCATGGGTTCACCATCAAGAGGAATGAGGATAATGCTTGCACCACCCCCATGCTGAGATTTGAAACCATTGAACAATAACGTCATTTGGTAAGGGTCATCATCCAAAGAGAGGTTAGCAATGGATTCGTCAGGGAAATCAAAATTCAAAGATTGATTCCCAGAAAGAGGCGCATCAGCGAGCTGGTCAGCAATGGCCTAGCCCTTGATAGATTTTTGGTGAATGGATTCGAGGTCTAGGTCAGCAAGAAGCATGAACTACCATGCAATACGTTTATTTTGGTAAGGTTTAGCATACATGAATTGTAAGGGGTCGTATTGGTCACAACATACATTTTGTGGTTGAGTAGGTAATGGCACGGTTTGGTGGCAACAAAAACTAAGGCTAAGCAAAGTTTTCAGGGGTGAGTGTATCATCTTTCGTAGTCAAAAGGCAGATTATGTAATAAACCACATTCTCCCTATTTTTTTGTCATGATGAGCGAGCATGGCCCCTAGAAATTGATTGGTAGCTGAGATGTATAGATAGAAGGGTTGGTTGTCTTTAGGTGGAATAAGTATGGGTGGTTGGAGAAGGTATTGTTTTAAGGCCTCGAAAGCATTGTGGCAGTCATCATCCCATTTGAAAGAGACATCCTTTTTGAGAAGGTGATGAAATGGTTGACAATGGTCAGATAATTGTGAAATGAAATGACGAATGGACTACAATTTACCTTGTAGGCTACGGAGTTGTTTAAGGTTAGTCGGTAGAGGAATTTTCGTAATGGCCTTAACTTTAGCGGGATCACCATCTATACCATGAAGATGCACTTTTAGGTTGAAGGTGGATGTAATATTTAATGAGGTGGTCAAATATGGTTTTGAGGACTGCGAGGTGCTCGGAAGTGTGGCATTTAGATTTGGCCAAGAGATCATCACGTAATATTCCACTATACGATGCATGATATCATGGAATATGTAAGTCATCGCATGTTGATATGTAGCACCAAACATTTTTAAGGCCAAAAGGAATGACTCGATAGCATAAGGTGCCCCAAGGAGTAATAAATGTGGTTTTGCATTGATCCTCTAGGGTAAGAAAGATTTGGTTATAACCCAAGAAACCATCCATAAGTGATAGCATCTCATGGCCAGTGGTAAGGTCAACCAACTGGTCAATACCAGGTAGAGGAAAATCATCTTTAGGGTAGGCAAGGTTGAGATCATGGAAATCGGTGCAAATGTGAAGTCCCCCTGTCACCTTAGTGATAGGGATGATGTTAGAAATCCATTGGGGGTAATCGATGGGTAAGATGAAGGAAACTGAGAGAAGGCGTTGAAGTTCTTCTTTGACAAGAAGAGCAATGCGAGGGTGCATTTTCCTCAACTTTTGTTTTATGGGTTTGGCATGGGAATGGTTACAATATTGTGGACCATGATAGTGGGATCAATGCCAAGCATGTCAACATAGGACCAAGCAAAATCATGGCTATGATTTTTAAGAAAAGAAGTGAGGGCTTCCTGTTCAGTATCATCTAAAGATTGGCCAATCTTGAGAATGTGGGGGTTGTCCTAAGTGTGGATGTTGACTTTGATAGTCAATTCATTCAGCATTGTTTACATCTTAGAAGTTAACGATCGGTGAATATAAGAGTCTTTGGCACCAAGGTAGGTGAGTATGGACTCATCATCATGGCATTGAATGATATTAATAGAGTATCATCCCCTATCATGTTAGGATACAAGAAAGGAAGAGAGGAAGGAACCTTGTCATCACGGTGATAGGTCAGAGGCCCCAAAGAAATGGTATTTATGGAAATAAAAGGTAGGAGGGATAGATTCAGGATCCATCGACTCTGTTGGTTAAGGTGGGGTAGGTGAAGAAGGTGGAGAGGGGTCAATGTCTTAAATGAGTTCAATATGGGGATTTTTCAAGGGTAGTTTGATAAAACCGATTCCAATACAATCATTATGTTTACACATGGTACATGAAATAACAGTGTGACGATCTTGTTCATAAAGTCCAAAGCCGAAACCCTTCTAGGAATAGCGGTGTAGGAAAGTGTGAGCAAAGTAGCAGTTGGTAAGTGATTGAAGGTCAGCTGAAAAATGTCAGGTTTGTGATGGTGGTTCAGGTGTGTAAGTGGAATGTCAAGGCCCCCATAGGTAAGATGGGTACAGAGGTGGGGAGGACCATAAATGAGACACTCACCTATGCGATGATCATAGTGAGGATGTGTGAAGATTTCCATACTCTTGAGGAGTAAAGAATGTATTGACATTGACAGTGATACTCCCCATAATGAGGGCTTGAAAAACACCTTCCAAGGGATCAGTGGTTGATATATTGGTGGCTAGAATTGAGGAAGCATTATAAGTTAGGTCGGCGAAGGTTTCGGCTAGTTGGGAAGGTGATGTGTGATTGGTAGAAGTGACAACGGTGGGAATAGAAGATTTGGGTGAAGGTGAGGTTGCACAACACTGGTGGATGGGGTCGTGTGTGAAGAAGATGTAGGTAGGGAGGTAGATGCCTTAACAAGTACAAGGACATCATTAGGCTGGTAAAGCATGTTGTAGGTTTTGAAAGGTGATGGGTCAGTTGGAATGGTATAGGAATGTCCTTCATGTTCTAACTTTACACATCGGTGTAAAGTGGAAGGAACACAACCCATGACACGAATTGTGGTCTTCTCGAGAAACAAGATGTATTGAAACTCCCCTTCCAACATGTAGAACAACTCAAGAATAATATAGGGACCTACACAAATGTGGAGGATGATAGTGCTAAGTGTAGAGGTGGGTATAGATGAGGATGATGTAGTAGAAGATGTATTGAGAGTTATGTTTATGTGCGGTTTTTGTTGTTGAAACTTTTTCAGATAAATTATAGAGTTGTCAGTGGAAGATGATTGCATTTGGGTCAAGACCAGAAGTAAGAGATGCCCCCAAAGTGAAGCCCTATCAACATAGTCTAGGCAGTCGGCCAAACGTGAGAACGGCACTGTGGTAGATGAGGTAGATGTGGAGCGAGTGGTGATTCCCGTAAAATATGTTTGAGAAATAGGGAATTCACTGGCTTTGGCCTCTATAGGTAAGAGAGCCAAAATTAGGTGCAAGATCTTGGGTAGCTGATGGAGAATGGTCACCAAGCAGCAATGAAAAATCTATTGGATCCTGAATAGGTGGAGAAGATGATGGGTACTCCTCTGTGGGTGGAGGAGGTATAATTGGTAGCGGCTCACTGGGTAGGGAAGCTGAAGGGGAAATGATATCGATGCTAACGAGAGACTCCTCCATAGGTGTACGAGGAGGTGAAGGGATTTCCTCTATGGGTAGAGGAACAGATAAAGTAGGTTCTGTGTGGGTAGAGGATTTTGGGCTAGGATTTCCTCGATGGAGGGGATAGAAGATATTTGGGAATTAGGTCGTAAGTTGGTAAAGATAACATGTACCTCTCGTGTATTAATTCCGTTGTGTGAGGTATCACCATTTTGATCATTAGATGGGGAATGGTTAGGGAATGGTTTCTTGAATATATGAAAGGTCTTGATTGGTGGGCATTAGGGTTATCTAGGACTAACTCACCAATCTTGAGCATTCCATGAACAATGTTTTTAAAGGTGATACAATTGTTCTCACTATGACCATTTACATAGTGATAGTTACAATAGTCATTTTCCTTGTACCAACCTAGTATGGGGCGAGAGGGGTCAAAACCAGTATGTGGTTTGATAAGAGGAAGGGTGACAGAATTATCTTTAATAATATTTTCTAAAACAAATGAATATGGTTCCCCAATTGAGGTGTATTTATTTTGTTCTCGTTTGAATTGGAAGGTTTGGATTGGTGATAGATTGGATAAAGGTTTAGTATGATTGGATGGATGGGCAGGGCTAGCCTTAAGTACCACTATGTTGGTAGTTCCTTTGGCTTTGGAATAACTCGTCTGAGGTTTCAAGGAAGAGGAAGTATTGTGTGATTTAAATGAAGAGTTCTAGTTTCGTAATTGTATCTTCTTCTCTTTGATGGCACGAATTTTGAGCTTACATGCCATGGTGAAATCCTCATCGAATGTGTGGAAGGTTTATAGCTATAAGGTAGGTGAGATATGTCTAGCACGAGGCTCGTGTGAAGAGCTCTCGAGTTTAGTTTACGGTAATTTGATAGTGATTTGGTTGATTAGGCCATGCCAACAAGTGACAAAATATGCGATAGATTCATCATCATATTGATGCATGGAATAAAGATCAGTCATGGTAACCTTCTTGACGACATTAAAAAAATGATCCAAGAAGGCTTGGGATATTTAGTTGAATGAGAAGATGGGATATCTAGGTAATCCACTATACCATCCAATCTTTGGACTAGTTAGGGAGATGGGAAACGTTCACAAAAGCAAAGCATCATCATGGGAAATTAAGTAACACCCATGTTTGAAAGATCACAAATGGTACTTGTGGGTATTCCTTACTGTTAAAGTGGTAAAACTTAAGCATCTTCCAGTGTACGGGATATGGGTGAATGGGAATGGATGGGTGAATAGGCTCATTACAAATCTCATCATAGGTGAGAGAATTGCAGTGCCAGAAACAGATGCTTCTAATGTCTACATCTTGTCCATCATTAACTTGATAAACTCATTCTTAGGTTGTGAAGATTGGGTACCCCCGAGTGAAAGGAGGGTGTTGTTGGATATATGAAGAATATGAAATTCCAGAGTATGGTGGTGTTGAATAAGTAGGTGGGAATTGAGAGACATACATAGAGGGTATATACCTAGACTGAATGACCGATGAAATAGGAGGTGGTTGGTAGTAGGTATGTGAGGGTGGGACACTCGTAGTGACCCTGGTAGAGATGGGAGGTAGAGATTGGGGAATCGAAAGGACAACGTTTTGAAATGGGGTAGAGGTTACCGACACCAAGGGTGGTAGCATTGTGACTGGTATATATGAGATAACAGGTATAGATGATGCTATGTTTTGGGTGGTGGATGAAGGTATGGTGGAGACTGTGGGTGCTATAGAGGTAGTGGATGTGGTGGTTAAAGCTGGTGTGGGACTTAGCTATGATACAACTAGGGATAAAATGAGTGAGGTCACCATGGTAAGAGGTAGAGCTAAGGTGGAAGTGATCATTAGGGATGGAGATAATAATTCGATCATGTCATAGATCAATTGACCCAAGGCATCTCGAGTGGAGGCATGGGTGAGGTATTTTCTCAAAGCTACAAGATTCTGATCCAGAGTCGTGCAAATTCCGTGTCACTGTAGGAATGGTGATAGGTTGATTGGGATCCATGGATGATGAGATGGAAGGTGGTGAAGGACTAAGTGATGAAGGGCTAGGTGGGGAGTAGTACTTGACTAGCATCAATTATGAGGGTGCTTACGACTATGGGTCAACACCATGTGGGTAGGAACTGATTTAGTGAGGCGTATTATGTCTGAATGGCACAAAACATAACAGAACTAGGAAAATAGTCTATGGTAAGTGAAATAGGTTGGTGGTGAGTGTAAAAATAGCATAGGGTGACCAACACCAGATTTTGGTAAATTGATGCCTGCTAGCATAACTAAGAGTGTCGGTTATTGTGAAAAATAAGCGATTGTTAAATGATGGTCTCGGACTAACAACAATTTTTGCACAAGATCACATGTAAGGTGACGATGATTAAGGTAATGACAATATGAAAGGTGATAGGAGCCTTTTACAACTCAAAAAGTGAAATAGGTGTCTTTTGGATAGGTATCCAAGAAGACTTCAGACCAATGCTGGTTGGGTTAAAGCGATGTCAGTTAAAGATAACTATAGCTGGTTACTATGAAATTGAAACAGAGAATAATAAAAATAGTTGTGATGTAAAAATTTGGTGTTGAATCAAACCCGAAGTTTAAGAATGATGTAGATGTGGTCAGGCACACTCATACTAAGTCGATTACACCGAATATGATTTGGAGTGTGCAAGGAAAGACAAAAATGATGATTTAAAGCTCTCACCTCAAAATGCAAATCAAACAGAACACTAAGAAAGAATGTTCCTAGAGTGCCTATTCTATTACGTTTGTTCAGCTTATGCTATTTTTATGGACTGAATGTTATGAATAGAACAATAGAATCTCTTGGTGAGGAAGGCTTCATATGGAGAAAGAATTCTAAAGGTTGAGGTTTCAGGAATGTTTATGGGGGGAGCTTCACTCACGAAGTATGAATCGATAGAGCAAAGTGAGTTAGGTGCCCATTGTCTTGTGATCGTGTGATCACCTACAACTTCTTTCAGGTAGGATGTTGTTTATTATGTATGTATTTTGAATTTTTGCATGGTTTGGTAAGACTCGAAAAGAGAAAAAGATAGAAGTGCTTTCTACATGATTCATTTGTTAACCATCAACTCTTCATGACTTCCAGTGTATAGGTTTCCCTCAATTAATGTGAGCTAATGAGCTAAATCAGAATGTAGTGCACTTGTTTTAAAACCAAATTGAAATTATGATATTTTATGACAACAATAAATGAACATGAAGAGGGATGCTCTTTCACTAAAATGTAGAAAACAAGAATAAGAAGGTTCTTTTGAAATACACCAAAAGAAATGTGTCTTCGAGTAAGTAGAAAAAGAGAATGTTACCAAGGAGAAAGTTTTAATGTGAATGCTATTAGAAGGAAACAAACACACACAATTTTTCACCTACAAATGAAGAAAGATGCAAGGAACCCCGAATGGGTGCCACCAGAGTGTTGCAAAATGTTTTACCCGATTTCTTAGTTTTTCCGAGAAGTACTTGGAAACAGAGATAAGGTAAAGGGTGGTAAGAGGAATACCTGATTTGGGATGGTTGAAGGTTATATGCGCGTGTATCTAAATCATGAATCAAAGTGATTGTGATACTTTCCTTTTGGCTAGGAGGAACTACTTGTATAAGAACCAAAACAAGACCACAAAAGAGAGTTAAACAATATATGCAGTGGACTTCCTAGCATCCACTAGATCCTGGAAGTGTGATACTTCTTAAATGGTTGTCAATCCACTATTTAAATCAATTCAATGCTAAAACAAAGTAAATGTTTTCCTACTATAGTTTAATATGATTTAGGCATCTCATAAAAATGAAATGGGCTAGATCTAATCTAACAAGCTAGGCTAGAAGGAGATCAAGAGGTCAATTAGGTGGTTATACGTGAATCGAGCTAACAGGCTAGGTTAGATACAAATATGAAGGTCAAATAGGTGTTTAGGTAGGTATAGGTCATAAAATTGTGGTTATTCTAGCAGATATCGGGTGACACAAAGACTGACCATAGTTTTTTTATATCGATGATGGTTTTACTATAACCGGTGATAAAGTTAGAGATGGTGACGATGGTTAAGTTGGGGTTGGTGGAATCACATAGTCTAGGTTTTGGATTTTGGGGCAAGATTATAGTGGATAAAGGGTGGGGATTGATCAAAAAGGGGTTTAGATATGTTGCAAAGGTTTGACACTTACTGAGGAGGTCAAAATGGGCAATTGGGCCATGTATTAGGATGAGTGGGTATGGAAGGTGGCTGCAATTGAGAGAGAGAATGGAAAGAGGGTAAAAGACTAGGTTCCTTTTACCACAAAGACTATAGTTGATGATAAGAAAATGAAACAGATGGAAGGAGGATACTTACTCTTCTGTGAGGTACAAGTCTGAAGAATAATGAAGAAGTTGCTGCATTGGAGGATGCTGGGAAGAAAGTTTCACTATTGTGCCAGTGTATTTGGTTGCCTTTGTTGATCACAAATCAATCTTCATTTTGTTTTCATGTCTAAAGAGATCAAATTCGAGATCAAAATTTTCTCACAAAACCAACCAATATTACAAAGTTGTAAATGGGTCTAAATAGGCCATTTGGTCCATTCCAAGTATAGCCGACATCGGTTTAGGGAACCAACATTAGTTTAGGGAACTGTAACATCCTCATTTTAGACAATAGAACAAGTCAATTTTTTTTTTTTTGATAAATGCTTCCTGGTTCTAAATACATAATTTAGAACTCACAAATCAAATAACCATTCATATAACTGATAACCATATGCAGCTATAATGACTCGGAGTACCTTCGATCTATTTATTCTATGACTCGGTAATCTACCAATCTATTCATGAGTAATAAGAGTTGGCGTTTTTATTTAACACATCACTCTTGCGGTTCTCTTCCCTATTCTAGGATTCAGAATGCTCTGTCTAAGGAACCTAACTGAATAATTGTTACCATTATTCATCGGCATCTCATCCCTTAGACCAGGTGACTCAGGACAACGCAATCAGCAGCTTGCGATACTTTGGCCAAAGATTTGAAACATACTGCTTATGTCTCGTATTCCTTAATGGCATACTCGTCAATCTGGAATACATCCTCCACCCCATTCTTATGTTATGTAGAATGTCTTACACCGAATTCTGTCAGTCCCTCCTATCCCCAGGTTAATCACTCGGGAACGGATTAGTAAGGTGACAACGTTATATGGATGCACTTGAGGACTAGGGATAAGATGACATACTGGGTCAACCCTAGTTAAACCAGTGTGTCATGTTACCCCGAGTCTCCTAGGCAGCCATATAATGTGACCACATTCCTAATCGGTCCCAAAGTAACTTGATCGAGTTAAATGTGTAAATCTTAGTGATCAATGCAAAGAGTGCCGTCATAAATCACCTGCATTGTTGTAACTTTGAGAAGATCCTAATCTTCTCGGAGGTACAACCCTGCAGTTGACTTGTGCCATCAACCTTTAAATCCACCTCGAAAAGATCTACTTATTAATAAGTGTTACGCACATAGAGTTTAAATTAAATTTAAGACGTTTCCCTTAAGGTTAGTCTTTCCCGATCCCTGGATTCCTCATCTTAGAATGACCCTTCTCAATAAAACTCTTTACACAGAGAAGTTATTAAGGCCAAGGTCTCATCAAGGAGTTCATAGAATATACATAATTCTAAAACAACGGAATCGGACAATATCTCATAAACTTCACATGAGATTGCCATCTAAACCCCATTAGGTTTATATCAGTTCTCATAACTGGATTTATATCATACTTATTAGTATCAAGATATAAATGATTAAGGATCCAATTAAATGTTGTCCTGTCATAATCAAGACTAGGATTAATAATTTAATTCAGCTTGTTTAGCGTTCTGCTTAGGTTTATTTTAACCCTATCTTTTAGAAAGATAGTGATTTAAATTTCAGTTTAGCTTCTGATAGAACATACAGGAACTGCTAAACAATCATAAGAATTCAGTCTCATATTCTTGCAAACTTACATTGACAATCACAAAAGTCTCCAAATTATTCAATGATAACAATGCCCCTCCGGTATATAAACCGAAGAAAGTCAAACTAGCAAAATAAGAGTACAACACATAAGTAGCAAATACTTATTTCCATTCCTTTCAGAACTATACAAATACATTTTATGCATTCAGCATACTTCATACATTACTCAACGGCAAAAAGGAACATCTTTCCTCATATAGTACATTTAGAAATTCAAGCTGTAATTCTACTTAAAATCAAATTTAAACAATCTGATCATCCTATCAGATCTGCGTGCTTTTACCATTTACGGCATCCATCTGCAAAATTGTCAACATGGGTCAGTTCGATGAACTGAGCATGATAAGCACTAACTCTTAAAACAATTGCAATCCACCAACTGTTTCCATTAAACAACCTATTTAAATGAGATTCATCCAACAAGTATACATGATTCAGACTATACATTAGTAATACATCCTGTCTATAACGTGTAATACAATCTTTCATTTCAGAATAGTCCTAGACACTTCTCAAATATTTTGTCAAAATATTAGGAATCTAGAAGAATGAAAGTATCCAAAACAACTAACCATTTTAATCCCAAGATCAGCAAACATCCTACAGATCATTACATTCAACAGAAAAGGGAATATCATAACAAGCATGATTCCAACCATATGTTAAAAACAGTTCCAATGGTTAGATAAAATATCGACATATATTACCATAACGGAAGAGAAAGAAACAAGTCATTCATATTTCTCTTCACACAAGCTCATGACTGTACCGTCTCCTTGAAAGGAGAACATTCACCTTAAAAACATACGAACATACCTATCGAGCCACAAAAAGGACCATCATTTTGTTAAAATCAATTATAACAAAATTCCAGTAACATATTAGTAGTGCAGCAGCTCTTACGCAAAAATAGATGAATGTCTACCAACAGGTTACTCATGACCTTCCACGTGAAGCGTCAACAAGAAGAAATTCAATGCCATCGTCTGTCGAGGTGAAGTCGACAGTTCCTTAGTTCGAGCTTGAGACTTGAGATATATATATATACTATATATATATATATATATATATATATATATATATATATATATATATATATATATAAATCAGACGAGGCCACCAAAAGCACCAAAGTTCCATTTAAGTTTAAAATATAACATTACAGTATAGTAGCTCTCATGCCAAACAGTGGAGACTAACTACCAAACAGACTCTGTATGACCTCCCACAAGAAGCGACAGACAAGAAGATGATCACTGCTATTTAAAGAAGTCCAACAAAGCCAAAACATTACATGTTCATAATCAGGCTTATACAGAAGCAGTGACACTGATTACCTATCAAGGATTTAAAACTAAATCCGAATAACAATATTTACAATAAAGCTTTTTACAGAAGCCGATATACTAGATATCTTTCTATACTCGAGGAACCCAACAGTGTCGAAAACAACAGTAAACCAAACAGGCTTAATTTGAGGCAATTACACTGTTTATTTATCAAGAATTCAACTGAGTCTAAACAACAGTATACAAGATAAATAATAGTTAATGATTCCATCCGCGCCAACAATGGCAAGCATGCAAAATCAGGCTTAAACAAAAGCTAACTACAGATTTCACAACAAGAAAACCAACTGAGCCTCATCAATATTTTTCGCACAAGTTGCACAGAAGGGAAACGTAAAAATACACCCAAAGAGTCTGTACCAAAAATTCCTTGCAACACGAAGGTATTCTTTACAAAATAATAGAAGTATCATTACCTATTACTCCTTCAAGACTCAGACAAATCAATTTAACAAAATTCAAATATATAAAGCTCCCACAGTGGTCCAAAATATACGAATCATTCAATGGACTCTACAGAATCATTTCATATACAATAAATACATATATCCATATTGCATACTGACGACGGGTTGAATCCCATAACCTCAACGCAAGGGAAAAACAACTTCAACAAGGTTACAATGAAATACTGAAACACAACAAGTTATCTATTCTCAAATAACTTAAATTTCATACGAAACCAAACAAGAATCAATAACCACCATCAATAATAACCACGACAGAGCTTACAAAAAGTTCAATTTAAACTGAACAATCAAACAAATGTCCAGCAGTACCCCTTCCGACGAGTATCCACAACAAGCATCGACGATAAGCATCAACAACAAGCATCGACTACGAGTATAAATCAACAAGCATCACAGTAGCCTGTACCCATCACGAGAACAATTCATGGGTTCTCACAGAGCAGGCCTAGCATACATTCTTTTCATATATTTCACAAACTTAAAGCCGGAATGCAAAACACAAGGAAATATAGCAACAGTTTGAAATACAATAAACACCCATCAAGGGTTAAATTGAAAAACCGAACCAGCATGAAGATACAGTGCCAAAAATCACACAAGACTACCATAGAAACCAACCAATTCCAAAAATCATCTGAACAGAGTTGTTCTAATGAAATCACTTGAAAGACAACAAGATTTTTAAAGGTTAGGGCCTAACATGCCTGGATATTTGCTCAAAATTCCGAAGCAGACCACTGAAAGAGCTCGAACCTTCTCTTCCTTTTCCAAGTTAGAGCCACCAACAAAATTTTGCTATTTCCATGACTTATATATTTTCCTTGCCAGAGGAAAGAGCGAGTTACGCTCATACTTGCCATGCAACACCAAGAAGACTGGTGCGAATAACCAGTGAATGACAGAAGGAAAACTGGAGCGCATGCAAAACTAAACAAACCATTAACTTTCCATTTTTCCTGCCTTCTCGTGAAATCCGAGCTCGATTACCGAGTTCATTAATGGCATTTACTCCCATTTTCCCGCTCAAACTCCACTGCCACCGACCGCCATAGTTGGCGATGGACAAATGAAATTCCAAGACCATTTCCAACTTTGGCGACCTGCCACGTCGGCTCAAGTTAGCCGTTATAAAACCTCCACCAAATTACCTGTCTTTCATACTTATCCACGCATTTATTAACATAGAAACTGCCGCCCATGGTTCGCACCCCTCCATAGGTCCCCTTTATACTTGCTCATTAGTTAGGTTAGTAACTTAGGTTAGGATTTAGGATAACACCTAGTCTAACCTCTTAGAACATAGATACTAACTTAGTACATTAGTTCTTAGCCTAGGTCTAGGTTAGATTAACACTAATCTAACCCCTAGGTTAAGTTTAGTTTTAGGTTACTAACATTAATAATTCCAGTTAGGTCTAACATTTCATATGCTCAGAAAAAGACCTACAACATGCATTCTCGAACAGGGTTCACTCCTGTACTGCCATTAGGCTACAAAATTACATGTAACTGAATTATTACCTGGTCCATGATCAAGACCTTCCAGATATACTTCGATATCGGGAACCAATCCATTTCACACGATCAACCTGAGTTATACTCCAGACTAGCTTACTCAATGCATCCAGACCTTGCAACCTGTTCAAGGTCTGTAATTTTAATTCATCACGAACAAACTTAAAGCAATACTTGGATCAATTCCACTGATCCAAGGCTAGGTCTTATAGATGGATAACTCCATAATTCATTCCGAGATCAGATTAAACTCAGGTGTGAAATGAAAGAAATAAAAGAGTCCAATCATATTCCGACTCAGTCAAAGATCTGTAATCTGCAAAGAAGATACAATACATATCAAGCATGACTTCTCAATCAAGGAACACATCCTTTTTATAAAGAAATCACATATCAACACTTGTATGCTCAGGAGGAAGTAATAACAGTTCAGGGTGTTACATGCTTCCCTCCTAAAAAGATTCATCATCCCGATGATTCAATTAACCTTCAGGTCAACCAATTCATTAGTTCACAAATCAATGCGACTATTTTCCAACTTGAATAGTTCCAGAAATCAATGTCACAACATCTTTTATTCAGCCTGAATAATGTTTGCCTTCATCTGGCTTTCATAAATACTTAAAAAAAAATAAGTTCATAAGAGAATGTTTTGTCAACAGATTTCATTCTGTTGAAAAAGAGAAGGAAAAGCAATTTTCATCTCTTCCATATTTTCCCAAGTTGCACTTTCTTCGTTAAACTGGTCCCACTGGACCTTACATTGCTGTATTTCACGATTTCTTAAATGTAATTGGCAAGTTTCCAACACTCGTGTGGGTTTAACCACGATTATTCCTGGGTCTTGGACCTGCAAGGAATTCCAATTTAAAACATGTGACAGATCTGAAACATATTTCTTAAGCAAAGAAATATGGAAAACATCATGCATGCGAGATAAAGCAGGTGGCAATGCTAAATGATAAGCTACAGGATTGATTATTTCGACAATCTCGAAAGGTCCCACGAATCGAGGTGACAACTTGGTAGCCTTGCCAAAGGTTATAGAACTCTTTCTGGGTTTAACATGAAGAAAAACCTTCTCACCAAGTTCAAACCTTCTATCAACCCGCTTAAGGTCAGCATAGCTCTTCTGCCTATCTGCTGCCTCCTTTAGTCGTTCACGAATCAGCTTAACTTGCTGTTCCATTTCTGTGAGAATCTCTGGTCCAATTACCACTCTATCCTCAACACTGTCCCAACTAACAAGAGTTCTGCACTTTCTTCCATAAAGTGCTTCAAATGGTGCCATTTTAAGAGATGAATGATAAGTGTTGTTGTATGCGAACTCAACTAATGGAAGATACTCCTCCCATTTATACTATTGATCCATGCAATACATACGCAACATGTCCTCCAACACTTGATTTACCCTCTCAGTTTGTCCATCCGTTTCCGGATGATATGCAGAACTAAAGTTTAGTTTCGTTCCAAGAGCTGCGTTAAGCGTTTGCCAAAACCTTGACGTCATTCTTGGATCCTTGTCAGATATAATCAATTCTGGTACACCATGCAATCTGAAAATTTCATGTACGAATCTTTTGCACGAATCCTTTAGATTTCCAGCGATGAAATGAGCTACCTTATTCGGATTTATCTACAACCACCAAGATAGCATCATGTTTATTCCTGGACATGGGTAATCCTTGTACAAAATCCATGGTTATTACTTGCCATTTGTACTGCGGTATGCTATGAGGATATAACAGTCCAGCAGGGTGCATATGTTCTGCCTTAACCCGCTGACACTCCAAACAATGGGTCACAAAATTTATGACATCCTTTTTCATACCTTTCCAAAAGTATTGTCTGTTTCAGATCAGCAAGCATCTTTGTGATACCCGGGTGTCCAGAGAAAGGTGAATTATGAAATTCCACTAACAACTTCTTCCTCAAGTCGTTCAACATAGGTACATATACCCTGTTTTCATAACGCAAGATTCCTTCATTATCAAAATGAAAACCTTTATACCTTTCATCATTAGGTTCTGCAGCAAGCGCTGCTTTTACTTGCTGAAAGTAATTATCAGATTCTGAGGCACTCTTTACCTCCTCCTTGAACTGAGTTCTTAATGTTATAAGAGCAGAAATGTGCCTCCTACGACTTAGAGCATCAGCTACTCTATTCTCCTTCCCTTTGATATAGCTAATATCAAAATCATA
Organism: Taxus wallichiana var. yunnanensis; assembly: GCA_018340775.1. Classification (NCBI taxonomy): domain Eukaryota; kingdom Viridiplantae; phylum Streptophyta; class Pinopsida; order Cupressales; family Taxaceae; genus Taxus; species Taxus wallichiana. The sequence continues at coordinate 765,537,491 of CM031242.1, read as the reverse complement.
TTGTGATAAAAATTCTAACCACCTTCTCTGTCTGGCATTAAGATTAGGCTGAGTGAAAATATATTTCAGCCCTAAGTGATCAGTTTTCAACTCAAAAGGTTTCCCAAGTAAGTAGTGTCTCCAGACTTGAAGTGCATGAACAATGGCAGCAAGCTCCAAATCATGAGGGGCATAATTCAGCTCATGTAACTTGAGTTTTCTACTTTCATATGCAATGACTTGATCATTTTGTAGCAAAACACCTCCAAGGCCTTCCCCAGAAGCATCCGTTACAACTGTAAAACTCCCATTAGGGTCTGGTACAGCTAAAATAGGTGCAGAAGTCAACTGGTCTTTCAGAATTTTGAAAGCCGCTTCGCACTTGTCATTCCATATGAATTTCTTATCTTCTTCTTCGCAATGAAGTTATTGGCAATGCTACCTTAGAAAAATCATTTACAAATTTTCTATAGTAATCAGCAAGACCCATGAAGCTTCTTACTTCATGCACATTCTTTAGCGCGAGCGATCGCTTATTACCACTATTTTTGAAGGATCTACAACAATTCCTTCTTTACTTATCACATGACCCAAATAGTGAACTTCGAATCAAAGAAAGAACATTTGGATAACTTTCCATACAACTTTCTTTTTCTCAAAATACCCAAAACTATCTTCAAATGCTCATTGTGCTCCTCAATGCTTTTAGAATAAATGAGAATATCTTCCAAGAATACAAGTACAAACTTGTCTAGATATTCTTGAAAAATATTGTTCATTAAGTTCATAAATGCTACAGTGCATTAGTTAATCCAAAGGGTAGAACCGTGAATTCATAATGTCCGTAACTTGTTCGGAAATCTGTTTTATGAATATCTTCTTCTCTAATTCTTAACTGATGATAGCCAGATCGAAGATCTATCTTAGAATAAACCGCTGCTCCATGCATCTGATCAAATAGATCGTCGATCCTTGGAAGTGGATATCGGTTCTTGATTGTTGCTTTGTTCAACATCCGATAATCAATACACAACCTAAGTGTTCCATCCTTCTTTTTCACAAATATTACAGGCGCACCCCAAGGTGAAACTCTTGGTCTAATCAAACCTTTTGTCAAAATTTCTTGCAATCTGTGCCTTAAGCTCGACTAACTCTGTAGTAGTCATCCGATAAGGTGCTTTGGAAATAGGTTCCATTCTGGTTTGATTTCGATGGTGAAGTCAAATTCTCTCTTGGGTGGTAACCCTGGTAATTCTTCAGGAAAAACATCCCTGAAACTTTGTAACAGAGGAAATTGCTTCATGTAATCACCATCTTCTTCTGAAGATTCAGATATCTTTACTGCATAAAGGGTACATCCTTTATTCTTAGCCTTTTTAAGCTGCATAGCTGACAGTTTTCTAACTGAAATTTCCCGTTTCACACCTTGAATCTCTGCTTTGTTTCCAGCTGATCATCCAAACATTTTATGTTCTTTTCATAGCAATCTACCTTTTCTTTATGGTCAGCTAACCAATTGACACCGATGACAATGTCATACGATCCCAAAGGTGTAACATAGAGGTCAACTTCCGTGGAAAAGTTAGGTAAGTCAAGGCGCCCGAAAAGACACATACTCACTATATGAACAGAGTTATTACCATTGCGTGCACGGTCCAAGATTTATACATTTTCCTAGCTTTTCTTTTAAGTTTAGAAGCAAATTTATTAGAAATTAAACATTCGAAGAGCTCTGTATCAAAAATAATAGTGACAGCAAGCCAAATAACTTACCCAGGAACTTCTATAGGTGTCACTTGCTTTTCAAGCTTGCTTGCTGCTACTATAGCATGTATCTTATGTCTTGATTACGATCATCCTTCTTCAAAGGGCACCGATTTACATAGTGATCTTTTCCACAATTGTAGACCTCTCCATGGTCCCTTTTTAGGCTCGAATTGCCTCGACCCTTGTAATTGTCACGTTGTCCTCCATAGGGCTTCGCCCATTGTTATAATTTTTAGCAAAATTATCCCTTACGTTTCAAAGCAGCTTATTTACTACTACTTTCATCAAGTTATCTCCTGAACTTACTCTTGTTTCCAAACTTTTCCATGGTCCTTTTCTAGGTGCAAGAGAGGTTGAAGAAGGGTTTGCAGTCTTCTTCCGCACTTCCTCTTTATGAGTAGAAATAGCCTTTAATTTACTTTCTTGCCTTATGGCCTTTTCAACAACTCCTTCCATAGTGGTTGGATTTGTGAACATCTACCTCTCCCCTATCACACAGATTCAATCCCATGATGAATTTCCGTATTCGAACTTCTCATCGGTTTGATATCATGCGGTACATACTTGAGGAGTTTGTAAACCGCTCACGAGTCGATTCAGCCAATTAGCTTCCTTGAGCCAAGTTCAAATCTGTCATTTTCGATCATAGAAAAGTTGTGGCAGCCAATGTTGCCTAAAATAGCCTTCAAATTGATCCCAAGTAATATTGGTCTCATCAATGTTTAGTTCAGCTTTACGGCTATCCCACCATGAAGATGCTTCGTGGGAAAGGCGATAGGCTCCTCAAATAGCTTTGGTTTCCCGAGAAGTTCCTTATTGCAAAGTACTTCTCCATTTCATTGAGCAGATTCTCGGCTCCATCTCCTAATGTGGTGCCATCGTAATTAGGTGGACTCATCCTTTTATATCATTAGTGAGTTCTCGCTACCAATCGGCCTTTTTGTTTTTCGGTTGAGTAGGTGCATTCAAAGATTAACATCAACACCCATGTCGGGGTTGTCCTAAGGAGGTTGCTGATTGTGTAGACACCTATAATTACGCCCAAGCAATTTAAATACTTAAATTGTGCTAATTATCCCCTTTCTCGTAAATCAACGACATATCATCAAAGGCACTCATTTTCCCTCATATCATCATTAATTAATTACACTAAGCTAATTAATTAAGTTGCTATCCAACAAATACCCTAATTAATGACCTTCCGTTAATAAATCACCCCTTCTACCTAGACTAATTAATTATTATTAATTAATTAGCTTTCCCTTCCATTTAACCAATAAATCAATATTTAATTGATTTAATCCCCTTTTAATAGCCTAAATCACACTAATATTCCTCTAATTTGCTTCTATAAGCTTACACCTACCTATTAATTAATCACCTTTGATTAATTAAAATACCCCCCAACTCCCATGACTTGCTAAACATGTATTAAACCCTTCTAAAGTAAGGTTACCTTTAATAAAGCAACCTTATCCATTCCTAATCATGTTTTACCTTTATCCCACATTCATGAGAATGTGTTGAATCTTTATCCTTTGGGCTATATAAAGAGCCCTCCACCTACCTTTTTACTTACACCTAAACTTTCTAAGAGAGTAAATGCAAAGCATATAGAAAAGAGACTAAGAGCTTGCACCTTGCCCTTTTGAGAGTTCATCATCTTGAAGAGTTAAGCCTCTTTCTTAAAGTGCTTGGGTCATATGGGAGGTGTCAAAAGGGTCTTGTAGCCCAACTTTGATTAGCCCCCATTCCTAGGTTCTTAGAGCATTAAGGACAACTATTTTGATAGCCATGGAGCTTACTTAGGTCCATTTATTTATTTATTGTTAGAGAATAGAGGAGTTTAGATATTTAGCATTGTTAGTTTCAAAGTTTGTATTGATGAATGCTAGCATCTAACCCTTGTTTAATTCTTATCATGATGGTGTTTATGCTTTGTTTTAGCTAAATTGTAGAACTATTTTAGGTGGTAGTTCTTGCTTCATTTGATTTAGCATTAAGCAAAGTATACATGCACACATTTGGCATGCCGGTGGGACTTACTCCATTGTCCTTTGCACTTAATTTCAAGTTTTTGTAGTTAAGTTTTATTTTTGGTTACTAACCCTCTTTTACACATGTTGATCTAACTTGTTTTTTTAACATGTTTTGTTGAGTTTGCATGTGTTGGGTCTTCCTTGTAGGTATGAAGGAGGTGAAGCTCTGTCAAAATTGGAATTGAGGGGAAATTTTCAAGATTTCTCCATGTTTTCATTTTTAGAGCTTACTTTTTCAACATTCTACATGCTAGTTTTGTCAATTTCTTGAAGATTTTAAATTCTTGAGCATGTAGGTTAGTGTTTGATAGTGCTGATTCTTATATTTACATATTAATGTGGTGGGTTGCTGTCAAAATTTAATCTTGGTGAGAAAATTTCAAGATTTCATCATGTTTTCATTTTTGAGCTTACTTTTTCAACATTTTACATGCTAGTTTTGTTAATTTCTTGAAAATTTTCAATTCTTGAGCATATAGGTTAGTGTTTGATAGTGCTGAGTCTTCTATTTACATATTAATGTGGTGGGTTGCTGTCAAAATTTAATGTTGGTGAGAAAATTTCAAGATTTCATCATGTTTTCATTTTTAGAGCTTACTTTTTCATCATTCTACATGTTAGTTTTGTCAATTTCTTGAAAATCTTAAATTCTTGAGCATGTATGTTAATGTTTGATAGCGTTGAGTCTTCTATTCATATATTAATGTGATGGGTTGTTGTCAAAATTGAATCTTGGTTGGAAAAATTTTCCCATTTTGCATATTAAGGGACGTTTTTTTGACATTTTTTAAGTGCATGTCAAGTGCATACCCATGAGCATAAGAGCATATGCGTAACCCATCTTCCGAAGGCCATAACTTTTGCTCCCGACCTCGAAATGACTCCATTTTTTTTGCGTTGGAAAGGTATTAAAGTTAACTATGCAATGAAAACATAAATTCGGGATTTACAATTATAGAAGTTGTAGGTTTTTCTATTATTTTAAAACTGGTCATTTTCTAACATGTCTAATGTTTTGATGAATGTTGTATTTCCATGCTTACTCGATTTAGATCAAAGCATGTGTATGCTCTTCTCTTGCACCTTTTGGTGATCTTGAGAATCAAAAACAACTTTGATCTATATCTTTTTAATATTGGGATTAAACTTGGAAATTTAATTATTCATTTTGCTTAAGGGAATGAACCTTTTACAAAGCATTTTTCAACAGTCCTTTGATTTGAAGTTTTCCATTTCTATATAGTTGGGATAAAGTTTTTGTATGCTCTTCTCTTACACCTTAGGGTGATCTTGAGAATAAAAAGCAACTTTAGTCTTCATTTTATAACATTTGGTAAATTGGAAACTTCATCTTTCACTTTTGGTTTAAGGGAATGAACATTTATCAAAAAAATTATGCGGTTCATTGATTGAAAAGATTTTATTTAATTTTTAGTTGGATTACTTGTTGTGTATGCTCTTCTCTTGCGTCCTTGAATGATCTTGAGAATCAAAAGCAACTTTTAATCCTCTTTTAAATAATGTGATTTTCTTGGAGAACTACTAACGCTTGAGTGCAGGACCTAAAAACACTTGTCAAAGAAAGGAGGAATCAAAACGAAATCAAAACTACTAATACAGTTGTTATATAGGTTGCCAAAAGGTGTTCAATCAAACCACACCTAATTAAACAAGATAAAAAGAACAACATATTCAAAACACTGTATTGCAGGTTTCAGAAAAGGGTACATCCCTCTCCGCTCAACTGGAACATAACCCCTTTGGCATAACGCCTTAAGCTACAACAATGGGGGTGGTTCAGGAACCCCAAAGTAGTCCACACAAGAGGGAACCTTGTGGCCGAAAGCAGAAGTGCTCCGCACTACCTACTTGACTAGTGATTCCTTTGTGAGATAGAGTTACAGGTTGTCCATTGTGGCGACCCCAGTGATAGTACACGTAGACGCACTAGTTGCCTACTGTTCTTGAAGGGGGTAAAGTAAAGCCAAGATACTCCCAAACTAGTCAGTGTGAATTTTTGGGTAAATCGTGCTCACTCGTGGCAACTTTGTAACACCTAGGGCGAGAGAAACACCTAAGAGAATATACTTTGGCTAGGAGCCCACTTTGACCACTTTAAAACAGTGTTGAGTTATGAACCTTCTTTTTGAGAAACGTGTGACGTATTACTTTCGCCTAGTTTTTACTTGCCTTAGGGCGAGGCGAAACTCTGCTGAAGTAAGACTAGCATTTTTTGTCATTTTTTCTTGATTTATTTCCTTCATATTCTTTTGACACTTTGTTGATCAAAAGAGGTGTGATTACCTTTGTGTTGACATTCGACTGTTTCTCTCACTTTTATGTCCATTTATCCCCATCCATGTTTGCGGCTAGGTTGGTTAAATGTCTAAAGTGAGTGGAGGCATTTTCACGTCATTTGGTAGTCATTGTGATCTTGATACCCACGTCAAGATCGTCATTGTAGTTAGGCATGGTTCATCACTGCAGAGTTCCATAGAGGAGTTAGTTTGTTTGTCTCGTATCATTACAATTTCGATATTTACGTCTTGTTTCTTGTAAACTCGACATAAATACCTATATTATGCTGAGCATTACCGCACACATTCTTAACTATTCCTAGCTATACTTTGAGCTCTTTTTTGTTCAATTTTATTATTACCTCAATTTCAAAAGGTGTTAGGAACTACCATTTGTGCGTGTTATATCAATAACACCTCGATATCAATACTCCACTTTCTTGCAAAGTGGGTTAACATATCTTGGTGATATTGTTGTGTCATTCACAAATCGTAATTGGCACTTTTTGAGATATAGGTCTTAATCAGACTTGAGCTTGCTCATCGTATATCTTGATTGGGAGATCGCATTTAACTTCATGTATTTACTTACGTCTTATTCATTTCTTTGAACTTGGCACAAGTGGAGACATCTTGTTAATCATCTGGTATCACAAATTACTTTGAAACGTAGTCTAGGAAGTATTTCATTTGATTAGGTTTTGGTACCAAACGATTGTTTCATTGGTGACTTTATCACTCTATCACATTGGTATTCTCACACTGTTAATTTACTCTTAACACGTACATCTTGTGTTTCACTTAGGGGTAGACATTGAATTTTGAACAAATCTATAACTTACCTTAGTGAAATTTATCACGAAAACATGGCTCCCAAGACGCGTCTAGGGTTAAAGAAACAAACATATGAGGAACAACAGGCGCAAGCTTGGGAAACCTCTAACAGACAAGGGTCAAACCCATTTATCGGACACGATCTAGGACCACTATTTTCTGCAGAAAAGGAAACAGAAGAGATGGTCGATCATAGTGGAAATGAATTAGAATCACCACACGCAGACTTTGATTTTGACCCCACTCTACTAGATGAGTTTCTCCTTAGAAACAAAGATAGAGTTTTGGCACGGGTCATGGAATTAGGGGCCAAATTTCCCATTGAGAAGGAACCAATACTACAAACAAATGACACTACTAAGGAGGAACACCCCCTTATCAATATGGAAGATATTTTAACAGGCGGACATGCTTCCACTTCTTACGCAGAAAATGATAAAGTGGTAGGGCATAGAATACCCCTCATCAAAGTGCCACGAAGAAACAAGATAGAACATGAGATAGGGGAAGAACCTCCACAATACGAAGAGGAGGAACCTTTAGAAGAAGAAGACACAAACCAAGTCACAATCCAACAACAACTCAGTAACTTAAGCCGACAACTAGCTTTGCTTACTTTCCAAGTACAGAAAGACACAAACAAGAACGTTCAAAAGTCAAAGCCTAAGTTTAGGATCCACGAACTCCATCGAGAAAACCAAGGAGAAGAAGACACAGGGTATCATCATGTACACATCCCCACTTCTCCCACTAAAGACAATTTCTCACACAAGACGTACAATCTATGAAAGAAACGCTTGCGAGCATACAAGAAAGCAATATAGGGAGTATTAGGAAATACCAATACGAAGAACTATGCCCCTATCCTTTTGACAAGACAATGACCCTTCAACCCTTTCCAAAGAAATTTGATATGCCAAATTTTGAAAAATACAAAGGAAAGGGAGACCCAAGGGATCATGTTAAAGATTTCTACATGGCATGTCAAGAGGTGTCTTATAGTGATAATTACCTCATCAGAATTTTTCCTAAGAGTCTCGGAGGTCAAGCATTAGAATGGTTTACGTGCTTACCACGAGGATCAATTTTCACCTGGCCAGAATTGGCGGAAAGATTCGTGCGTCATTTCTCATATAACATAGAGAGTGACGTCACCATGGCAGACTTGTGCGGCACAAAAAAATCCCAAATGAGACCTTTGCCAGCTTCCTCCAATGATGGAGAGGGATAGCTAGTCGCTTCCCTTGTGCTTTCCCTGAGAAGTAGCTAGTCAGTATTTTCGTCCCTAATCTCAACCCAGATATAGCTTTCCACCTCCAAATGCATTGTGTCGCACCTTTGAGGAGGTTATTGAGAAAGGGATTCAAATAGAAAAGGCTCTCATTGCCAAAGGCACCCTCAAAACCCAATCTAAAGACAACCAAAGTGTCAAACCCGCTGAAAAGCCAAATATCTTTAACAAAAACAAAAATGTGGTGGGAGATGGAATCACTGATTCCAAATGTGTTCAAATGGTCCAAACCAGTCAACCTTTTAAACTGACCAAGGGCCCAATTCAACCACCACCAAAGTGAATAACATTCACCTCCCTCAATGAACCATTGTCTGTCATATTAAAATAGTTGGATGCGGCCCACATGATGACCTATCTTACAACGCAACCGTTTGATGACAACACTCCTAAACCTTCATGGTATAAGGAGCATGAATACTACAAAATGCATCACGTTAAAGGTCATAAAACAGACAAATGTTTACGAATTCGCCACTATATTCAAGACCTCATCGACAATGGGGAGATAGAGGTGGATAACCCTAGCCACATGAAAACACCTAACGAGAAAATGGGGATTTATAAGGAACCATTCCCCAAGCATGATAAGTCGGAAAAGGCAAAACCGGATCGGGGAGAGTCATCCCAAACCTATAAAGCCAAGAATTACTTGTATACCAAGAGAGATAAAAATCATTACGATTCACTTATCGGATGTATTCGCTCCCCTACTGACCGTGTCAATACCATCCAGATCAAGGAAAGGATGCATTTGCTGAATAGCAGGCGTGCCCGCCTTGTGATTCCGAACCCTCTCTATTGACCTCCGCAACCGGTAAATATAACCTTTTAGAACAACTTGAGAAGACACCTGCTAAGATCTTGATCTTAGATCTTCTCAAGATATCCAATGTGCATAAGGAAATTTTGTATCAAACTCTTCAGGGGTCGGGAGTGCCTTTAGAAGTCGATCCTGCATACCTTCAAGCCGCGGTGGCAAATATTGCACCCAGTGAGCATCTCACTTTCAACCATAGGGAGGTCCCTACCGAGAATCCTACACATAATCTTCCCTTATACATTGAGGTAGTTGTCACCCGCAGGAAAATCAAACGGGTGCTTGTGGATAATGGATCAGGATTGAATATCTGCACGCTTAAGTTGGTCAAACAATTGGGACATACAGAGGTAGATCTTGAGTCCCATATCATCACTATCACCGCATACAAAAACGCGGAAAGAGAGTCAGCAGGCACCATTACGCTGCCAATGGAGGTGGGCCCCACTTGCCATCAGACAAAGTTTCACGTCTTAGACTTGGAACTTCCATATAATATGCTTCTAGGCCAACCATGGATCCATGCCATGCAAGCAGTGCCATCAACATTTCATCAATGCATCAAGCTGAAGCATGAGGGACATACAATAACAATACCAGGAGACTCAGAGCCCTTTGCTCATTGTAGAGCTCTTAATAGCTTTGCACGAAAGGGTACATATGCATGTCCCTCCACAGATATAGTTGTCCCTCTTCATTCTGAGGCCATGGAATCTCGAGTAGATTCAAATTCTCTTCGTTCTTGCACTCATGGGGCATCTACTTCAACATCTCCATTTAATTCATGGGAGATGAAAATTCTGGAATATGGCTATGGGGAGTATAATGTACAACAAGCGCTCTTGGTTTCAGACCTCTCCTTGTCGCCCAAGACTAGAGGTCGACCCAACTACTGCTTCAGGAGACCTAGAGAGGAACATACTATTGGGTCATTCCTACCTGGAGGCTTGTTAGCTGAGGAAAAATTACTTGATCCACCTACTACTTGGGTCCCTGAGGACACTCAGCCATCTTGTTATCAAACCCCAGAATATGAAAAATCTAGCAGAATGATGTACTCCATGGGCTACAAAGGCCTAGGATGTGGGAGGAATGAACAAGGACAAAGAGAACCAGTCCCTCTTCCACATTTCAAAATAGAAAGATATGGCATTGGGATTCGCCCTTATGGAGCACACCCCAACGATCAAGATGCGACTTGTTCTGAGCATGAGGATAGCTCCGATTATCTAGACAGCGATACGGATTCCTGTTGTAGCCAATATGAGGATCTGGCCTCCACGAACCTTTTCATGAATAATGCTGTCCTAACCATCACCCCCAATGAACCAACCCTTGACCTTGTATACCCCTCCCTTGTTGAATGGGACCAAAAACGTCACGTGCCACTAGATTTATTCGAGAATGACGAGGCTATTGTAGAGTTCATGGGCATAAGGGATACAATTCCCATTGGAGATCACAAGAAGGGTTTCTTTATCAACTTAGACACCTGCGCCTACTTCGGCGAGGAGGCTGAACTTCGTGGTCAAGCAAAATTTAAAGAAAAGCGAGGGCAAGAGTTCTAAAGAAAAGCCTCGGAAAAATAAAAGTCCAAGTCACACAGTGAAAACCTCTTTGAGGCATTGGCTGACAAACAAATAAGAAAATCAAAGGACAAACAAAGTGACCACGCCAAGGATGAAAATCTCGTAGAGACATCCTTGGATGAAGATCTCAACCTACCTCCCGATCCCACGCGTATGGAGGATTTATCAAAATTGTTAGTTGAAGAAACCATTGATGTTAATATTGGTACTGAAGAAGATCCCAAGATAGTAAAATTGGGAGCATCACTCTCAGCCAGAGAACAAAAGACGTTCACTATGCTACTGCGAGAGTTTATTGATGTGTTCGCATGGTCTTACAAAGACATGCCCGGCTTAGATCCAACTTTGGTCGTGCATAACTTGGTTGTGCACGCAGACGCTAAGCCTATCAAACAGAAGCTTCGAAAGATGCACCCAAGAGTGGCCTTGTTAGTTAAAGAAGAGTTGGAAAGGTTGCTTGCAGCAGGATTCATCAGGCCAATTGATTATTCTGAATGGATATCGAACATTGTTCCTATCCAGAAGAAACCTATTGGTATCCGAATTTGCACAGATTTTAGGGACATCAATAAAGCTTGCCCTAAAGATGACTTTCCGTTGCCCAACATTGACATGATTGTTGACTCAACCGCAGGGTATGAAATGCTATCACTTATGGATGGCTTTTCAGGTTATAATCAAATTAAGATCGCTGAGGAAGACCAACACAAAACAGCTTTCACAACTCCTTGGGGCACCTTCTGTTATCAGGTGATGCCATTCGGCCTTAAGAATGTGGGAGCAACTTATCAGCGGGCCATGACAGTAATATTTCACGATATGATTCATGACATCATGGAAGACTATGTAGACGACATCCTGGGAAAGTCCAAAACAAGAGAGGAACATCCTATCATTTTGCGGCGTATCTTTGAACGCCTACGTGAATACAAAGTCAGGCTAAATCCAAAGAAGTGTGTCTTTGGTGTGCTATCTGGGAAACTATTAGGCTTCATTGTGTCAAGACGAGGTATTGAGGTAGACCCTGCTAAAGTATCTGCCATCACAGAAATGCCTCCACCTGAGAATATCAAGCAACTGCGTAGCTTGCAAGGGAAAATTCAAGCCATTCGCCGCTTTATCTCCCAGCTTGTAGATAAATGTCACTCATTCACTCATTTTCTTAAGAAGGACATCACTTTCATTTGGGGACCTGAGCAACAACAAGCCTTTGCTTTGCTTAAATGAAGCACTCGGCTAATCCACTGTCCTCATGCCTCCCACTCAGGAGAACCACTTTTGCTCTATATTTCTACTACGCAATATGTTATTGGTGCACTTTGCTCGCCCAATATGACCTTAGCCATAAAGAGAAAGCAGTGTACTATCTGAGTCGCACCCTCATCGCCTATGAATGTAATTATCCTCAGATTGAGAAGGCTTGCTTGGCTGTTGTTTTTACCTTTCAGAAACTTCGCCATTACCTACTAAATACTAAGACCAAGCTCATATCCAAGGTCGACCCACTCAAGTATTTGTTGTCCAAACCTGCCCTCACAGGTAGAATGGCTAATTGGATCATTCTACTCAGTGAGTTTGATATAGAATTTGTCCATCAAAAATCAATTAAAGGACAAGTACTTTGTCGACGATTAGCGGAAGCACCTTTGCAAAGCATAGAACCTTTGAGTCTGGATCTTCCAGATGCATCTTTGCTCTACATTGAAGAATCTATCGTATGGCAGATACATTTTGATGGATCTTTTACGTTTCATGGTTCAGGTGCAGGAGTGGTCCTTATTACTCCTTCAGGTGATCCTATACCACAGGCTTTCCGCCTGGCCTTCCCTTGCACAAACAACATTGCGGAATATGAAGCACTCATTGCAGGGATGAAGCTAGCCATCAAGTGGAATATTCAACATGTGAAGGTTGTAGGTGATTCACAGCTAATCATCAAACAGGTTAATGATGAGTATAAAGTTAAGGATGACAAGCTCATACCTTATAAGAAGTTGGTGGAAACTCTGAAGGAGTATTTTGTGCGCATTACCTTTGAGAAAATCCCAAGAGCGCAGAATAGATCGGCAGATGCTATGGCAACGGTGGGATCTATGCTTTGTATTCGCTAGGGAACAATGATATGCCATTCTTCATAGAAAATCTATGCCAGCCCGCGTATGACATGCCAGAATCTTGCTTGGCTTGTGAGGTTGTTGGTCCCCATTCACCATGGTATGAACCCATTTTCACCTATCTTAAGGACAGTACATTCCCTCCCAAAATCTCCCGCTCTGAAAAGCAGAGCCTAATTCACCAGATAGCCCATTACACCCTGTTAGGAGGTACACTTTATCATCGTGGCTACAATGGGAATCTGTTACGTTGTCTAGATGTGCCGGAGTCAATCCAGGCAATTAAAGAAGTACACGAAGGAGTATGCGGAGCACATACAAATGGAATGGTCTTGGCTAAGAAACTGTTAAGAGTAGGTTACTATTGGCCCACCATGGAAACTAATTGTTGTAATTATGTTAGAAAATGTGTGCTATGCCAAAAGTATGGAAATTTCATCCATGCTCCATCGCAACCATTGCAACCAATCACTACCCGTGGCCATTCTCCAAGTGGGGACTTGATCTAATAGGGAAGCTTACTCCTACCTCATCTGATGGTCATACACATATCATCACAGCTACAAAATACTTTACAAAATGGGTGGAGGCTGTCCCTTTAACCTATGTCACAGGAGCACAGATTTCTAAATTCATCATGAATCACATTATTTTCCGATATGGTATCCCTGCAGCCATTGTCACAGATAATGGGAAGTCATTTAAGAACAAAACTGTGAAAGGTCTTTGCCAACGGTTCCAAATCAGATTGAAATGGTCCACGCCATATTACCCTCAGGGTAATGGACAAGCTGAGGCAACAAACAAGACTTTGGTAAGGATAATGGAGAAGATGGTTAGCAAAACTGGTCGAAACTGGCACCTACAAATCCACCCAGCCCTCTGGGCCTACCGAACATCAATTCGCACTCCTACGGGTGCGACGCCATATTCCCTCGTGTTCGGGACAGAATCTATCATCCCTTTAGAGATTGAACTCCCATCCCTACGAATTTCTCTTCGGGACTATTTGGATAAGGATGAAGATTACCGAGTGGCAAGATTGGCTGAGTTAGAGCTCCTGGATGAGAGGCGCATTCACGCTCTTAATCACCTGAAAGTATATCAACACAGAATCTCCCGTAACTACAACAAGAGAATCATCCCTCGCCAGTTTGAGGTGGGTGATTTAGTTATGAAGGAGAACCAGTTCAACACCAGAGCAGAGTGAGAAAAGAAAGGGAAGTTTGAACCACACTGGTTAGGACCCTATGTCATAGTTGCCAAGTATGGCATAGGGGCATACAAGTTGGCTCACCCCAATGGTGATGAGCTCGGGAGCCCATGAATTCCATGCATCTTAAGAGGTTTTATGCCTAAACATGGCACAAGAAAGTCATAAAAATCACAAAAAAATATAAAAACATCAAAAATAAATAAAAAAATCAAAAACATCAAAAAAGAAAAAGAAAAAGAGAAAACAGGTCGTCCACTAGTGAAAACCACGCACTTGTGGCACTTTGGACAAGTCCTGCGTGAAAACCGGTCTCCCGGCACCTCGGGAGGATTCGTTGTTCACAAGCATTCGTATTAGAAGGGTAGTTGTCTTTTCTGGACTGGTTCTACCTTCGAGTTTCCTTGTGCACACCATCTAGTCCAGCCTTGATCCGGCTTTGCCTTCTTCTATTTGTCTATAAGGGACGTGGTCTTTTGTTCTTTCCCATCTTACGCTGGGGGCAACTCAATGACTTCACCTTCTTGTTCATAAGTGCGTGGCTTCTGCCCTTGTATATTCCCCACCTAACGCTGGGGGCATCCATGCTTTCTTGGTTACCTACACATAGCTTTGGAAAACTGTTAAAAATGTAAAAACAATAGAAAATTGTTTCACAAAACATAAAAACAATAGAAAATTGTTTCACAAAACACAAAAACAATAGAAAATTGTTTTGAGACAACACAAAAACAATAGAACATTGTTTCGAGAAAAACACAAAAACAATAGAACATTGTTTCGAGAAAACAACAAAAACAATATATATATATATATCAAAAAAATCTAAAAACAAGGCAAAATTTTTCAAAAAATTCCTAAAAAGTAAAACACCCTACAAAATGGTAACTTGCTTCTTACGGCTGAAACTTGTGTCTTGCGCATGGTATTTTCTCCATATCCTGTTGGTTTGTCTCACATCTTCCCCGATTAATATGACTCGCGGATCACTGGATTCACAACCATTCACAAAAGCTAGCTGCTTGCTTCGTCTGTACTCTGGGGCACTTTTGGTTGCCTGGTGCTGTTTCGTTGCGCACAAATGCTTTTCATGGACCCCGTGTCCATTTTCATTTCCCCTTGCATGTATCCTTGCTTGGGGCATCATTTTTAACCCTTGTCGTCAATCACGAACTTGTGGATCTCTTCAGCACTGATAACAAAACATTTGTACAACTGTCTTGACCGTTGTTGGGTTAGATATGTGCGTTCGTACTTGTTTTCCCTGTTATATGAGCTTGTTTCCTTCTCGTATTGCATTGCATTATTGTATGTTGCGTGGAGTTGGTATTTTCAGCAATGGACAATTGTTCGTATTATGGCTTTTCATGTCATTCTACCTTTGTCGTATGCTTATATTTTTCATAAGGACCGATGATGTAGTTCCTATGGCAATATGATGACATCAAATTTGTTCCAAACAAATAAGTGGCTAGAGGTTAAGCTCTTCTCTCCCCTCATCCATATTTCTTCTACACCACTTCCCTTTCACCCCTAATTCTCCCTCTCCTCGGGGCATCCTGCCTCGTCCCCATTCTTCTGCCTACTTCTCACCTTTTTCGATCGTCAATCGAGTTCTTCTATCACCCCATCGACACTCGAGGGGGCATCTCTCCCTCCTACTAATTTTTCTTCCATCTCTTCAAAATCTCTTTTTGTCTACTATCTTTGAAGTGGCATCACTTATGCCACCCCAAAGAGGGGCAAATGTAGACACCTATAATTACGCCCAAGCAATTTAAATACTTAAATTGTGCTAATTATACCCTTTCTCGCAAATCAACGACATATCATCAAAGGCACTCATTTTCCCTCATATCATCATTAATTAATTACACTAAGCTAATTAATTAAGTTGCCTATCCAACAAATACCCTAATTAATGACCTTCCGTTAATAAATCACCCCTTCTACCTAGACTAATTAATTATTATTAATTAATTAGCTTTCCCTTCCATTTAACCAATAAATCAATATTTAATTGATTTAATCCCCTTCTAATAGCCTAAATCACACTAATATTCCTCTAATTGGCTTCTATAAGCTTACACCTACCTATTAATTAATCACCTTTGATTAATTAAAATACCCCCAACTCCCATGACTTGCTAAACATGTATTAAACCCTTCTAAAGTAAGGTTACCTTTAATAAAGCAACCTTATCCATTCCTAATCATGTTTTACCTTTATCCCACATTCATAAGAATGTGTTGAATCCTTTATCCTTTGGGCTATATAAAGAGCCCTCCACCTACCTTTTTACTTA
Organism: Taxus wallichiana var. yunnanensis; assembly: GCA_018340775.1. NCBI lineage: Eukaryota > Viridiplantae > Streptophyta > Pinopsida > Cupressales > Taxaceae > Taxus > Taxus wallichiana. Next base: position 765,521,242 of record CM031242.1, on the reverse strand, counting down.
CACCTAAACTTTCTAAGAGAGTAAATGCAAAGCATATAGCAAAGAGACTAAGAGCTTGCACCTTGCCCTTTTGAGAGTTCATCATCTTGAAGAGTTAAGCCTCTTTCTTAAAGTGCTTGGGTCATATGGGAGGTGTCAAAAGGGTCTTGTAGCCCAACTTTGATTAGCCCCCATTCCTAGGTTCTTAGAGCATTAAGGACAACTATTTTGATAGCCATGGAGCTTACTTAGGTCCATTTATTTATTTATTGTTAGAGAATAGAGGAGTTTAGATATTTAGCATTGTTAGTTTCAAAGTTTGTATTGATGAATGCTAGCATCTAACCCTTGTTTAATTCTTATCATGATGGTGTTTATGCTTTGTTTTAGCTAAATTGTAGAACTATTTTAGGTGGTAGTTCTTGCTTCATTTGATTTAGCATTAAGCAAAGTATACATGCACACATGATTGTTATTACTGACTTCTTCATCCTCCTCATTTCCCATCACCTGCTGTTCAAGTACAGCTAAGCGATCTCTTGTGTCTAACAAGGCAGCAAGGATCTCATCAAGTTTCTGGGTTGTTGCCGCTCCTCCTTCAGGTGGAGCATTATTCGCAACGTTCCCCCTTGTTCTAACCATTTTCTGTTACAAGAAAATTCAGGTTTTTATCAGATTATGGACACAATAGGTCCAAGAGCTGCAACCTTCAGCTCTGATACCAAGATGTAACATCCTCATTTTAGACAATAGAACAAGTCAATTTATTTTTTTGATAAATGCTTCCTGGTTAAAAATACATAATTTAGAACTCACAAATCAAATAACCATTCGTATAACAGATAACCATATGCAGCTGTAATGACTCGGAGTACCTCTAATTTATTCATTCCATGACTCGGTAATCTACCGATCTATTCATGAGTAATAAGAGTTGGCATTTTTATTTAACACATCACTCTTGCGGTTCTCTTCCCTATTCTGGGATTCAGAATGCTCTATCCAAGGAACCTAACTAAATAACTATTACCATTATTCATCGGCATCTCATCCCTTAGACTAGGTGACTCAGGACAACGCAATCATCAGCTTGCGATACTTTGGCCAAAGATTTGAAACATAATGCTTATGTCTCGTATTAATTAATGGCATACTCGTCAATCTGGAATACATCATCCACCCCATTCTTATGTTATGTAGAATGTCTTACACCGACTTCTGTCAGTCCCTCCTATCCCTAGGTTAATCACTCGGGAACGGATTAGTAAGGTGACAACGTTATATGGATGCACTCGAGGACTAGGGATAAGATGACATACTGGGTCAACCCTAGTTAAACCAGTGTGTCATGTTACCCCGAGTCTCCTAGGCAGCCATATAATGTGACCACATTCCTAATCGGTCCCAAAGTAACTTGATCGAGTTAAAGGTGTAAATCTTAGCGATCAATGCAAAGAGTGCCGTCATAAATCACCTGCATTGTTGTAACTTCGAGAAGATCCTAATCTTCTCGGAGGTACAACCCTGTAGTTGACTTGTGCCGTCAACCTTTAAATCCGCCTCGAAAAGATCTACTTATTAATAAGCATTATGCACATAGAGTTTAAATTAAATTTAAGACGTTTCCCTTAAGGTTAGTCTTTCCCGATCCCTGGATTCCTCATCTTAGAATGACCCTTCTCAATAAAACTCTTTACACAGAGAAGTTATTAAGGCCAAGGTCTCATCAAGGAGTTCATAGAATATACATAATTCTAAAACAACGGAATCAGACAATATCTCATAAACTTCACATGAGCTTGCCATCTGAAACCCCATTAGGTTTATATCCGTTCTCATAACTGGATTTATATCATACTTATTAGTATCAAGATATAAATGATTAAGGATCCAATTAAATGTTGTCCTGTCATAATCAGGAATAGGGATTAATAATTTAATTCAGTTTGTTTAGCATTCTGCTTAGGTTTATTTTAACCCTATCTTTTAGAAAGATAGTGATTTAAATTTCAGTTTAGCTTCTGATAGAACATACAGAACTGCTAAACAATCATAAGAATTCAGTCTCATATTCTTGCAAACTTACATTGACAATCACAAAAGTCTCCAAATTATTCAATGATAACAATGCCCCTCCGGTATATAAACCGAAGAAATTCAAACTATCAAAATAAGAGTACAACACATAAGTAGCAAATACTTATTTCCATTCCTTTCAGAACTATACAAATACATTTTATGCATTCAGCATACTTCATACATTACTCAATGGGAAAAAGGAACATCTTTCCTCATATAGTACATTTAGAAATTCAAGTTGTAATTCTACTTAAAATCAAATTTAAACAATCTGATCATCCTATCAGATCTGCATGCTTTTACCATTTATGACATCCATCTGCAAAATTGTCAACATGGGTCAGTTCGATGAAATGAGCATGATAAGCACTAACTCTTAAAACAATTGCAATCCACCAACTGTTTCCATTAAACAACCTGTTTAAATGAGATTCATCCAACAAGTATACATGATTCAGACTATACATTAGTAATACATCCTGTCTATAACGTGTAATACAATCTTTCGTTTCAGAATAGTCCTAGACACTTCTCAAATATTTTGTCAAAATATTAGGAATCTAGAAGAACGAAAGTATCCAAAACAACTAACCATTTTAATCCCAAGATCAGCAAACATCCTACAGATCATTACATTCAACAGAAAAGGGAATATCATAACAAGCATGATTCCAACCATATGTTAAAAATAGTTCCAATGGTTAGATAAAATATCGACATATATTACCATAACGGAAGAGAAAGAAACAAGTCATTCATATTTCTCTTCACACAAGCTCATGACTGTACCGTCTCCTTGAAAGGAGAACATTCACCTTAAAAACATACGAACATACCTATCGAGCCACAAAAGGACCATCATTTTGTTACAATCAATTATAACAAAATTCCAGTAACATATTAGTAGTGCAGCAGCTCTTATGTAAAAATAGATGAATGTATACCAACAGGTTACTTATGACCCTCCATGTGAAGCGTCAACAAGAAGAAATTCAATGCCATCGTCTATCGAGGTGAAGTCGATAGTTCCTTAGTTCAGTCGAGCTTGAGACTATATATATAAATCAGGCGAGGCCACCAAAAGCACCAAAGTTCCATTTAAGTTTAAAATATAACATTACAGTATAGTAGCTCTCATGCCAAACAGTGGAGAATAACTACCAAACAGACTCCGTATGACCGCCCACAAGGAGCAACAGACAAGAAGATGATCACTGCTATTCAAAGAAGTCCAACAAAGCCAAAACATTACATGTTCATAATCAGGCTTATACAGAAGTAGTGACACTGATTACCTATCAAGGATTTAAAACTAAATCCGAATAACAATATTTACAATAAAGCTTTTTACAGAATCTGATATACTAGATATCTTTCTATACTCGAGGAACCCAACAGTGTTGAAAAAAACAGGAAACCAAACAGGCTTAATTTGAGGCAATTACACTGTTTATTTATCAAGAATTCAACTGAGTCTAAACAACAAAGATAAAAGGTAATTAATAGTTAATGATTCCATCCGCGCCAACAATGGCAAGCATGCAAAATCAGGCTTAAACAAAAGCTAACTACAGATTTCACAACAAGAAAACCAACTGAGCCTCATCAATATTTTTCACACAAGTTGCACAGAAGGGAAACGTAAAAATACACCCAAAGAGTCTGTACCAAAAATTCCTTGCAACACGAAGGTATTCTTTACAAAATAACAGAAGTCTCATTACCTGTTACTCCTTCAAGACTCAGACAAATCAATTTAACAAAATTCAAATATATAAAGCTCCCACAGTGGTCCAAAATATACGAATCATTCAATGGACTCTATAGAATCATTTCATATACAATAAATACATATATCCATATTGCATACTGACGACGGGTTGAATCCCATAACCTCAACGCAAGGGAAAAACAACTTCAACAAGGTTACAATGAAATACTGAAACACAACAAGTTATCTATTCTCAAATAACTTAAATTTCATACGAAACCAAACAAGAATCAATAACCACCATCAATAATAACCACGATAGAGCTTACAAAAAGTTCAATTAAACTGAACAATCAAACAAATGTCCAAAGAAGCACCTTTCCGATGAGTATCCACAACAAGCATCGACAATAATCATCAACAACAAGCATCGACGACAAGTATAAATCAACAAGCATCACAAAGAGTGCTGCACCCATCACGAGAACAATTCATGGGTTCTCACAGAGTAGGCCTAGCATACATTCATTTCATATATTTCACAAACTAAAAGCCGGAATGCAAAACACAAGGAAATATAGCAACAGTTCGAAATACAATAAACACCCATCAAGGGTTAAATTGAAAAACCGAACCAGCATGAAGATACAGTGCCAAAAATCACACAAGACTATCATAGAAACCAACCAATTCCAAAAATCATCTGAACAGAGTTGTTCTAATGAAATCACTTGAAAGACAACAAGATTTTTAAAGGTTAGGGCCTAACATGCCTGGATATTTTCTCAAAATTCCGAAGCAGACCACTGAAAGAGCTCGAACCTTCTCTTCCTTTTCCAAGTTAGAGCCACCAAATTTTTTTTGCTATTTCCATGACTTATATATTTTCCTTGCCAGAGGAAAGAGCGACTTACGCTCATACTTGCCATGCAACACCAAGAAGATCAAAAGTGCGAATAACCAAAGGAATGAACAGAGATAGAAGGAAAACCGAAGCACATGCAAAACTAAACAAACCATTAACTTTCCATTTTTCTTGCCTTCTTCTTGCGAAATCCGAGCTCGATTACCGCGTTCATTAATGGCATTTACTCCCATTTTCCCGCTCAAACTCCATCACATCGACCGCCATAGTTGGCAATGGACAAATGAAATTCCAAGACCATTTCCAACTTTGGCGACCTACCACGTCGGCTCAAGTTAGCTGTTATAAAATCTCCACCAAATTACCTGTCTTTCATACTTATCCACGCATTTATTAACATAGAAACTTCCGCCCATGGTTCGCACCCCTCCATAGGTCCCCTTTATACTTGCTCATTAGTTAGGTTAGTAACTTAGGTTAGGATTTAGGATAACACCTAGTCTAACCTCTTAGAACATAGATACTAACTTAGTACATTAGTTATTAGCCTAGGTCTAGGTTAGATTAACACTAATCTAACCCCTAGGTTAAATTTAGTTTTAGGTTACTAACATTAATAATTCCAGTTAGGTATAACATTTCATATGCTCAGAAAAAGACCTACAACATGCATTCTTGAACAGGGTTCACTCCTGTATTGCCATTAGGCTACAAAATTACATGTAACTGAATTATTACCTGGTCCATGATCAAGACCTTCCAGATATACTTCGATATCGGGAACCAATCCATTTCACACGATCAACCTGAGTTATACTCCGGACTAGCTTACTCAATGCATCCAGACCTTGCAACCTGTTCAAGGTCTGTAATTTTAATTCATCACGAACAAACTTAAAGCAATACTTGGATCAATTCCACTGATCCAAGGCTAGGTCTTATAGATGGATAACTCCATAATTCATTCCGAGATCAGATTAAACTCAGGTGTGAAATGAAAGAAATAAAAGAGTCCAATCATATCCCGACTCAGTCAAAGATCTGCAATCTGCAAAGAAGATATAGTACATATCAAGCATGACTTCTCAATCAAGGAACACATCCTTTTTACAAAGAAATCACATATCAACACTTGTATGCTCAGGAGGAAGTAACAATAGTTCAGGGTGGGGATTGATCAAAAAGGTGGTTTAGATATGTTGCAAAGGTTTGACACTACTGAGGAGGTCAAAATGGGCAATTGGGCCAAGTATTAGGATGAGTGGGTATGGAAGGTGGCTGCAACTAGAGAGAGGGAATGGACAGAGGGTAAAAGACTAGGTTCCTTTTACCACAAAGACTATAGTTGATGATAAGAAAATGAAACAGATGGAAGGAGGATACTTACTCTTCTGTGAGGTACAAGTTTGAAGAATAATGAAGAAGTTTCTACATTGGAGGATGCTGGGAAGAAAGTTTCACTGTTGTGCCAGTGTATTTGGTTGCCTTTGTTGATCACAAATCAATCTTCATTCTGTTGTCATGTCTAAAGAGATCAAATTCGAGATCAAAAGTTTTCTCACAAAACCAACCCATATTACAAAGTTGTAAATGGGTCTAAATAGGCCATTTGGTCCATTCCGGTATAACCGACATCGGTTTAGGGAACCGAGATTAGTTTAGGGGAACTGACATTGGTTTGGGTGAGATATCTTGGGTTATTCAAAAGTTTCCTAGGAAGTTGTTCCACCATTTGATAAGGGTCTCTTCTTTTCCTCGGGGTGAAAACCGGCCTTAGGAGGCTTTTTAAATGTGAGGTGAGGGGATGGGTCTAATGTTAGATTTTATTTAGGACATTGGTTCATGGTTTAGGTTAATGGGTCAAATGATGGGGGTGATTAGGTGAGGTGCATTTAATAAAGGAAATTATATTAAATAGATGTGTGAGGGTGGTGAATTAATTTAATGTAAATAATTAAATTAATGTGTGTGTGGGAAAAAGGTCATTAACTTAATTAAAATAATTAAATTAATATGTAAGCAGGTAAATGGCATTAATTTAATTGAATTAATTAAATTAAAATGTGTGTGGCACAGGAGGTAAGTGATAAGGTGTTGAGTATGAGGAAGTGATTATAGGGCTGCGCTAGGGTACCGAGATGATTACGACATGATTCTAGTGTCTACAATGAGGTTACTGACCTAGAAGGTTCATTCATGGACACGTTTATCATAGGCGCACTTGATACATTTTTGGTAGATTTGGAGATGATCAAGAGCATTGAGACGATGATCATCTAATAAATCAAGTTATGTCAAATGGCCCCGACAAAATTCATCATTATTGATAATTTCTTGGAGTGAGATGTGGAATGATGGAATCTATACTTCAAGAGGGAAGACAACCTCAAAGATCGTAGAATAGAGAGAAAGGTGTGGCAGCAATTAAAGTGCAAATACTAGTGTAGTAAGCTGATAGGGTGAAAGGAATGTGAATATGCCAATACTTCCCAAGATCCTCAACTACTTTCATAAGAATTTAGTTCAAGGTTTTATTTTTGATCCCGCTTAGGCATTTTTTTTTGTTAATAAGGTGATGTGAAACCGAGTTGAATACCAAAAGCATTGTAGTTTTTTTATAGGATTTTGTTTTTAAATTGCTTTCTATTATCAAAGTGATAAGGTAATGATGGATACCAAAGCAACAAATGATGTGATGATTGATGAATTCACATATTTTCTCATCTTTTGTAGAAATGAGGGGAATGGCTTCTACCCATTTAGTGTAGTATTCGGTAGTAGTGGTTATAATCCATTAATTTTGTTGTGAAGAATGAGTATTGATCTCTCCAACAAGATCCAAACCCCATTGAGAGAAAGGCCAAAGGTATCGTACGACCTATAAGTAATAACTAGGTGTGTGATGAAGATTGGCATGTTGCTTGCATTTCACACAAAATTTGACATAGTCATAACAATCACTATTTAGGATTAGCCAATAATTTCCTAGGTGAAGAATGCGTTTAGCGATAGCTAAGCCACTAAAGTGACCTCCAAAAATTTCGTTGTGAACTTCCTTGATGGTGTAGGGAATTTTAGAACTTGTAAGGCATCATAAGAGAATACCATCGAAGCCACATTTATAAATAATACCACCCATGATGACATAGTGAGAGACACTTTTAAGAAATATGCATTTTCCATTACAAGCGAGATGGGTGGTAGAAAAGAAAGGGAAAGGTAGTCTGCAAACTACTTATACCAAAGGTCCGGTGGGTCATGTGTAAGGGTTCTGACGGAGTTAGCCTCATAAGATAAATAAGAGGGTGATTGCAACCTTTGTATTGTGACAAAGATTTTGGAGTCGGAAAGTGAAGTGGGTATCTAAGAATATAGGTAGACCATGGTATCCATGAATTTATTAGTAGAATGCGAGGTGGTTTGAAGTTCGTAACGGTCAAAGGTAGTAAAAAGTATGTTGACGTGACATTTTTACCTTTGCACTATTTCTCTACGAGATAGGTTTATACCATTGACTTGGTTTACAACTGACCGATTGAGTCGCAAAAGACATTAATTGATTTAACATTTATGGAGATGACACTTTGAAGGCCTAATATGAGTGCTTCATATTCAATGATGTTGTTAGTGTAATAAAAATCTATTTTGAAAGACAAAATCATAGGTTCACCATCAAGAAGAATGAGGATAACACATGCACCACCTCAGTGCTAACATTTGGAACCATAAAAAAATAAGGTCATCTAGTAAGTGGTATCATCCAAAGAGAGGGTAACAATGGATACGTATGGGAAATCAAAGTTATAGGGTTGGTCTCTAGAAAGAGGTGTATCTGCTAGTTGGTCAGCGATGGCTTGGCCCTTGATAGATTTTTGGTGGATGAATTCGAGGTCAAGGTCTAAAAGAAGCATGAGCCAATGTGTAGTACATTGATTCGGTAGGGTTTGGCATACATGAAATGTAGGGGATCAGTGTTAGTGACGAAAAAGGTTTTGTGGTTGAGTAGGTAGTGAAGGATTTTAGTTGCAACAAAAAGTAAGGCTAATCAAAGTTTTTCAACATGGGTGTATCGAGTTTCATAGTCCAAAAGGGTACGACTTATGTAAAAACTGCTTGCTCCATGTGCTTCTCGTCATGATGAGTGATCATGGCACCTAAGGAATGGTCGTGAGTAGCAGAAATGTATAGGTAAAATGGTTGGTCATCTTTAGGAGGAATGAGCAATAGTGTTTGAAGAATGTATTTCTTTAAGGCATCAAAGGCTTTACAGAATTCATCATCCCATTTGAATGAGACATCCTTTTGAGAAGTTGATAAAATGGTTGGTAGCGGTCGAAAAGTTGTGAAATCAACCAATAGATAAATTATAACTTACCTTGTAAAATTTTAAGTTGGCAGAGATTAACAAAGCGCAGGAATTTTGGGAATAGCCTTTACTTTAGCAAGATATCAACTTCTATGCCACACAAAGAAATGATGAAACCATGGAGTTTTCCTGAAATCACCATGAAGAAACACTTCTTAGGTTGAAGGTGAACACAATACTTGATGAGGCGATCAAAGATGACCTTAAGGACCATTAGGTGTTTAGCCCGATGTTTAGATTTGGAAAGAAAGTCATCTATGTAATCTTTCAATATGTGATGCATGATGTCATGGAAGATATAAGTCATAACTCACTGATATGTAGCACTAAAATTTTTAAGGCAAAAGGGCATGACTCGATAGTAGAAGGTCCCCCAAGGAGTGATGAAGGAATTTTTTTGTTGATCTTTTGGAGTGAGTAATATTTGATTATAACCGAGAAATCATCCATGAGTGATAGCATCCCATGGCGGTGGTGAGATCAACCATTTGGTCAATGCCGGTTGAGGAAATTCATCTTTGGGGAAAGATAAGTTGAGGTCCCGAAATGCGTGCAAATGAGAAGTCCCTCTGCCGCTTTTGTGACATGAACAATGTTAGAAATCCATTAGGGATAGTCAATGGATAGGATGAAGGAAACCGAGAGAAAGTGCTAAAGTTATTCTTAGACCGGAAGATCAATGCAAGGATGCATTTTCCACATTTTTTTATGGGTTTAGCATCAATAATGGTTACAATACTATGCACTAAAATGTTTGTTTCCATACTGGGAATATCAACATAAGACCAAGAAAAATCATTGCTATGGTCCTAGAGGAAAGAAGTAAAAGCTTCCTATTCAAAGAAGACATCTATGGATTGGCCTATCTTTAGAATGTGTGGGTTGTCTTGAATATTAATGTTGATTTGAATAGTTGATTTGTTTAACATGGTTTGTGTCTCATAAGGTAATGACCGGTGAATATAAGAATATTCTCGCACCAAGGTAGGTGAGTATAAAATCATTTTCCGAGATTGAATGACATTAATAGAAGGTGTATCATCATTTATCATGTTAGGATAAAGGAAGGGAAGAGAAGAGGTAGCCTCACCATCACGCCGATAAGTCGAGGTCCCAGGAAATTTTGTTTACGAATTTCTTTTAGGGGGAATAGATTTGGGATCTATGGACTCTGTGGGTGAAGGTGGTGACATTGGTGAATGGGATGGAGAAGGTTTTTCTTCCTTAATGAGGTTGATGAGGGCCTTCTTGGAAGATGGTTCAGCAAAGCCAATGGCGCTACAATCATTGTGTTTATGAGTGGTACATGAAATGATGGTATGGAGGCCTTGTTCATAAAAACCAAATCCAAAGCCTTTCCATGCATAGCGATGAAGGAAATTATGGGAAAAGTGGTGGTTAGTAAGAGTTTGGAGGTCAAATGAAAACGATCATGTTTGGGATGGAGTTTTGGGTGAATAAGTGGTAGTATCAATTCCCCCATATGTTACGTTAGTGCAAAGGTAGGGATAACCATAAGGGAAAACCTCACCTATGTGGTAGTAATAACGAGGGTACTTCGATACAAAGTTTCCATACTCTTGCGGAGTGAGGAATGTCTCGATATTAGAGAGGTGGTACTCCCCTGAGTGACACATTTTAAAAAACCTTTTAAGGGATAATTATTAGATATGCGCAGTAGTGGGGATAGGCAAATCACTAGACGATTGGGGAGGATGGGTATCAGTTGGTTGGGAAATAGATGGGTTAGATACAAAAGTTGTGGCAGTAGTAGGAATAGAAGAGTTAGGTGTGGGAGAGGTGGCGACAACATTGTTGGATGGGGTCGTGGGTGAAGGAGAAGTGGGGGTAGTGGCAGATGCCTTGACTAGTAAAAGTACATCTTTAGGTCGGTATAACATGTTACAAGTTTGAAAGGTGACGGGTTGGTGGGGATGGTATAGTTATGCCCTTCATGTTTAAATTTTACACAAAAATATAAAGTTGAAGGGACACAACCCATGATGTGAATCCAAGGTCTTCCAAGAAATAGGTTATACTGGAACTCTCCCTCTAATATGTAGAATAATTTTGGGATAGTACGAGGCCCACCCGAACGTGGAGAATAATGGTGTTAAGGGTGGAGGTGATGGCATCATTGAAGGAATGCATCATAACTGGGCTATTAGGCATATAATTAGAAGGGATGCACATTTGATTGTATGCATGGGAGGAGATGATGTTAATGTTAGCACCACCATTGATCATGAAGTGTCTTATGCATATGTTTTTTATATAGATGGAAACGAAAAGGGTGGGATGGGATCATCGACTAGAGAGGTATAATCTCCTCATCAAAGAAATTGAGGGTGGCAAGTTGATTAGTAGGAATGTGGGTAAAATAAGGATATTATTTGATAAGTGATGCCACGTGGTGAGAGGTGATAATGGAGGCCACTAGTATGGGATCATTGGGTAAACCTTCGATGGATTACAAAACCTCCATAAGGGCTTGTCTATGAGATTCAAAATTTGGATGAGATTGTATAAACACATCTTGAGAAGAGATAGAAGTAATTATTTTATCATTATGCAATGGGGACCCCATCGAGTAGGGTATGTGGGTCCTCAATTGGTAATTTTTGGCATGGGTGTAGATGTAGACACCAAATTTGTGTCTTATAACCCCGTGCCCCGCATCTCATTTTGCAACCTAGCCTCACCACCTAAACCTTGCACAATTATTTATTAATTACCTTATAATTAATAAATCCACATCTCCAAACCTGCCACCACATTTCACCACCTCATCATGACCTAGCCCTAACCCTAAACTAACCTAATTAAGACCTATAACTTGGTCTACATCCACACCCATGACTAATTACTCCTCACCCGCACCAAAATCAACCTAATAATGACTTGACCAAGCCCACAACTAATTCCTCGGGAGAAAAGGAGGGAAAGTTGGCTACTTTACTAAAAATAGTCCACTTTGACTTAACCGATATTGGTTCCTACTCGACCAGCCGTCGGTTACGTAACCGCCATCAGTTCCCTGTAAATGACCTCCCTAACCAAAAAGGAAGGATCTGGAATCTGGAATCTTGAAATTCATTGGAAAGATCGGGAATTCACTTGGCCGAGTAGAGACAAGTGAAGGAAAGAAAGGAGTTTGCAGAGAAGGACATCAAGCCCAAGACTGCAACTGAGTAACCAGAGCCCAGTGACACTCATCCAAGCATTGGGAGAGAAGATAGCTCATCTTTGATTGTCCGATCATCCTACCTGAGCCCTACCTTCATTATCACAGTCTTTGGATCTATATCTTCATCAGGAACTAGTAAGTAGTATCTTGTATGTTCTTTTGATAACATTTCTTGAACTTCTGAATCATAGCAATTATAAGTCTATTCCTAGATCTACTACCCGGTAACACCCTACATCTAACTATCATTCCTCTACCCCTACATTTCCCCAAGAACAGCTCCCATACCCTCTGAGTCTTCTCCATCACCCCATTACCTATCCCCAATCATTTACTAGCCTTATAAACACCATAGCCACCTTATAGCCAACCTTCACTAAAAGCCCCTAAACCACTGCCCCTACCGATATCGGTTAGCGTAAAACCGATAGCCGTGCATGTGACCAAGCATCGGTCACTGTGATTCAAAACCAAAACTAGCCCTTTCCTCTATTGTTTTAACAAGGTAATTAAATTGTAATTTTGCAATAATTTGTGTTAATTCATATTAGCAGGGGAATTGACCACCTTCGAAAGGAAGTTTAATACTTCCTGGGCCCAAGGCAGTTCCCTCATTTATTGTCTAATTAGAATCTAGTGGTCTTGTATTCTTACTTGCAGGTAGTCCTTCCCAGACAAAAAGGAGTTCTTTGCAATCGATCTGATCTCTCTCTATGGTATGCGCACACCCTCCAAACATTCAACAGGTATTCCTCCTAGCCCTAACCCTTATCTGTTTCTCAAGAGAATGAAAGGATAGAAGCAACTCTATTCTAGGAACTGAAAACCTCCTCTGTGTGAAACATTTTGGCACGCCGGTGGGACCCATTTTGGGTTTCTTTCTTTCTTGCTTGCTTTCATATAGGGAGCACACTTGCTATTTTTTCCATCTAAAATATTCACAAGATATTTTGTTACCTTTTAGTGAAAGAATTTTCTTGCTTTCACATTTTTGCATTAGTGAAAATCATCTCCTTACTTCATCGAATATCATTTTTGATTTGGGTTTAAAACACGTGCATCACATTCTTGCTTGTTGTTTTCAATTTTAGTGAACATAGATTAAGTAATAGGTTGTACACGTGGGGTGATATCCATGGTATTGACAAGAATTTAACCTTACTTTCACCGCACATCACATACCAAATCATATCATAAATTAACACAACAGCTCAAACATCCCCCTTTTCGCAGTATTCCTCCTTTGATTGAGGTAACCTTATAAGCCAAAACAAACTTGACATTTCTCGTAAGTCTTCTCTTTCGGATTAACATCATCTTGCATCTAAGGCATAAGCCCAAAGTGATTAAAACTAATCCTAGGGTTAGTCTGTTAATTTTCTTGTGCATCTTGCTTGTTTTTAGTTTTGTTTCTCTGTCATACACTATTTGTTGTGATCACTTCAGAACAATTTGGTAGGTATACTAAGCATCGTTAACCCCAAATCAGCAACTTCTTACAGACTTCTTACATCAGTCCTATTCTACCGACATTGATTAACTTACCGACGGTGGCTATAGTCTAACCGACATCGGTTACCTAACCGATATCGGTTACTGTATTTCATAGTTCCCAAAACCAGCAACCTACCAATTCCAACATTTTTGTTGCTTCTATTCCTGATAGATTGCATCCTTACTGTGTACTCTTGTCCATGGTTGTTGTCACTCAGAAACAAGCTGCAGCCATGGTTTCACATGCCTGCTCCGTGCCTTTTCCTGAATCACCCCCTTCACATCCTGTGGGGAATCCTATGGACACCAGCGAGGTTCCCAAAATCCCTATAGGAGATAAGGAATTTGTGAAATTTTTGGATGCTAATCCTAGCATTGTACAATACTATTTGTCTCATGCCCCTGACCGTACACCCGATGGTCAACTCCTTGTTGGTATGCCTATTAGTATAGCTTCTCACTTAGCTCCTTCCCACACTCGATAACTCCGCCTTGCCTTCTTCATCCATAGCCCCGTCTCCCAACTCGGTGGCTTCAAAGGTTCTTACGGCCATGATTGAATTTCCTTTTGTTAATCTGGGCCCCACAAATCATTACCACTAACTCCTCCTACCTCATCTCTCTCGCAGATCGCCTTTCATAACTTTCTCTCTGCCACCTATCCACACGAGCTTTCCTTCTCAAGCTCCGCCCACCTTTTCATTTCCACACACTTATCTGGTGGCTTCAACATCTTATATAGGACATCCCTATTCAGTTGCCTCAACATATTCGTCCTCAATACCTTATCAACATTTAGCCCCCCCATTGTCTAGTGGAGGCCCTTGGCCCAATCCTCCTCCGTTTATGACAACCGCACCATCATCTCATCCAACCACTGATTTAATCAAACAAATGATGGACAAAATGCAAAATCTGGAGGCTTCTATTTTCAGGAAGCCGTAGCACCCTGACATATGAGAAAGTTTTTCAGAGCCTATTCATCCTTCTATCCCCCTTCATTCATATCCTCCTCAATGGGAATTACCAAAATTCACTCGTTTTAATAGTAAGGAGGATCCTCAACAACATTTGCGATCATTTAGACATGCCTGCTATCTGATTGCTCATGACGATGCCTTACTACTCCACACCTTTCCCATGTCCTTATCAGGACCCGCCTTGGAGTGGTACAGTGCTTTAACCCAGCACTCAATCTTCTCTTTTAACCAATTAGCCCAATCTTTCTTAGATCATTTCTCCATTAACATTGCTAAGAAAGTATCTATCACCAACCTCTATGACATTCAATAATTTGAAGACGAATCTCTCACAGATTTTGTTGGACAATGGCGGGGCCTTATCAACCAACTTACTTATGCCTTACCTCAGGCTGAACTTATCGAACTCTTTATGTGGGCCTACGTTAAGCACATTTCTCCTACCCTCCAAATTCAAACTTTCCACACATTTGACGAGGCCTTTACTATGGCTCGAAAACTAGAAATTTGAGCCTTAGAGGAAGAGAAATTGCGGTTGCGCAACAAAAACCCCAATTTTCGAACCCAAGACTCCACCAACAAACCTAACACCACCAATCCTCACACATCGACTGCTCTGAAATCAAAAGGAGCTATATGCGAAGTGATGGTCAAATCTCAAACACCATCTAATACCCCACCAAAAACCACCTATAAGTACAAAGCCGAGCCAATCAATTACACTCCCTTGGGAGAAACTTATGGTGTGATATTGGAAAAATTACCAAAAGCAGGAGCTATTACCTTACCTCCTATTAAACCTCACTTTGGGTTTGATTCCACCCGCGCTATACCTTCTTGGTACAAAGAAAATGACTTCTGTAACTTCCACTGCGTGAAGGGACATAGTCATGAAAACTGCAAGATGTTGAAAAATATAGTGCAGGAAATGGTTGATGCAAGGGATATAACCCTCGATAATCCTAACGCCCCTGCTAACTGAAATTTGAAAATCTTCAGCAAACCATTCCCAAACCACTCTTCTAACAGTAACATAAACCAAGATATCTTAGCCGAGGAGAGTGTTCATGAAATCCATGTGGTCTTCGACTCCCAACCAAACACTTCTATCGAGAAAATTCTGAATCAAGCCTCTTCACTAATGCAGGGACCCGAACCCCCTTCACCACCATCAAGACAAGATGAAATCCTTGCCATTCCTTTACCCATAAAGGAATTAACTACCCAGAGTTCTCTTCTCACAGATGAGCCTTCTTACACCACATCTCTGCAAGACTGTGAGTGGATGTTATCTAACTTATCTATTTCCCAAACATCTCCTTCTACCACTCTTGTTGTACAAGAGGAAGGCTCGCCACTTTTTTCATCATCCTTAGACGAGAAACCCTTTGAACCAACATCACCAAATTCTTTAATCATGACGGATTCTCTCAAACATGCCCTCCTACCTATTAGTTCTTTATCACCTAAATCTTTTCAGTGATTGGTTGACATCTTAACGCCCATTGATACAATGCCTCATTTACCCCCTGTATCACACCCACAGTGAACCGGAATCACAACCCACCTTTCTTCCATACAAAAGTTCCTATTCACACGTGAGGATTGTCACCCCTCAGAAGATAGATGAGTCCTATGGGAACGTTTGAGTACACCCTATTCTACTCAAATGCAGATGAATGATCCAGACGCCTCTACCATATACTTGAAGTGTTTACAAAAGCTTAAAATGCCTATGTCCTCATCTTCACCCCCTCATCTCTACCAAATACCTCATCCACCTCTATTGACCTAACCAAACCTTCCCCTACGCTTGGGACCTCACCAATACCCAGTATAACACACCCACCTAAATGGTTAGATTTATCCAAAAGTAAAGCCGTCCACCCACTTAGGAGATAGACCCAATCTCCTCAAGTCCAACCTATGCCTCTATCACAACTAAAACCATCGTCGTCACACCTAACTTCTATATTGGGACCTCATCCCTCCACCTTGCATCAATACATCATACCTCCTATGTTTTCTTTAAAACGACCTACACCTTCTGCACCCATACAAAGATCCACGGGTATATCAACACCGTCACCCCAAGTATCCTGTCCACCTATCAACCCTAAACAAACTCCATCATCAAAGGATTTGTTTACTATCACTCCTCTTTCTCCGTGGTTGTTTTCTGCTACCACGTCATCTGACCAGCTAAACATAACTTCTGTGCGAAGAGGCCACGTTTAGTTAAATCTAATTATCAAAACCCCTTGGCTAAGCTGCCACCCATACGAATCAACCATACCTAGTCATTACCGAAACCTACCCAGTCAATAGCCTCATCTTCCTCTGACTTTGACCCGCTCAAAGGGTCTTACGCCAAAATCCTTGCTATGTTGGTGGAGAATGCGACCATTTCCCTACCCCCACTTAGACCCTATGATCCATCTAAACCTTGACCTATAGGTTATGATGAGTCTAAAATCTGCGCT
Organism: Taxus wallichiana var. yunnanensis; assembly: GCA_018340775.1. Classification (NCBI taxonomy): domain Eukaryota; kingdom Viridiplantae; phylum Streptophyta; class Pinopsida; order Cupressales; family Taxaceae; genus Taxus; species Taxus wallichiana. The sequence continues at coordinate 765,504,098 of CM031242.1, read as the reverse complement.
TACCACCGCACACCAGGACATGATGTAGAGGGATGCAAAGCGTTGAAAGCCATACTTAGTCAGTCACCTCTCTCGGATAGAAAGGTTAAGAAAGACAACTTACGAAGGGAGAAACCTTTAGCTTCAATCCCCTCTCCTATACCACTTGTCCCCTCCTCACCAAGATCTATCATTATTACAACCCCACCTCTCGAAGACCATGACTTATCCCTACCGTCTTCCTCCTCTCGTGTTCACGAGATCAATATGATTAGTGTTGCTACTCGAGGGTAGAAAAACAATGGGAAAGCTAAAGAAAGCACACCTGCGGCCTCTCTTTCTCCATCCACCATCCCGATCGCACCACCACCTAAAGTGGTTATTCGTGGACTTGCCTACCCTGTCTCTAATGGAGTTGCCCACCGAACCATGATCAAACAACTTCACTAATCACCTATAAAAATGACACTGTATGATCTCATTCAGGCCTCTGAATCTCATCGACAAGCTCTCATTGAAATCCTTCAAGGGATAGAGGTCTTACCTAATGAAACCTTTCCGTTACCTCCATCTTAACACCCAACCATGTTTCCTCTCTCACCAAACAATCTACCACTTCCGTCCCTATACAAAGCAAACCGCTGCTGTCAGTTTCTTTGAAGACGAAATTATTGACTTTGGTGCAGAAGATCCTGACCCCACTCTTTTCATCTCAACTTACGTTCGGGACATCTGCGTACGTTGTTATGATTGACGGGGGTGCTAGCCTAAACATCATCTCTTCCAAAGCCTTCCAACAAATCAATATCCCCTCTAGCTGCATGTGTACCAACCCCACCATGCTGCGTTCATTCAACGATGCTATTACTTCTACCTTAGGCACTGTGATCCTTAACATTCATGTAGGGCCACGTACCTTACCCGAACTCTTCTATGTCCTTGAGGGTGAATTCCAATACAACATGTTGTTAGGCCACCCTTGGATCTGGGCTATGGGATGTGTTCCCTCTACCTTACATAGATGCATAAAATTTGAGTACGAGGGGAAGTCCTATACCGTAAAAGTTGACCCTCCCCCTTTAAAAACTGCAATATGTTATATCACCCCAATTATGTGCTTGTACCAGTCAAGACACCCATTCATCTAACCCAACCCTCCACTTCAACCACACCTCAACCATCCACCTCAACCGCACCTACACCTTCAACCAATGAGATCGCTATCGCAAATACCACTTCCTTTCCCGCGAACAACATCCCAACCTCAGACCCATTAGTAGATGTTTTTCAATGCCTTATGCTGGGGGAGTATCGCCTATATAATGTTATCTCTTTCCATACCCCACAAGAGTAAGGACAATTACATGTGCATCCCACCTACGACCGTCGTGTGGGGAGGAAATCTCCTACGGACCACCTAATTGCCACACCAACCTAACGTATGGGGGTGTCGACACATCCTCCGTTGCCCCAAAACCTCCCCTTAGTGTGGTTCCCTTCCAATCCAATTTTCAATACCTGACAAATCATCATTTTTCCCTCACCTTCTTGACTTGTTGTGCTTGGAAAGGTTTTGGTTTTGGTCTTTATGAACAAGGCCGACATACAATCATTCCCATTACTACACGCAAACACAAATATCGTCATGGTATTTGATTCTTTAAACCCCTACACCTGAAAACATCACATATCCATTGTATCGGGATGATGACGAAGTCACCCCTTCCGAACCATCATCACTCATTTTGCCATCGTCACCACGAGTCGATAGATCCTAAATCTATCCCTCCTAATTTTTTTTTCATAAACGCTATCTTCCCGCGTCCTCTCACTTATCAACGTGGTAATGAAGACCCATATTCTCTTCCCCTTCGTATCCGGACATGATCGAAGAGGAATCACCTTCAATTAATGTTGTTGAGTGCCAGGATGATGACTCCATCCTCACTTACCTTGGTGCGGATGACTCTTATATTCAACATGCCTTACCATCTGATACTCAAACCATGTTGAATGAGTCGACTATAGAAATCAACATCCACACTGAGGATGATCCTCACATTGTGAAGATCGGATAATCTCTTAACGCATCAGAACAAACTGCCTTTACTACCTTTCTCCGTGCCCGCAACCAAGCTTTCGCTTGGTCATACGCTAACATGCCAGGAATTGATCCTGACATTGCGGTCCATAACATTACCCTGAAACCCGATTCCAAACCAGTTAAACAGAAACTGAGAAAAATGCATCCATGCATTGCCCTCTTGGTCAAAGAAGAGCTTCAACGACTCCTTTCTGTTTCCTTCATCTTACCTATTGACTATCCTCAATGGATCTCTAACATCGTACCTGTTACTAAAGCAACGGGGGGACTTCGGATATGTACGGATTTCCGGGACCTTAACCTCACTTTCCCGAAGGATGACTTCCCCCTACCAAGTATTGATCAACTTGTTGATCTCACTGCGGGCCATGAGATGCTTTCTCTCATGGATGGCTTCTCGGGATACAATCAAATTTTGGTAGCCCCGGCCGATCAACATAAAACTGCTTTCATAACTCCTTGGGGAACCTTCTATTATCGTGTCATGCCATTTGGCCTTAAGAATGCTGGTGTGACCTATCAGCGGGCTATGACTTACATTTTTCATGACATTATGCACACTATCCTTGAGGATTATGTCGATGATCTTCTTGGAAAATCTAAACATCGCAGTGAACATCTTGATGTTTTAACCATTATTTTCGATCACTGCTATACAATATTGTGTTCATCTTCAACCAAAGAAATGTGTCTTTGGTGTCCTTTGGGAAAAATTCTTGATTTTATCATCTCTTTAGGTGGCATCGAGGTCGATCCAGCTAGAGTCAAATCTATCCTAGAAATGCCCCCACCTACTAACCTCAAACAATTACGTAGTTTGCAAGGTAAGCTCCATCTATCCGGCGTTTCATCTCCCAAATCTTAGATCGATGTCAACCTTTCCATCATCTCCTTAAAAAGGACATTGTTTTTCAATGGAGCAAAGAGTGCCACCAAGCCTTTGAGGCTCTTAAAACCTATCTCTTGCAGCCACTTGTGCTTATCCCACCTCAGGATGATCACCCTTTCTACCTTTACCTTTCTGTCACCGACCATGCTGTAGGAGCCATGCTCACACATCGTGACTCGAGCATCGAGAACAAGCCGTTTATTACATAAGTCATACTCTCATGGATTACGAGACTAGGTATACACATGTAGAAAAGTTGTTGTGCCTAGCGCTATCATTCGTAGCCACCAAACTCGACACTACCTCCCGAATCACAAAACTTTTGTCATCACCAATGTGGAACCCATTCATTATATGTACGCCAAACCTCATCTAAACCAACGCATCCCCGATGGCTTATGCTCCTCGTTGACCTCGACCTTGAATTTGTACACTAGAATTCAATCAAAGGACAAACTATCGCAAACCATCTCACGTAAAACCCCTTTACCCGGGAGCAATTTACCAATTTTAATTTCCCGACGAACTCATTACCACTCTTTCACTTAGTGATGAGTCATATCACATAACCCTCTTCAATGGATCCAAATGCTAGCATGGCAGTGGAGCCGGCGTTGTTCTCATTCCTCTTAATGCTGAGCCTATGCCTCTTTCATTCCGGCTCGATTTCCCCTGCACTAATAATACAGTGGAATATGAGGCCCTTGTTTTGGGTCTCCAGGTTGCATTACACTTAGGTGTCAAGTCTATTAACATTTTCGGTGACTCCCAACTGGTAGTCAATCAAGTTATGGGCATCTACCAATGTAAAAATGAGGAACTTCAAAAGTACAAACATTACGTGGATTCACTTTTGACCTTATTTACTCATTATTCTATCCAAACCATTCCCCACTCCACTAACAAATTTGTGGATACTATGGCTTGCTTAGCCTCACAAATTCCTACCTCACCAACTGACTCTGACATATTCATCTTGGTCCAACAACTCTTTGCCCCATCTTACTCCACCCCGGATGTTTGTATGATAAATAATGTGTCTGCTAATTCACAGGATACCTGGTATCACCAATTTCACGACTATCTTACAACCTCTGTTCTCCCACCTGACCTTACTAGTAATGGCAAACGTGCTTTTCTTAAAAGTGTTTCTCGTTATGTCGTCATGGGGGGAATCCTCTATAAACGTGGCTTTGAATGCATCCTCCTTCGATGTCTAACCAGTGCGGAGGTCACCTATACCATTCAACAAGTCCATGACGGTATTTGTGGTGGAAATTTTAGTGGCCTTACCGTGGTGAAACAGATCCTTTTCCTAGGCTATTATTGGCCTACTCTTAATAACGATTGCTACAAATATGTTAAGCATTGTGTTATGTGTCAACAACATGCCAACCTTCAACATACTCCTAGCCATCCGCTACAGGTCACACGAGATCTTTGGCCTTTCTCACAATGGGGTTTAGACCTTATTGGTGAGATTCACCCACCATCTTCGCAACGTCACCATTGGATAATCACAGAAACTGAATATTACACTAAATGGGTGGAAGCCATTCCACTCATTTCAACCAAAAAAGAAAAAATCGTCGAATTCATTAACCATCACATTATCTGTCGTTTTGGCGTTCCTCATCGCCTGATAACAGATAATGGAAAATCTTTCAAAAATAAGTTGTTACAAGACCTTTGTGACAACTTTGGTATCAAACTTAGCTTCTCATCACCTTACTATCCACAAGCAAATGGTCAAGCCAAATCTTCTAATAAAACCCTAACCAAAATCCTCATGAAAGTTGTTAACGATTCTGGAAGCAATTGGCCTGATCACATCCCCTTTGCCCTTTGGGCTTATCGGACTAGCATTCGCACCTCCACTAATGCCACCCCATTCTCTTTGGTATATGGTACCGAGGCTATCTTGCCTCTTGAAATACAAATACCCTCCCTAAGAATATCTCTTCAGGATGTCCTCACCAATGATGATTTCCACCAAGAGCGGTTAGCCCAATTGGAGCTTCTTGATGAGCGTCGTCTTACAGCTCTTGACCACCTTCAAATCTATCAAAAATGCATCAAGTGTGCTTATGATAAGTGACTCCATGAGCGTACCTTTAAGGTTGGTGATCTTTTCCTCAAAGAGAATCAGCATGTAACCAAACTAGAAAAGAGCAAACGTGGAAAATTTGCTCCTAATTGGATTGGGCCTTACATTATCACTCATACTTACGGATCAGGCACTTACCATTTAGCTTCACTTAATGGTAAACCTGAACTTGAACCCCTTAATTCCTTACATCTTCAACCATTCTACTGTTGAATTTAGTGTTATATCACTTCTTATCTACCTTGCGCTCATCCCTTGAGCTCATTTACTACCTCATACACTTTTGTTCCATGCATCTCAAATCGAATCAAGCTCACATGGTTTGGTCATCACCTCCCCTTAAAGATGCCTTCCCCTTTTTAGTCTAGTCCATGACTTAAAAGTATCAAAATAACACGTTCTCAATTATACGCTTATGGGATATTCTTGAGTCAAACTTCCTACAAAACTAGATGCTTCATGCCAAACGGACATCTAGACCTCTAAAGTTATACATAGACTGCTCCCTCGAAGGACAGCTATGTGCAAAGCCACTTCTACTATTATAAATAGATTGCTCCCCGAAGGACAACTACACACAAAAACTACATTATTCTTATAAATAGATTGCTCCTTCAAGGACAACTATACAAAGTCAACCTTTATTAGAAGCTTCTCGCATTAATCAGCTTTGTGAAGAGCTCAAGAGCAATAAATGCATATCCCCGTAGAGTTCCCACATCGATCAGTCTATATCCAAAAAAGTAAAAAGTAATATTCCAAAGCACTTTTGAGTCATGGACTTGTCTATTTAGGTTTTGTTCTCTTTCACCGAATAATCACCTTATAATAAGTTCTCTGCACCCCAGCTATACCAGCCACCTCACCTCACCATTCGTCAACACAACAAAACTCAAGGGACGTGACGTATATCCGATATATTGTGATTATATGACTCTTTTCACCTATCGACTTCTCACCTATGTAAGGCACCTAGGGATTCAAGCCCATCCTATGTTAATATGTGGTTTGTTTAGCTCTTCTCAACTACGGGACACTTCTGCCTCTTTTACTCGACTCTAGGATTATGTGTTGACTTTAATCAGGACACGGTTCCCTACTACTTGGGTAAGCTAACTTTCGTTTCACCTATACCTACACCAACATCGCCAGTCCCTTACCAACACCAACAACGTTACCCTACCAATCTAAATACTTTTACCAAAGAAACAAATTGCCTAACTATAACAAAATTACCGAATTCACTTCTCCTGGTCCTAAGGGAGAACTACATCGGTCTGAGGCCCCTCCTTGCTTTGTGTAATGGGCTATGTAGGTAGCACTTAGGAGACATGGGGTCTCCCAAGGTTAGCTTGACCATCCCCTATCATAACCTATCATGTGTGGTATATATAAATCTATTTGTGTATCTCTATTTGCTCACATTCATCTTTATCCTTTTTCAAAACAAAACATTCAAAACACAACCATTCTTATTATTATCATAACTCAAATCAACATACATATTTAGTTTTATTTAGATGTTAAAAAAATACATCTTCTCTATCATCGATGCATAGGTCGGCATCCTTATTTATTCTTATATTCCTATGAAATTCACTTAGACCCTTGCGCCTCCTCCCGAATCAGGTGGTGATCGTGATCGTCGATGCCACTCACTTGGCCTCTCCATCCTCAAAGGTGCCACTACTATTGGTTCCTCCCACTGATCTGCCAACATCTCCTGTAACATACGAATACGTCCTCTCGCGTGGAGGAATCTTGCCTCTAGTCTCTCCACTCGTGACTCTGCAACCGCTAACAATCTCGTTGTCTCATTCACCCGCGTTTGGAGCTGATGAACTAAACCCTACAGACGATCTCTCTCCGCTGTAATCACAGCTATGTCAGGATGATCGGCCCTCTCACGTACACCTCGCAGCTCTGCTACCCACCATAATCTATAAGCCTCTGTCACTCCCGCATCCATTACCCTGCGATCGGCTGCTATCTCTTTTGGCCCTTCTGGAGGTGTCGGCCGGGGAGGTGAGAATAATGCCTCGGCGTCGATCCTCATGTATGGTCTATAAGCCATAGGTATATCCTGAACAAATCCAAATTTTCACCACACGCGATCTAGAGGAATCCTCTCGTACTCACCTGGCCTGTGCCCTGCGATCCACCTCAATCGCTCTACACCCCTCAACTCCTCAGCTATGTGCTCTGTCACCATATAGTTCCCGTAAGGTCTCCAACAAATATCCGTAATCGTTACCATCTCCCACACCTGCCTATAATACTCGATGTCCTCTGTCACGGCCTGGGATCTTGCCTCTTGTTTTGTCTAGACCCATCATTTGAATCCCAACCTCTGCACTCCTATCTCTCCCGACTGGACGGGTTGGCCTATCAGTCACACACAACCAATGTGCTCATAAGCCCAACAATGTATTAAGTATGAACAATCTAGTGTCGTCCTATGTTTTCACCTGCAAGCCCATAAACCCCTGTATAGCTCCGCCAGATATGTGGGTGCCCATGCGAAAGTCACGCTCCTTTCTATCATTTCCCAAATAATACACATCAATGCTTTTGGAAATCTTCCCCCATCCGCCCTCGGTAATGCATAATACCCCACCGCTATCATTAATACCACTGCCAACCTTTTTTCCTCAGGGTGTGTTGCATACATTATACCATAAGTGAATGTCAAACCTTGCTTTGTCAAATCTCATGCAGCTGAACCAAATACTGTTGTTATCACTCCCCGCGCCGTGCTAGGCAATGCCTGATACACTGGTCTTCCTGTAATTGGGAGCCTCAAGATCCTAAACACATCTTCCAACGTCACTGTCATCTCCCCTATTGGCAGATAGAAGGTATTCTTTTCTAGATTCCACCTCTCAATCAATGCCTGCAACATAGCATGATTGTGTGTGATTCGTGAATAATAGCGGATTCCACTTAACCCGACACGGTTTATCAATGCCCATTCAAATTTGGTGTTACATTCGCCAGATTCGTGATAAAAAAGCGACACACTATCATTCACCTCAACCCTACCTCTGCCGCATACATCAAAACGACACCCAACCATTCAATAAATCAAATCCCTAAGTGTTTTTCTCACATTCGGGAAATTCCTACAAGAACGGTATCGATAAAAGATAATTGAGACCAGTTTACTAACCGATACCTAAGTTATCTCTAAATGATATCGGTCACGTCAATCCTATACTGACCTACTTAAAACCACCACCTACGATAATTATTTTGCTCATTTACTCCTCTCTATACCTATAAACATACGTGAACACCCTGCTTACCTACCCCATAACACTCATTCTATCCCAAACCCTTTCCTATCACCTTTTCTTTCTCATCTCTACCCTCTTACCTTCTCTCAGCCTATTCATCAAAACATGCAAGAATTAAAATACAATCAAACAGTTTACCTCTTGGGATGCAGCAGCTTGGGGTGGACCCTATCTTCCCTCTCGTCTCTGCCTGTTGGATGCTTCTCCTCATTCAGCCATGTTCACCACCCTCTTCAAATATAACTTTCCTTTCTACCTTCTTAATCTCAGCCCACACTCACTTTACCTATCTCTTTCCTCCTTATCACTCAATTATTTCATGTCATTACCTGTATCAGTCGTCAAACAACGTCACATTCACGTATTTAACTTGTTGCATGACTCTAAAAATAAGAACTCTAAAAATAAGAACTTAAGTTACCGCCCAAGCTTTTCTATTTTTAGAAAAGCTCGTTTTGGCATAACCAGTATCGGTTACCTAACCGATATTTGTCCTTAATCTACCGACGCGTCGGTTAGGTAAGCGATATCGGTCACATGTCTCCTTATTTTTGCAAATTTTTGTGGTGCCCGCCTCTTTTTCCTGCATAACGACACCATTATCAATATTTGTCATCAAAATCACATCAATATATCATCACAATTTCATCAACATCATCTATCTACAATAAAACAACCATCAACAAAATACGTACGACATTGCAATATCTACATCAAACCCATCAGTATATACACCATTTGGATCTAACTCATCATCTATACATATTAAATTTCAAAACCATCGACAAAACATAAAACATTTTATACACACCATGTGGATCAAAATCATCATCTATATATATATATATATATATATATATCAATGTTTAAAATATACAACTTCCCCTGCATGGGGGCCTCTGTGATCTTAAAATAATACAAAGCTGGCACGCAGGCCGCTATCACTATCAAAATCTTGACTCGGCTCGCAGTCTATATCAACTCTACAACTGTGTACTCGACTTCAGCTGCAGCTAGTATATACAACAAGAATGAATAAATGAATCATATGTGGGCACGCAGCCTCTATATACAACCGCTTCGCAGACAAGGTGCCTATATCCAATATACAAACAAAACACCTATCTCCGCTCCAGGGATGTCTCAGCTCTCCCCACCACCCTCAGCTCCTCTCCCTACTGGTCCCTGTGCTGGCTCTCACCTCCTCCTCGTCACCATCCCACCGCAATGGCTGCACCCCCCTGGGATCTCTGGCTCCGAGAGGTCTCGGCTCTGTGCACCGCATATGGCTGATAGTCAGCCCCGGTACCATCAAGGACATCTTGATAATACCGGGCCTCCGCTCTCACCTCCATATAGCGGGCCCGTGCCACCATGGCTGTTGGGGCTAGTCCCCCGACTCCTAATAATAGTGGCCCCTGTCCTGTTGGTACATCTTGTGCCTATACGTGGTGGCGGTGCTCGTGCTCGCGGCGGGGCTAGTGCCTATGGTGGTACTGTGGTAATGTGCGGTGTCTGGTGGTGGTGCCTGTGGCTATACCTGTACCTATGCCTACACCTGTGCCTGGGCTAACTACCCTGTAGTACTCGATCCGTGTGCTTGCAGACAGCAAGCAGAAGCCTGCCCGTAATAACTGCACCTGTCCTACGAGCCAGTCCCTCTCTGCTATAACAGCCGCTAAATCTGGCTGTGCGGGCTGTGCTCTCCTAGCTGCTCTCTCCCCTACCCACCACACCAAAAATGAACCTGTGCACCTGGCGTCGTCCACTGTATCGTCTGCTGGCCTCTCTGCTACCCAATCTGGGTCAACGGGCTGCAGCGGGCAGGCAGTGGGGCCTCTACATCATCCCTCCAGTACTGTGGGAAGGGAGGTGGCTCATCCTGTCATAGCCCCAACTGCCGTCGTACCCTCTCTAGGGGTATCCGCTCATGCTCTCAAGCCTCTGTCTAGCTATCCAGAAAGTATACTGGATCTAGCGCATCTGTGCTCGGGCTCCTCCTCGGGGCTGATGGCCTCTGTAGGGCCTCCATACAATGTCTAGCGTGGTCAAGCCCTCTAACATATGATGGTAGTAGGCTACATCCCGTCCTGTGAGCACCGCTCGTGGCTGGCCCACGACCCCCAACCACCTTTGAAAGCCATATCTGTATACAATCTATGGCCCTGGCTGCTGGGGTAGCCCTACTGGTCATATACATATGATGTGCTCATATGCCCAGCAGTGTAACAAAAATGTCAAGAAAATCCCAAATCACCTCATCCGGCGATAACCCCATAGCTCTCTGTATAGCTACACACGATATACTAGTGCCTGGACATAACATGTATGCTCCTCTACCATCTCATGTAGCACTCCCATCAAATCCCGTGGGAAGCGGCCTCCCTCTGAGTCCGGGAGGGCGAAGCATGTGATACCTATCATCATCAACACGGCAAGCCATGTCTCATGTCTGTGTGCGTGATACATATCGCCATAGGCAATGCTCGCAGCTGTGATAAGTCAATAATGTGGCTGCATCCCCAAATACCTGAAGAATGTTGTCCATAGCCATCTCCACATCTACCTGGAATACTGCCTCCCCTATGATCGACAGTCTCAGGATGTGATACACATCCTCCAGGGTAATAGTCATCTCTCCAGTAGGGAGATGGAAAACATTGGTTGCCGGATCCCATCTCTCGATGAGGGAAACCATAAGGCTGTGGTCCCTATCCACAGCCCTATACCGCTAGACTCCGCTGAGTCCCACCTCGCGCATAATGGCCCACTACGCTGCGGACACATGTGGCCGCATCCGTCTCAATAGCGGGGGCATCCGATCCCGCATCGTAAGCTGCTGACGTGCCTGTAAAAACAACCCACTTCATTAGACCTACCCTTTACAAAAATAACTACTTTAACCCTCTATACCCCCTTTTACCCACCCGACCACACCCCGACTCTATAACACACATCTACACCCACCTATCTTACCCTAAAACATCTACGATATCCCCTTTCCTTATCTCACACCCTACCAACCACCCCGATCTACTCTCGCCATCTAACTATGCCCCTACCAATTTAACACCTCCTAATTCATACCCAACACCTAATCTATCCTAACCGAACCAACCACACAACCACCCCATTTTCCCCCCACCCCAATCACCTTTCCTATCAACTCTACCCCCTCCCTCTTCACCCCAAACAACAACCAAACAACAAAACACAAACACCAACAACAAAAAAACAAAAACAACAAACAAAAACAAAAACAAAAAACAACAACCAAACAACAAAACACAAACACCAACAACAACAAAACAAAAACAAAAAACAACAACCAAAACACAAAACACCAACAAAAACAAAACAAAACAAAAATAAACCTAACTAATGACGGTAACCGGTCAGTACCGGTCACCCGATCGCCACCAATCCCTATATACATCAAGGCTTTGGCGTGGTCGACATACGACCGACACCGGTCTACCAAAAACTCCACTTTGTGCAAATATTTGGTGACCGATGTCGGTCGCCTAGTGACCGACATCGGTCACTGTCCAGGTCCAGAGCCGAACCTGACGCGGCCCCCAAAACCATATTTTTTCCTATTTCTACCCTTTTACCCACTGGAAAACCCTACAAACCTACCCACCCTACCATTTTAGCCTAACTAACCTACCTACCCACTCCATTTTTCAAATTACATCCATTTATTCATTATTTCATTAAATTTTGGATTCCTACCCAAAACCCAAATCTAAACTTAAAATCATTAAATTCACATAATTAGAGGTTTAGAACCTACCGGTACGACTACACGTCGTCGTGGTGGGATAGGTGGTGGTGGTCCAGCTGGTCCAGCACCTCCTGCTCCTCCTGGCTGTGCCATGGCTATAAATCTCCTCTGCTGGGTCCTCCACCAATCAAATTCTACCTCCTACTCGCTGGGGTCTACCAATCACTCACTCCTCCACTCAACAAAATCAATTTTAAACCCAGACAAGCCATATTGGTTATCAAATTGACAATGTGACAATGACAGGCCGTATTTTTCTTTTTATAGGTTTTTTACCTATAACCGATATCGGTTATATTGTGCCCTAAACCACCGGTATCGGTCATCTAACCGATACCGGTCATAGCTAACCGATATCGGTTTAATACCTTTTTCACCACAATTTCTGCCCTTATTCACCAATCTCCCTTTCTCACCACATCGCCTAAACCCTCCTTTGCTAAATAGCCTTTTTTGACTTCATTGGCCCAATTCAAGGCCGCACCCAACCAACCAGGCCCGACCCAAGGCCACAACCAACCATTTGGCCGACCCAAGGCTGCAACAAACCAATCAGGCCCGACCCAAGGCCACAACCAACCATTTGGCCCGACCCAAGGCCACAACCAACCAATCATGCCCAACCCAAGGCCGCAACCAACCAATCAGGCGACCCAAGGCCGTAACCAACCATTTAGCCCGACCCAAGGCCGCAACCAACCAATCAGGCCCGACCAAGGCCGCAACCAACCATTTGGCCCGACCTAAGGCGCAACCAACCATTTGGCTGACCCAAGGTGTAACCAACCAATCAGGCCCGACCTAAGGCCACACCACTTAAATACCTCGCCCAAAACCCGTAACTTACAATTTTATCCACCCATTATGTAGCTTTTTGTTCAATCGAGCTCACCTGTTCGTGTTTTAGCATGATTAGGGTACTTGACTTGATCAGTCGACCAACTTTGCCTAGACCAAGACCGTGACATTTATCTCAAACAAACCCACCATTTAGTAACTGCTTGAACATGCCTAAATGTTCTGTACCTTACCCGTTATATCTCCTGGAGCTACTTCCTATGCCTTGGATACCAGGATTATATCACCCTTGTTTGGATAAACTATCGACCTTTGCCTATGAATTGCTTGTTTTCTCTTCAAATCATGTACCCTGGTCGCACTACTACATTTCAACATGTGTATGCTTCCTTGGACCTACCCCACCATCTTACCATCATCTCAACACCATTTACCCTTTATCAACCCTATCCCTGATTTCACGCTACCTCAATCTGTGATAGATTTGAGGGGGATTACCTATACCCTTAACAGGAGTAACCACTTCTTATTATTGTCAGTGCAACTTTACAAGACAAGCTACATGACAACAAGGGGCTAATGTAGACACCAAATTTGTGTCTTACGATCCCCATGCCCCGCATCTCATTTCACAACCTAGCCTCACAACCTAAACCTTGCACAATTATTTATTAATTACCTTATAATTAATAAATCCACATCTCCAAACCTGCCACCACATTTTGCCACCTCATCATGACCTAGCCCTAACCCTAAACTAACCTAATTAAGACCTATAACTTGGTCTACATCCACACCCATGACTAATTACTCCTCACCCGCACCAAAATCAACCTAATAATGACTTGACCAAGCCCACAACTAATTCCTCGGGAGAAAAGGAGGGAAAGTTGGCTACTTTACTAAAAATAGTCCACTTTGACTTAACCGATATCGGTTCCTACTTGACCACCGTCGGTTATGTAACCACCATCGATTCCCTGTAAATGACCTCCCCCAACCAAAAAAGGAAGGATCTGGAATCTGGAATCTAGAAATTCATTGGAAAGATCGGGAATTCACTTGGCCGAGCAGAGACAAGTGAAGGAAAGAAAGGAGTTTGCAGAGAAGGACATCAAGCCCAAGACTGCAACTGAGTAACCAGAGCCCAGTGACACTCATCCAAGCATTGGGAGAGAAGATAGCTCATCTTTGATTGTCCGATCATCCTACCTGAGCCCTGCCTTCGTTATCACAGTCTTTGGATCTGTATCTTCATCAGGAACTAGTAAGTAGTATCTTGTATGTTCTTTTGATAACATTTCTTGAACTTCTGAATCACAACAATTATAAGTCTATTCCTAGATCTACTACCCGGTAACACCCTACATCTAACTATCATTCCTCTACCCCTACATTGCCCCAAGAACAACTCCCATACCCTCTGAGTCTTCTCCATCACCCCATTACCTATCCCCAATCATTTACTAGCCTTATAAACACCATAGCCACCTTATAGCCAACCTTCACTAAAATCCCTAAACCACTGCCCCTATCGATATCGGTTAGCAGAAACTCAGTACCGGTGACAGTGACTCGGCATCGATCACTGTGATTCAAAACCAAAACTAGCCCTTTCCTCTATTGTTTTAACAAGGTAATTAAATTGTAATTTTGTAATAATTTGTGTTAATTCATATTAGCAGGGGAACTGACCACCTTCGAAAGGAAGTTTAATACTTCCTGGGCCCAAGGTAGTTCCCTCATTTATTGTCTAATTAGAATCTGGTGGTCTTGTATTCTTACTTGCAGGTAGTCCTTCCTACAGAAAAAGGAGTTCTTCGCAATCGATCTGATCTCTCTCTGGTACGTGCACACCCTCCAAACATTCAACAGGTATTCCTCCTAGCCCTAACCCTTATCTGTTTCTCAAGAGAATGAAAGGATAGAAGCAACTCTATTCTAGGAACTGAAAACCTCCTATGTGAAACAACGGATGGTATATTGGGCATGGGGTTCGTTGATGGGTTAGTTGCTTTTTCTTTTCTTTTTTCCTTTTGGGTGTGGGTGAAAACTTGGACCATGTTGATCGAGGTGAGGTGGTAAATGGAGAAGGTGTAGGATGAGTAGTGTAACAACATGATGGGAAAAAACCTAATGGGGGAAAATCCTTGTGAAGTGAGTGGGTATACTACCATTTGGGTGGTGATTTGGCGAACTCTCCGATATGGACCATGTTGATCTTGAATTTTGGAGGTGGAAAAAGAGTTTTTGGGGTCGAGATGTAGGTAGTTAAAGAAGTAAGGGATGATGATGTGTGGTGAAGGGTGAAGGTGGAACATGGTCCTCATCAAGAAGGTCATTGTCCTAAAAAAAAATCAGGATGAAAAAGTTAGAGAAGCATGGTTTTTAGGGCCTTACAATTTTCTACATCATGTCTTGACACACGATGAAAGGCACAAATATTAGTTTAATCAAATCCTTTTGGTTTGGGTTTGAGAGGCTCGTAAGGTCAAAGTGGTGGTAATGTGATGACGAAATTCTATAAGAGATTGCTTAAATTGTTTGTGTAGGACCCTGCTAATGGATCACAATGGGAAGTGAGTGTGGGTTTAGGTAAAGGTGTGGATGATCATGGGTGTTGGCCCATTCATTTTTTAAGTGGTATTGTCTTAGGTTTTGATGAAATATTCTTGGGTAAAGGTGTGGTAGAAGATCTATTTATGGAAGGTTTTGTTGATTTAACTACTTTATTGGAGGGTAGTGGGTTCTTATCTTTGGGTTGTACCTTCTTGGGTAAAGGTGACATGGGATTACGGGATGTAGAAGGGAAAGTAGATGGTGGAAGAGTATGGTTACCTATGGGGAAAATTGAGTTGTGGTGGAATTGGTTAGTAGTTGTTGGGTGGATAGTATGGGTTGAAGTAATATAAGAAAACTTGGGGTTATAGTAACTGGTGGAGGTATAGGTGGTAAGAAGTGCACGAGTGAGGGAAAGGGTGTTTGGTTTTTGGGGGAATAAGGTGTAATGAAGGCTCTTCATGAAGCAATAGGTTTCTTAGATTTTGAATATCCCTGGGTAGCAGACTATTTGGTCGGGGTTGATGGATGGGCCCTACGATGGATAAAAGGGGTGAAGGTGATAAGGGTGTGGTAGGTGAGACCATTGTATGTATCCTATAAGTTTGGGTCTTCCTTTGGTGGAGGAATAATGTTGGTGTAGATTTGGGAAGACATGACTAAGTCTAATTTACGGGTGGGTGACTAAGGCTTGATGTCGCATGACACCCAAGGTAGTGATGGTCCTAGATACATGTGAAGATATAGGTGTAGGTAGGTTTTAGGTATTGGAATGGTTTTAGTCATGGGTAGAGGTTTGGATGCAGGTAGAGATGATGAAGAAGAATTTATTTCGATGGGCATGGTTAGTGTATCTTTTGTTGTTGGAAATACCCTTGGGTAGATCATGGAAATATCCTTAGGAAAAATTTGCATTTTGGTCTAAAATGGTAGCTTAAGACATCCCCAGAGCATGAAAGTATCAATATAATCCAAGAAATTGGCCGGTAGTGAAAACAGGATTCTTTGAAGGAGAAGATGGATTTGGTTTGGTGGAAATCCCTTTAAAATTTATCTGTGAGAAAAGGAATTTAATAGCCTCAGAATTTGTGGGTAAAAGATCCAAGATCATATTAATGGGGTCTTGGGCTACTGAGGAAGAATTTCCCCCAATAGGTAGTGGTATGTATAAACAATCTCCCATGGATAAGAGAGATGGTAGTTGGGGTGAAGTAGATGGTTGAATAGCAACAACAGAAATCATGGGTTCCTCCATGAGATTAGGGGGAGATGAAGGGGACTCCTGTGTGGGTGAAAGAGTAGAAGAGGTATGGTCATCTATGGGTAGAGGATTTCATGCCGAAATTTCCTCAATAGATGAAATAGGTGGGATTTGAGGAACAACCGGTATGATATCAAAAACTGCATGGACTTCACAAACATTATTATCACTAGATGAAGGTTAACTATTTTGATTAAATGATGGTTTATGGTTACAGAATGACTTTTTAAAGATATGTACATTTTGATTTGCTAGTACATTCAAGTTTTCCTCGACGAGGTCTCCATTATCTATCATCTCTTGAATAATGTTCTTAAAAGTAATGAAGTTACCATCATTATGGCCTTTGATGTGATGGTAATTATAGTAGTCATTCTCCTAATACCATGTAGACATAGGATGAGAGGGATTGTAACTGGATGAGGTTTTATGTGACAAAGTGTAATGGCTCCAGCTTTAAGAAAATTTTCCAAGACTGAAGAATAGGGCTCTCCAATTGAAGTGTACTTCCGCATTTGCTCTAACCAGAACTTAAAGGTATCGACATGGAAAATATTAGAAGAAGGTTGGGATTTACTAAAGGGATGGGATGCACCCACTTTAAGAACTACCACGTTGGTAGATCCTTTTTCCTTTGAATAATTATTTTTGGGTTTTGAATACGAAGAATAATCATTTGGTTTGAATGGGGAATTCTTGTTTCGCAATTGGATTTTATTTTCTTCAATGGTGTGAATTTCTAGATTTCATGCCATGGTGAATGCTTCTTCAAAGATTTGGAAGGTTTGTACCTATAGATTTGGTGAGATGTGTTTGGTGCAATCTCTAGTGAACAAATCAATAAATTCAGTTTGAGGTAATTTGAACGCTAATCTGGTTGATAAGAATCCACCAAAGTGAGCAAAAAAATTTGTGATAGATTCATCTTCATCTGTCTTATCGAATATAGATCGGTCATGGTGATCTTTTTACTACATTGATCAAGAAGTGGTCTAGGAATGCTTGATCCACTTGGTTGAAGGAGTACATGGAATGTCTAGGTAAACTATTGTACCAATCAAAGGTGGGTCCTATTAGGGACATGGGAAATTTTCATAAAAGCAAAGCATCATCATGGGAAATGAGGTAAATTTTGTGTGTTTGAATGACTGCAAGTGTTGTTGTGGGTCATCTTTATTTTTGAAATGGTTGAACTTGGGCATTACATAATGTACAGGGTATGGGAAAATAGGAATGGATGGATGAAAAAATTTCATCATAGGTCGGGAGTTATAAGAGCCAAAAACTGGTGCTTCTAACGTCTACATCTTTTCCATCATCATCCTAATGAGGTCATTGGTGGGTTTTGAGGAATGGGTGCCTCTTGCGATAAAGGGAAGTTGATGATGGGTGTATGATATGGATGGCATCCTAGTGCATGGGGTTGTCAAATATGAAAACTTCGAACTGGGATAGATAATGCAAAATGTACTCGAATAAGCGATGATGAGATTAGGGGTTCTTAGTAATGTGAGTAACTAGGTGGGGTGGTTACAACAACTCTCATGGTAATTGGTGGTAAAGATTGAGGGATAAAAATAACCAGATATTTGAAAGGGGTGTGGGTTTCTAAAAATGGAGGTGGTTATGATGCAACTGGTATATATGAGGAAAAGTGGGAAGATGCGGCTATGCTTAAGGTAGTCGGTGAAGGAACAGTTGACACCACGGGTGCAATAGACATCATTGGGGCAGCGGTTATGGCAGAGGTGGAACCTAACTAAGAGACCACAAGGGGTAATGTTGATGAGGGAAGCACCAAGCTAGTGGTAGCTAACGTAGAAGTGGGTGTGAGGGTAGGAGGGATAGATACAAGCATGTCATATATTAACTATCCTAAGGAGTCTAGGATAGATGAGTGGGCAAGATAGTATTGTAGGACCATGGGATTTTTATCAAGGATTCTTGCCAACTCCTCATCACCTTTGGTAGTGATGTGGATAATCCGAGTTATATCCATAGGTGATAGGATGGATGGCGGTGATGGACTAGGTAGGATTTGCTAATGGTTGACATAAAATAAAAGGGCATTAGTTTGGCTATGATTCAAAACCATGTGAATTAGTGTGGACCTAGTAAAATGGTATTATATAAATGACACGAGAAAACAATAGAAGCAAAGAAGTATAAAGTCCGAGGGATGAATCGGTCATTGTTTTGATTAAGAATAAAACATAAAAACTAATGACGTTCAAGTATGACCGAAGATAGTTATAAGGGAACCGATTACGGATATGATAACCGATACCTATCACCGTGGAAAGTACCGGTTTTCGTAAAAGAAACAAAATTAATGATTATGAACTAGGGAAGCTGGACTGACATAGATATCGAAACTTGTGGGATATAATGGTGTCGTAAGGATAAAAAATAGAAAATAATAGGTGATGAAGGTTGTTTCAGGTAAAATAACCAAAAGAGCTAGAAGCCAACACTGGTTAGGTAAACTGACAACGATAAGATGTAAACCAAAGATGATTGCTGAACCGATGCTAGTTACTATGAATTCAGAGGAAATGAATAAAAATGGATTTTGGTGAATTAAAGTAGATGAAGGACCAACCCAAAAATATGAGAAGGATAAGAAGAGGTCTTGACATGCTAAAAACATCTAGAATAATCCAACTATGATGGGGAGTGTGAAAGGAAGAAAAGAAATGAAGAATCATAACTCATACCTACGAGAATCCTAAAGGTGAATTTATGTTTGTTTTAGTTTATGTTATTCATACGACTTGTGAATTTAGAACATAGTTTTTTTGTTAGGAAGGCATCCTACGAAGAAGGAAATCTAAAGGCGGGGTTTCAGGTTATGTTATGCCGGGGCGGTCCTTTCTCTGAGGTGATGACTGGACAAAGATAAGCATTTGGGTGCCCACCGCTAATCCTCCGATCATGTGATCTTTAACATATTATTCTCAGGTGGGATGTTGTTTAAGAAGATGTGTAAATTCAAATTTTTGTAGTTTGGAAAAGAGAGAGAAGAGAGAAATGTGCTTTTGACGGTTCAATTATGTTAACCATCAGCTGGGCATGACTTCCAAAGCATATAGGTTGCCCTCATTTTTAATTGTGAGCTGATAATATAGAATACAAGGATGAAATGCAACAATTTTCATAACCCAAATCCATAATTATATTAGATGAAGCAAATTATGAATAGGTTAAGAATGTGATCCTTCACTAGTATGCAAATGTAAGAAGGAATAATTGGTTCATTTTAATCACCAAATGACAAATTACACCCAAATTTTAACCTAACCCAATTTCACCAAACTATTTCAATAATAAATGAATGATTAAGATAGAATCCTACCTCGTCTCGATGTTGTCTGCATGGTTGTACATCTGGCCATTACACCGGTGGCCCACCCGATCCCTCTCTCACCTTTTCCATGCCCAAATCAACACCTCACCCTCAAAACCAATCGAATCACTTGACCCGATCTCATGGACCCGCCTACCAAATTCCAATCACCCACTACGAGGCTCACCAACTCAGCTCTCCATCTTGTTTTGTCGTTTTCCAACTTTCCACCTCTCCTCTGTCATTTTCTATAATTGGAAAATGACAAATGATTCTGTAAAAAGTGGAATTTTCCTTTTTAAACCCCATTTGACATGACCAATGTTGGTCATATTTGTGCCCTAGCCCACCGATGTTAGTCAACACATAAAAAAATCAGTCACCCCTTATAGTCATTTGTTAAGGCTAGGCTTCTTTAGCCTATAACCACTAGTGCTAAAAATCTTTTATCATTCCAGACACCTATTGAACCATACCTAAAAACCTAAACTACCCCTACATTTCCATAGTTATGTATTGGGATTTGTTAGTTTACTTGCGCCTCGGTCTTACCCATTCCATGACCTCTTTTATCAACTCCGACCTACATGGTATGACCATTGACCTTATGTACTAGATATACCTTGTGATGTTGTTACCTATGTTGTTTTATCCTAACAACCATACCTTGCCTATTGTCTTGTTTTTTATCCCCACCAAACCTTTTGTTAGGAAATAAGGGATAAAATATGTAGAATATTCCCTCACGTAATCACAACAAGTAGAAACTAATATGTAAAAATATTATAGATCTCAAATAAAATTGAACAATAAAATAACACAACACAAAGAGATAGTATTTAACGTGGTTCACAAAATGAGACTGGTATGAATCTTCTCCACTTCAAACTTCTCTTCCTCCAAAATTGTCACGATGAAATGGTACCTTAACTATATATGCTTCATCCTAGAGTGGAAATCACATGCTCTTAACTAGGTGTATAGCACTCGAATATCACTATGAAACTTTCCTTCCTAATGCTTATGCCCTAACTCCTCAAGCAATTGTTGTAACCAAATCATTTATTTTCTTACCTCTATGGAAGTAACATACTAGGAATTTATGGTTGAAAAAGCCACCAACTTCTATAGTCGTAAATCAAGCTCACTAGTATCCCACCTACAATCTAAACATAACTTGTCATGATCCTCCCTACTGTCTACATCTCCAGCCATATTTGAATCTACATAACCACATAAAGTGGTGTCTGATCCAATGTAGCACAAAATTATCCTCATGGTCCCTCTTAAATACTAAAGGATCCACTTTACTACCTTCCAGTGATCTCTACCTTGATCACTCATAAATATACTCACCGCTCCCACTGCATGAGAAATATCAAGCCCGGTGCACACCATGGCATACATCAAACTGCCAACCACTTACGAGTAAGGTACCTTGGACATCTAGTTTCTTTCATGCTCTATCTTGGGAAAATGCTCCTTTGATAAATTGAAATGGCCTGCCAAAGGCGTCCCAATTGGTTTATCATCATGCATATTAAACCTCTCAAAGACCTTCTTAATGTACTCTTCCTAAGATAAATTCAGCATCCATTCCTTCCTATTCTAAGATATCCTCATACCAAGGATTTTTTTTGGATGCCCCCAAGTCCTTCATGGCAAAGGATTCACTTAGCTACTTCTTGAGTACTTTTATTTCCTATATGTTTTTACGTGCAACCAACATATCATCCACATACAAACACAGGATAATATAATGTCCATCCTCAAATTTCTTTGTGTACACATAACGGTTAGAATAGCATCTAATATAACCTTGCTCCATCATGAAGCTATAAAATTTATTATACCATTGACGTGGAGCTTATTTCAAGCCGTACAAGCTCTTCTTCAGTTTGCACACCATCTCTTCTTTACCTTTGACCACATAGCCCTCTGGCTGCTGCATATATAGATCCTCCTCCAAATCACCATGCAGAAATACGGTCTTTACATCAAGCTGATCTAAGCACAAGTATTTTGCTGCAACTATTCCAAGAACATTTCTAATAGAAGTCATTTTCACTATAGGAGAAAAAATCTCATCAAAATCTATACCTTTTTTCTGTGCAAACCCCTTGACCACCCGGGCCTTGTATCTTTTCTTTCCTCCTTATTCCTCTTTGAATTTGAACACCCACTTGTTCAGTAATGACCTTTATCCTTTGGGTAGCTTCACAAAATCCCATGTCTAGTTCTCCATGAGAGTCTAATTCTCCTAATCCATGGATTGCTCCCACTTCTTACGGACATCTACCTGCATTGCTTCATCAAATATCTCTATCTCTCCACTTTGTTAGTGTGTAATAAATGATAAAGAGAAGGATAAAAACATTCGGGTTCTCTTCTTACCTTAGAATACCTCCTCAATATAGGATTTTGGGGTTCTGTTGAGGAGGTTCTGAACTGATTCATGTGCCACTTTCCCATCCAGGAAGATCCTCTACCACTACATATTCTTTCTTGGAGTCTTCTCTATTTTCCCGCAACCGTTGTTTATACATAACTTTCTCATTAAATACCAAATCCCTAGATCAAATTATTTTCTTGTCCTTAATACTCTAACATTTATATCTAAATTCATCACCACCATAACCAATGAAAGTAATTTTTATAATTTAACCTCTAGTTTGGTCCTATCATCCTTATCTATATGGACAAGCACCTCACATCCAAAGACTCTAAGAAAGGAATAATCAAATTTCTTACCATAGTAAGAATTCTCGGTATGACTCCATCCAAGGCACTTGAGGGTCTCCTTTGTTTATCAAGTACATAGTTTTTCTCACCACTTCTTCCCAAAAAGAAAGAGGTAGTCCTGCATGTAACCTCATTCTCCTAACACATTCCATTATTATTTTGTTCATCCTTTATGACACCCCATTCTGCTATGGAGTTCCTGGAACCATATTTAACATGTGGATGTCATTCTTAGAACAATAATCATCAAATTCATTACTGCAATACTCCCCTCCATTATCTCGACCTAAGACATTTTAGCTTAAGACTGTTTCATTCTATACCAAGGTATTCCATTTTACAAAAGTTTCAAATACATCAGATTTACTTCTAATATAATAAAACCAAACTTTCCTTGTTGCATAATCAATAAAAGTAACATAATAACTTGAACCCCAAGAGATGATACCTAAGCCAGCCCCATACATCATAATGCACCATCTCTAACTTACTCTCTTTCTTTGTAGGTCCAACCTTGAGAAACCTTACTCACTTATGTTTCCCATATATGCAATCCTCACAGAACTCCAAACCTATTTATGTATATCTATGAAAATCCTTCTTTATGATCTCCATGCCCTTATGGCTCATATGACCTAGCATATAGTGCCACAATGTTGTATCTACTTTTGAATATATAAGATTACAAACATTAGTTCTATAAGTGGTGAAATATAAACTTCCAACCTTCTTACCTCTTGTCACCACAAGAGCACCCTTGGTAACCTTCCAAGAGTCGATGTAAATATCACAAAGACAACCATCACTTCCCAACTACCTTGCCGATATCAAATTTCTTCTTAATGTAGGCACATGTCCGACATCCTTTAATAACCAAGTATTCCCATTCGAATCTTAACCGAACAAAACCTTTTACAACTATTCTACAAGGCTCGTCATCACCAAGATAAACATGCCCAAAATCTCCTTGAACATAATTAAAAATAATAATTTCTATGTGGAGTAACATGGAAAGAAGCCCCCAAATCTAAAACCCAAGATTCAGTAATATTGTGCAAACAAATAATCAAAGCATCTTGCCATATATTAGTCATTTCCACATTTTCCTCCTTGTTTTCTTCCTATTGTTTCTTCTTGTCCTAAAGTTCCCAACATTCCTTATTTTCATGCCCATACTTTCCACAAGTGCCAACATACTATCTTGCTTTTGGATTTTTACCTTGCCCGATCCTTTGATTTTCCATGACTTCCTCTATTCTTTTGTCTCCCTCTAGTTTCCATTGTCAAAGAATTCCCTAAAGTAGAAGATTACCCAAATATTTTTCTTCACATTTCCTCACTTATAATCACCCCTACAACATCCTCAAACTTCAACTTTGAGTTAGCTGGAACCAAGTTGCTTACCACCATTACCAAAGTTATTCCAATTCTCGGGTAAAGAGCAAAAACTAATAAAGACCTTACTTATTCATTAAATTCTATGTAATCTGAACCTATCATATTTACAACCATATTAAAATCATTTAAATGATCTGCTACTAAACCATTCTCATACATCTTTATATTAAACAAATTTTTCATTAAAAATATCTTATTAGAGGAAGAGGGTTTTTCATATAACTTCCCTAATGCATCCATCAATTCTTTTGTAGTCTTTTCCTTTGAAACATTAAATAATACCAAAGATGCAAGACACAACCAGATTTTCCCAAGTTCCTTCCTATCTAGAAAATACCATTCCACATCCATCATGCTCAAGGGTTTGTTCACCTTCTCAGATAGCGAGAATATAAAGATCCTTCTAATAAAGGTAATCTTCCATCTGCATCTTCCAAAGACTGAAATTTTACCCATTGAATTTATCAACCCTTGATCTTCCATCATCTTCCATAGCTCCCACTCAAGCTAAAACTTTCCCTATGATTCAACACTTCAAAAACTAAACCAGGCTTGAATACCAATTGTTAGGAAATAAGGGATAAAATATGTAGAATAATCCCTCACAAAATCATAACAATAGAAAATAATATGTAAAAAATACTACATATCTCAAATAAAAGTGTAGAATAAAATAACACAACATAAAGAGATAGTATTTAACGTGGTTCACTTAATTTGGGCTACGCCCACTAAGAATCAATTTGCTCAGATTTTATTACAAGCCACCACTCTCTCAATACAATACCCAGATCTATTTGGAGCTATGCTCAACAAAATCTATAGAATTCAAACCCGAATTCAAAACACATATGCAATGTTACATTAATGCATACCATATGCATAAAACCATATATGTAGACAAATTGCTGAAGTAGTTTTACAAAACCATGGGTCAAAACCGTCCCATAAACCTATGGGTTAAAAACATCCCACTCATATGAGAAAAGCACATTTCCCATTATATCGGGCATGTTTTAAGGCCAAAACAAAGTTCTCGTGAATTTGTGCCCTAGACCCCCATTAGGGCCCGACCCGGCCCGAACCCCACCGAGACAACTATGGACAGTGTACAATAGTCTTAGTATACAATCTTCAACACTTTCTCACATGAAAATAGGCTCCACAACCTAACACCTTTGGTGTACCAAAACATACCTACATCTTCATGCACTTGACCTACATTGTGTTTCTAGACCATATCCTATGCCTTAGATACCTGAATCACTTCACCCTTGTTTGGATAAACCTATCGACCTTGGATGATTTAGATTTTATAAGCTCTTCAACCTGGTACCGTGTTTCAATCTATACATGTGCGTGCATTTGATTTCCATTACCCATTACCCAATTTGACCTTGGCCCATTACCTATTACCCTAGTGGACCATCCCCCTTTCCCATGGTACTCGTACCCATCCTCGCCTACCTTCACTTCCACCAACTACTCATTTGTCATACCACTCACCAATTCCGTATTAGACCTCATCGATTGCCTAGTTTGAGCGGGATCACCTTCACCCACACATTAGGCAATCAATTATTTCTTTTGTCAACATCGCTTACCAATACAAGCTATGTGAGAAAAAGGGGTAAAATGTAGACACCAAATTTCGGTCACATTCCCCATTTACCCCACATTTATATTAATTTAATTAGCTACAATTAAATTAATTCCCACTCTCACAATATACATTAATAAACACCTTAATGAAATTAATTTCCACCTCACCTAGACACCTTACCCCACCACATCACCTAGACACCTCATCACAAACCTATTCTTAGCATGTTTCCTTTTAACTAAGACTTAGTTCAACCATAAAATCACAAGCCTATTATTCCTCTAGTTGCATTCCCACTTATCTAACACAAGATTTCATTTTGACTTAGGATAATGCATAGAAGCTGGCCAAAAAGATTACCAAGATCTTTCATTTTAGCAAACCTAGGATTTCCCACCTTAATCAACATCATTCAACCTGAAACTAATGCTGGTCACCTAAACCATCGTTAGTTACCATATGTTGACTTTGGTAACCTTGTTCGAGAGGATGGAAGAATTTTTGAGTTTTAGAGAAGATAGATCTGCATGCAAGCATGCCTTTGAAGCATTCCTACACATCCGGACATCCCAACCAGCCTCAAACACCGATTTGAAGGGAAAGAATTCACAGTAACATTTTGGGAAGCATAGTAGTGACACTAATCGTCAGTTCCATGGATCAACCATCACCTCCATCCAACCACTAGGTCTCTTTCAAGTACAAGTAAGTACATTTGGATATGCACCTTCCCATATTTATTTAGATTAGTTTCTTCATCTCTGTTTGGGAGTTCTAGTCTCCCTTGCATCCCATTATCTCTAACACTTTTTATAATCCCTTTACCTAGATACCTACAACCTCCTAGCCTTCCATACCTACCTCCAGGACATATTTGAGTATTCCCAACATTATCATCAACCTCACCATTCTCTGTCCATTCTCCGTAATAAAAAAGAATCACCAAAACCAAACTTCATTAATTTTCTATCAACCTGACCCTACCAATGTTGGTTAACCTAAACCATCATCGATCTATCCTCAACTAGCATTAGTCATACCAGAACTACATCAGTCTCTGTGTCTAGTAAACCTGTCAATAATAGAAACCCCATAACATTTACCTAAATAAACCAAATCACCTAAAGCTTGACCCTAACCTATCCCAACCACCTTATTTACCTATCTGACTTCCAGATCTGATCATAACCTATCCTGTTAGATTAGATTTGTTTATTTTACTTGAATGAGACACCTAAATCATATCAACTACAGTAGGACATTATTAGTTTACATCATTTCTTGCATTAATTTGTTTTAAAACAGTGCATTGAAAGCCATCTAGGATGTATCACACTTCCCAGATCTAGCATATGCTAGGTAGTCCACTGACATATATTGTTTAATATTCCTCTTGTGGTCTTGTTTTGTATTTGTAGGTAGTTCCTCCTAGCAAAAAGGAAGTTCTCACAATCAGCATTGGATTGGAAAATCAGATTGCATGCACTCTACCTTTCACCTTTGTTCACAGGTATTCCTCGTTACGCTTACCTTATCTATTTTTCTCTTTCGTACATGTACTATTTGGAAAAACAAAAACATTACATGATTTTTACTCCCAAGATCCTTCCAAATACAATTGGATGGGTATCAAGCTCCAGTTATTCTTTAAAACCCCTCAAATATATCCTTTTTTCTTGGGACAACAATATGTGTCTGTTGAAACTAATATTCCCTAAGAATTACTTGATTCTAGTGAAAATGTGGAAGTTACATAATGTATAGGATTAAATTATATTTCTAAATACTACTTGTTTGAATCAGCTCTTTACAAAGCTCCCAAAATCATCTTTTGAAGCTCATGTACCATTTTAGACTAATTGCTCCTTAACCTTAAAAATTTTTACTTTCATTGTATTGTTCCTAAACCTTCAAAACTTCCCTAAATATTCCTAAAACATTTCCATCACTCTCAAAAATTTTCATCAACACACTTGAATGGTTTAGGTCATTCAAATTTATCCTGGATCGGGTTACTTGTCCCAGAAATACCAAACATAGCAGCTTTTAGGCATCTTGAAGAATTCACCTTTAGAAGCACTGCATTAAAAGAATTGAATGAAATTATCAAAATGTTTCAAAAAACTTGGGAAATAATTTAAAAACATATGAGTACTTTCAATATTAGGATAGGAATGACATAAAGGGTTGGTGATCAGGAGAGAGGTGTTTACAAGGTTTTTCAAATAAAAGTTTCAACACTAGGGTTTAGTTGTCATGTTTTAAAATTGATTTTTCCCTTAGAAAAACACATGACAACACACGTACAACCACCTTCTCAAGTAAAATGAAAATCCAACTAAATATTCATTGATTCTGAAATTAATATTGAAACCATCTATTGTAGAGATAAAATAAACTTTCTAATTTAGGAAAATATAGTCATTAACATGTAACTCATTCAAACTTTGATATACAATTCATGGCATGTCCTTCATCTATAAATATGAATCTCGGTCCTTAAAAATTCATCCCTTGTAATCTTTAAGAATTTGCAACAACACTTTTATAAATTTCCACTAGAATTTGGTTAGATAAAGGCTTAAAAGTTGATCATTAATTTTTCATAGCATCCTCCTTCCATTTGGAACCAAGTTTGAAGCATCTAAAACCAAATCATGTAAAGAGATCCAACAAGTGTGGTACTCCATTCCACACTTCAGCTATCTCATCCGAGGTTGCAAGGAAATTCAAAGGAAGATTTAGTTTTGTTTTTCATTGCTTATTTCTTCATTGCTTTCAATTTTCCTTGTATAAAGTCTAAATACCCAAATTCTTATAATTGTAAAACATCAATTTTATATATATCATTAACAATGAATTACATATTAAAATAAAAATTCTGCTTGTTTTAATTAATTTGTGAAATTTTTTTATTAGTTCTCCTAGACTTATTTTAGAGAAATTTATGGAATTTTATTATAGAAAATTTGGAAACATATAATATACAAACTAGAATCCAATAATAGAAAAATTGAAATTCAAAAATAGCGAAATTGGAACTCCATTGCATACAATAATAACAATATTGGAATCCAATAGTAATACTAATAGAATCAAGTAATAGTAATAAAGGAATCCAATAGTAACAAAAAGGAATCCCTGATTTAATTTAAATTAAATTAAATCTAATATTGTAGAGTCACTACTGAACCAAATGATATATAAATGCTGAAATAAAGAAATGACACAAGAAATATAAGATGTAATATTTGAAACCCTAATCAAAGAAGAAGGAGAGAGGACTTAGCTAATTTAATCGCAACCTAAAAATGACTGATCAGAGAAGAGGCGTGGACAAATTGGGAAGAGTGTCACTAATGTTGTCTGTAAATTATGGATTATATGAATAATGTTTGAAATGCATGCCCATGAAATGAAAGGTGTGCCTGGGTGTTTAAGAACTCTTCTGGAGCATGTGACTACGCAGCTTCTTAGAATCTAATTTTTTTAGTGTCATAATATATTCATTGTTACTTCCAATTGATCACCTAATATTCACATGATAATCACTGAGGGTGCCTGCAACCTGCAAAATAGATGTTCACCTGTAACATAAAACCACATCGAACCTAAAATAAATATGCAATATGGGGAGTCGAGATAACCCGGAGGTCACCCTAAGAGTGAACTTATAGCCAAATGTTGCACTACATCTCAAACTCCATATAGTTTTGGTGAGTGTGTGTAGAAATTGTGCTTAGAAGGATGCCCTTATGTAAATTACACTTGATAGTGGGTTATAGCTATTTGTAGTAATGTATTAGAATGTGTGGATGAAATAGAATAAACTTCCCCCTTCTATGTTGTGTATGTAGAGTATGCAACCCTTTTCCTTTGAGTGGATACTAGATGGATTCTTTAGAGTTCTTTAGGCACCTTTTTGGATACAATATTATGAGATGCTAATAATGCTTAGCACTTGGTCATTGATTTTGAACACATAACTATGTATTTATATGATTCCCTTATTTGAATTTCATAATTGTCAACTTGTAATGGGTATTTTTCCCTATTAATAATCCTAATGTTAATAAATACTTTACTATTAAAACCCTCTTATTCTATATTAAATAAAAACTATATTTAAAGCATTAAATGCATATCTCTAGAGGGGTGGTGAGGATTGCGTGTTGCTCTAGAATTTCTATGTGATAACCAGGATCTAGTAGCTCAATTTATGGTCACATTATCCAGAGGAAATAATTATTTATATGATCTTCTTTCCCTTGCAAGAAGCTGTCTTGGGTTATATTTACTGTACCCCAGTTAGGACACCCTAAGGTACCCCTCTCCAATGCCCACCACTTTTCTTCACTCAAAATCACATAAAAATAGTCGAGCACAATTTTTCAATATTTGTGTGTTAGATCCCGACTCATAACAAGTTTAAATAATTTTCCTCGAGTAGGTTCTTCAACCAAACCACCACTCATAATATATATTAGCATCTTTAAATTAATAGTCACCCATAAATTTCTTCCATTTTTAATCACATAATACCTCTATTAAAAATAAAAGAGTTCAAGAAATATTCTTTTATCCCATATATTAAAGGGGTCTTCAAATATACATACTTTGTTAATTCTTGAATAACTTTAGGACTTAAATTTTATGTCTTTTCTCTTGATTAAATAATTTTAGAATACATAATAATTAATTTATTTCATTTTAATTAATCACTAACTTCTAGAACTTAATTTTTCTAAATGTGGGGAATTTGTCACATAATATTTATCCCCTTCTAAATCAGCTACTAACCTTAGTAGCTTTATCTTTATATTTTTAATTCTTTTATTTCTGTACTTAAATTAAATTATCAACACCTTCTTTATCTAATACAAAGTACAAACTATTAAAAAATTAGATTAAATTTTTTTTTTAATAAAGTGATTAAAAACATCAAAAATGTAATGCACCTTTATACTCAAAAGGTATCTTAAGAACATATAAAGTTAGATTTTATTGCAATTAGTTTTATGCATAGTTACTTACCATAAATTAATTCCATTAATTTTGTGCTTTTTTGAAAGAGGGAAAATTAAATAAATACACTTTATAATTATCATATTCTCTTCATAAATGGTAGGGAATATTTCTTTGATATGAAAATGAAATTGTATGGTTTGTAGATTATCTATAATTTATATTTATCCTCAACTTATATGCAATTATCAATACTTCCTTAATAAGACAAGTTTAATGTAGCAAATCTAATGTTTTCATATTCATAACACATTTTAGATTTGTTTTTAAAGGGAATTCCTTAGAGAGATAAGATTCCTGTTGAAAAGATATGATATGAATCATATAGCTTCAAAAGTATCATATCTCATCTTTTTTTCCATGTATTTAACAACAAAATAAAATTTGAGAGGGGAAAATAAACCCATGTCAAAGAAACCCACAGATTAGGTTAAGCACTCTTTAAAATACAAAGCACAACATAAAGAGAGACAAATCATAAACGACCTTTCAGACCTATTATTTTCCTTACATAATAATAAAAGCTCTTTATTTGAGATTCAAATGCATTAACCATGCCGAAACCCAAGTTAAAGCTGTAAAATTTAGCAATAATTGGACGAAGCATGAGTGAGTACATAATTTATTAAATATAATGTTACAAGAAATTATGCTAAATGGAGCTCTCGCTAATATCCATCCTAAAATCAGTACCATTATGAGTTAAATTATCCCTGCACATAGAGATAAATATGTAGCCCTAATATATCCTCATTTTACTATATAAAAATTGATTGATCTGGATTTATATATGTATCTGAAGCAAGTTCAATTGTATTTGAGAGGAAATGAGAAGGATTGCAAAGTTTCCCGATACATACAAGTTGAATCTTCAAACCAAGAAGACCGCCATTACTTACAATATCATAATTTTCCATGATATTAAGAAGATTAAAAAAATGTACTCTTTTGTTAAGGTTCCAATGTGTTAAATTCAAAATAAAATACTTAATAAACAAAAAAACTCAAGGTTGTTACCACTAAGAAAACCCAAAATGATTTCCAAATATTTAATTTGGATGTATGTGGAATGATACCACAAGGCAATTTTAAGGAGCATTTACCACTAATGTGATGTCCCAACCATGTAAAGAATGAAGTTTATTTTCTAGAGAAGGTGATAATATTTCTGTGTTGTTTTTAATTTTCAAAGGTGGAATTAACATTTCATTAAAATTTTGGGCTTAGTATCATGAATACACATGGAGCACCAATTAACTTGTAAATTTGAATCCATGATCAAATTGGAATATTCTTGAAAACAAACTTATAAGTAATTGACACATTATAGCCTCCCCCATGCCAAGATTTAATTTTAATTTCAATATGTTTGAGAAATTTGGTCATAACCAATATTTACGAAAGATATGTACATATATTTTTATGGGTATTTTAAATAAAACATGGTAAAAGTAAATTTTAAATGCTTATGTAATAACCACTTTTTTCACTTGATTCTAGGAAAACAATTTATGTGTATTTAATTTCATGATTCATTGATTTAAATAAACATATATTTAAATCCAACATAATCTTAATTTCCTATCTCATGTTTCCTTGTTCTAAATTCTCATAACTTATAACTAATATCATCTAGATCAATCCATCCTATAATAGTCATAAACCATGTGCATTTGCATGAGAGTATACAGATCCTACTCGATCCCCCTCAACACTCTTTACGAGTGCTTACACCAAGTGTATCATTTGGTTTTGTGTATATAAGGTATATTAATGGTTTCTTCATCTATCAAAGATAGTCAAATATTGCATTATAAATGTCTATATAGGTATTTTTCATTAAATCCCATCGAGCATCCTACACTTAGATCATTGGTGACTCCAGGACAATGTAATTAGCAGTTTACACTACTTTGCATAAATTTTTAAAGACATGTTTTCCATGCTCGGCTCTATGACAACACACTCGTCGTTAAGAACTTTTCCATCACCTTATTAATTTTTGTTATCTAGAATTGGACTAAATAGTTACAAGTTGCATACAACGTACAAACCTAGATTATCCTACATGAAGAAATACCACTATGTCATCTTAGGATGCCTAAGGGAAAGTAAGTGTCTCTGTAATGATTTAAATCATTACTAGACCACTTCCCTTCCCGTAGCCATCATAAGTTGGCATTGGGGTACGTATCATGAGGTTCCATCCGCCTTTGTAACTTTAACGAAGCTTGTTCTTAAATGCATTAGATTTGTCACAATTTGAGGGTCTTGATGAGGTAACTTAGTATAGTTGTTAAGCAACAATATCTAATTAACAACCACCATAGTTAAATAAATAGCACTATGTAGCGGTCATAGTAAGTTAGTCCACTGAGTTCCATAAATTGGGACATCATAACTTAATTATTACCAAGTAATTAATTAAATCATGACAGGTTACCCTTGATCTCATGATAGTTTCACCACGATTGAATTGTACCTAAGGTCCTATCTCAAAATAACCCAGTAAGTTGAATGTACTTTATTTTTGTACTTCACATTCCTTTTACTATCTAGTTGCAAATGTAAGTTTAATTACTACATAACTCTGTGAAACTAGCTTTGTCAATTTATTCAAGCATAGTAATATTCCCTAGAAGATCTCTTATTTGAACCACATAACTATCGAATAAATAGCAACAACCATTTTTTTATTATTGGTAAAAGGTTTTGGAGGGACCTTACCCAAGTTTATAGTAAAATGCTCAATATCCAAGATAAGCAAAGTAAAACAATGTGATTTTTTGATCTATGGGGTCCACACCCCAACCAAAAGAAAAAAAAGTAGTAAAAAGCAAAGGCAGATGCCAACTACCTACAAAGATCCAAAAAACAACAAAAAAACAACTATACAACAACACAAAAATTTTGGACTGAGAATAAGGAACCAACAACATTAACCAACAAAATTTCTAAAAACTTTGACAGCCACCCTAAAAGCCTGGTAGAGTTTAATGGAAATGGTGATGATGGGATTCCAGTTTAAAGCCTTAAACTTTCTTGTAATATTTCCATTCTTCCAAGCCATATTTAGGATGCCTCTAGAGTCGTAGATTTTCCAGATATGTACCTACATAAGGTCCATTATAGCATTGTGCAGAGCCAAGTGATTGTTGTATTTTTCGTCAATAGTCTTAAACTTGGTTTCCAAAGCAGCATTTTCATCTTTTGTGAATACATTGGGTTGAGGTCTGTTTTTTAATAGTAGACTTAACTAGAAATCTACATTTTCTTCAAGGGTTTTAACCACATTATCCTACATGTTAAATTTATTTTCCAAATTGGTGCCAACATCAATATTGGGGAAAATAGAGGGGGATATCATCTACCACAATTTCTTCACCCTTCATGCCAGAGCCCACAACTTCCTTTCCTTTACTCTTTGTTATGGAGAACCCTTTTATGGGTGAATCGAGATAGAGTCTCTATACATTGGATTTTTAGACTAGATATGGGTTTGCATAGGGAGGAGAAACCACAACAGGGGCATGGGTTATTGCCAAAACAATAGACAAGTACTAACTAATGAGATATATGATACCATGATGGAGAAGTTTAGTCCTCTTATGGACCTAAACTTCAAGAATGGATTTTTCCATTGACTTCAGAATGTAGTAGGAGAGGCTTACCTTCATCTCACTCCTAAATTTGTTGATAAGGACCATATGATATTGGAGAATGGTGGAGAATATCCCTTTTAAAGTGACATATCATATTTCCATCCGTGTCATCATCATCATATGGTCAGGATAGAACAAACTAGAATGCCCTCCTTTTTATGTCGAGCATTTCTTTGTCATCCAAAAACAAGGTTTATTTTGATTCCTTATCCATTTTGTTCCTAAATAATTTATTCCCTTCCATGCTAAGATCAGTAACAAAAGAGATGAATTCCTCGGTGATTTGAAAAATCTTATCTCCAAAAGAGACATTACAGTCTTTCCAATTTTCCATGAACTAAATGGATATATACCAGTCATGCCCTTTTATGCGTTCGATGAAATCGGTGAATCCCTCCATATTAATGATCTCTTCCTACCATTGGGGATCAAATTTAGGTTCCACATGGCAAGATGCACCACTCATTCAAAAGAGCCTCTAAGAATTCAAAGAATTAAACTAAAATATATGAACAGTAGACTTCCTAAGTAGCCTTTGATAGCATGTATGCCATGCGATGCAAAAATAAAATATGATTCTTTCTCTCTAAAACATTTTACATCATTTATTTTTAAGAACATGGAAGAATAAATTTGGGCATGCCTAAAATTCCATCAAGATATAGCTTTGGGACTTCACACATGTTTTTCCGTTGGTTGAGGTGTAATAATGAGTGAATTTTTTTCATTTAAAATAGTGTTTCTAACTTTGGTAGGAGTGTCAATTATAATAGTAGAAACTATTTTATATTCTTAGCAAGCTGGTAATTCTAACAAATTTATTCATATTTTGTCCATCTAATATGTTATGTTCATAATAAACACCTTTAAAGGTTAAAGTCATTTTTAATTTATTGAAAGATTTTTTTATTATGACTTAAATCATCATTATACAACAACTTGAATTAGGATGAATATATAATACATTCTCACTTGTATTACTACTCTATATTTTGGCATCTTAATTATAAGTCTAATATGCACTTAGTTTAATAAACTTCATTTTCACATGGTTATATGATAATCCTTAAGTATGATATACTTCATATTTCAGAAAAATATTTAATTACCCAACATAGGTCTCATTTCTTTACACCTCTTAAATGGAGTGACCCCATAACTATAGTTTTTAAGGTACATAAGATCATCAAGTAATTATGAATATTCCCCTTACAAAAGTAAGGTATTAAGTGTGGGTAATACTTAGTAGGACTAAATCCTACTTTTTAACAGCAATCGATATTTCATATAAGTTAATATATGTAATTTCATCATTCATATATCATTTCAAACATGAACTACATTCATTTATTAACCCATCAATATATTTATAACCATTTTAACCCCACATCCATGCTTATATTATACATATTCCAAATATGATTATATACATGTATATAATCCATATACAATGAATGTTTTATTACCCCATAAAATATAAATGTATATTTCCATATACACACATCAAATAACATTAATGATTTAACTCATCACAAGCCTCTCAATTCATAACAATAGATTCATGTAAACAACATAACAATGTTTCATTATCATTTCCCTTCTTTTAATTCTTTGATACAAGAAATACATAATAGAGTACAATAAATTCATATTTGGGCATCGATAATATCCGTACTTCATTATTTATTTTCCTAAATAGATATAAACAAAATAGTTGGGCATCGATAAACTTTTAAATTGTAACACAATATTTTTCTTGTTATAACCTATCTTACACAAAACATTACATCATGTAAATAATAAAATTGTGTAACTCATTCCTTTCAACATCATTCACCTTTCGGTATTAATCATTCCACCAGTAAAATTGTTAAGAACCGTTAGTTCAAATGAACTAGCATGATAAGGCTTATCTCCACCTTAATAGTTTATGCCATATAACATTTATGTAAATTAAATGTTGCATTAATTTAAATCTTACAAAAATCCTTACATGACCACCTTATAAATATAACAAATAATATCTTGCATCTATAATACAATCTTCTTTCTTATGCCTACTTACATAAGGATTATCTTTAGAGAAGAGAATCATGTGTGCCACTTTTTATTACAAACAGTCTAAAATTTTGTCATGACTTATACAGAATCCTTAGTTTTATATCACTCATTAAATACAAGTGTCATAGAATTGGATTAACTACTTTAATATAACAGTCATTGATCCTAATGATATAACAAATATCTAATTTAGATATTCCCAAGTTTATCTTCATATTATTTCATCACATTTCCCTTAGTATTAAATCGGTACTTTATTTATATATAATATACCAAATAGTTTATCTATGGTTTGGTGATTTTAAGGTAGCTTTCATGTTTCTATATCCTAGTCTAAGACCTCAAATCAATCACTATCATAACACTGATCAATGTATATGCAATCACTAACATATCTTAAGCGTTAATGTACTCAAATGTATACTCTACCATCACGGGATAGGATATAGATTACATATACTATGGTTGCATATATCCCTCTTTAAGGAGAAATTAAACTACAATAGTTTTTCATTGTTATGGAACAAAGATGGATATAAACTAGGGCCAATGAACTAAAACCCGATAATCATTCATGCAAACTAATAACACCAACAACTAGACTATATTAATCATAACATCAAATCTCATTAATGCTAAGGATGAACCGTCCCTTAAGTCAACATTAAAAATAGTTGGGCATCGATAAGATAAACCTTGTTTATCCTTAGTTGATTCATAAATTTACAAACACCTACAACCATCCAAATTCAAGATGGCTAAGGACATTATATTAGAGGTTCTAGAATATTTTGGAATGTTTCTAAACTCCCAAATTTGTCCTGGGAGGTCTGAAAAGATTTACAAATAACCCGGTCTAACCTTCACTAGCAGAGTTTTGAACTTGATTGAATCAAGAAATAAATTAAATAATCAAATAATGAGTCTATATACACACCCAACATGGAAAACTAACTAAAAATCTGATTGTGTTTAAGAGTAATAATCATCTTAAAACTCGAGATTCGATCCCATATTGATCTATGAATATATATTGATATGTGAACTATTTAATCATAGTTTTTGAATGATACCAAGTGATTATAAAATTTGGTTTGTTAATCATTCTTATGATAGTATTTGTACTTATGTTGTTGATCATGAAGTACTTAACTAGTTTTTGAAATGAACTTAGTGATTTCAGCTTGTGGAAAGTGTAAATCAAGTTCTTAGAACAGTTAATTAATCAGGTAATATGGTAAGATTTTTAATGTTTGATATAATTGCTACTTTGGTATCGATAGTGGATTAGGATAACACCTTGGATCAATTTCAGTGATCCAAGGTATTATCCTAAATTGATATGTGATTATGACTTTAAATTTAATGAATACTTAGCTTCTTATTGATTCTAGAATTACAATTTTAATGGCAGATCTTGTGACATTAAATATAATCTACTACTTGATTATACTACTGTGATTAAGGTTTACCTCTTCTTGGAATTTTTGGTTCATTTAATGAATTTTCTTATTGATATAAGCAGATATATGTTAATCAAGAAGGTCTGTTATTTTCATTATATGAAGATTTAACCTAATATAACCTATTCTAATGGTGATGTTTAAAGTTTTATAAGGGTCTAATGTAACCCTTTCGACATTTGGTATAAAGTGGAAAACCTAATATATGGTTGATATATGCATATTTATTAAATTATATCCTAACCTTTCTAAGGGAATCCTAAGTCCTAACCGTATGACATAACTATGGTTGGCATTTAAGAAGGAAGGGTTAGTGGATTGATTAAGGAAATGGGAGCCACCCATATTCATACCTGGAAATTTTAAATGTTTTATTTATTATGGCCACCACCACCATTTGACAAAATACCAAGTTATATTTTTCTATGCACGTTGAATCACGGTGCTAAACGGTTTAGTGTGAGTTTGGTTAATTGATAGTTTGATTACCAAGTTTAGTTGGAAATAAACGGTTGGTGGGATTTAGGTAGTTAAAATTACATTCATGTCTAGCATTTATGGCATTGGTAATACCAAAACCACCTTGGGAGAAGCATGACGGTTTTGGAGAAAGAAAGGAATTAGGTTTTGTTTTTCATTTGGTTATATGAGCTCTTGGGCTCTGCATGTAGAACTTCTAGTTTTCAAACTTTTTGTTTATTTTTAGATAAACATGGACTTATCAATTGCATGGTGGAGGAAATAGTGGGGAAAATTAAATGTGATGGCTATTAAGCTAGAAAAATGGAGATGGAAGGGTTTCTGTGGAAGCCATTTTGATTTTTATGTGGGATTTTGTGAGGAAGCTCTAAGAAGGATTCATGGAGCTTGGAAAGGAAGTTTCAGGAGCTCTACCATGCATGATAGGCTCTAACTCTTTGAAATATTTTTCTCTATTTAATGGCTTCATGAAAGGAACTTTGATCTTATATGAAATCTAGTTCTCTGGTTTTGGGTTTTTAGTATGTGTTCTAAAACTTGATTATCTTTGAGTATCTACCTTTTTGTTGCTAGATATCAATGTATTCCTTCATTTAGCTTCTGGTTCATGTATGGAGACTACAAAAATGGTAGTGATATATTTTTAACAGTTGGGTTTTGTTTTTCAACAAAAACCCTTTAGTTGTACCTGTGTGTTATTGGAGACATTGTATTCTTGTTTACTTATTGCTTCAAAGGGTTTTAATGTTTGTATTCTTAAGAAATATTAAACCTAGAAGTGGATTTTTTTGGATTATGAATCGGTTGATTATGCTCTTGTGTATTCATTGAATTGACCCTATAGGTGTTGGGTGTTTATTATTATTGTGAATAATGGTCTTTTGTTTGATTGAGATTATCATGTCATTTTATCTTGTAATGATAGTATGATTTTTGATTATGCCTTAGGGTTTATTAGGCTTACTCTATTGAATAATTTTCTTTTAATGGGTCTGCGAGTTAAGATTTCTTTAGCATTCATGGTTAGTTAATTAAACCTTTGTTTTACACCTTTAGGGTCTTATGACGTCATAATTGGTGTGAATTGGCTTGCTGATCATAAATCACATGTGGATTACTATGGAAAAAAAAATGTCTTGATGATCTGTAGAAAAAATAGACATTCAAGGTGTAAAAAGAGATATTTCAGTTAGGGAAATATCAGCCATGTAGCTTAAAAAGGCCAAAAAAAGGTTGTATGTTATATGCAATAAAAATATTTGAATCAACAGAAGAAGGTAGTGATTTTATGGAAAAATATCTACATTGTTACGAGAGTACAACGATGTGTTTCTAGAAGAACTACTTGGTCTTCTGCCGAAATGAGAGTTTGACTTCACAATTGAAATCAAACCTAGAACTAAACCTATTTCCAAAGCACCATACTGCATGACTACAATAGAGTTAGTTGAACTAAAGGTACAATTGCATGAAATTTTATCGAAGGATTGATAATCTTGGGTGTCTCACCTTGGGGAGCATCGGTGATATTTGTGAAAAAGTAAGATGGAACACTTATGCTTTGTATTGACTACGAGAATGTTAAATAAAACAAAAATAAAGAAGAAGGATATACTTTATTAAGTATCATATTACTTAAAATGTCAAAGTGTGTTAAGGCTAAACATATGCATCCATCCGGTTTACTTTACCCTCGTAATAAACATGGATTTTGTTCAAGGGTTACCTATGTATAAAAATAAACATGATGTTATTTTGGTTTTGGTTGAAAAATTAACAAAAGTAGCTCATTTCATTGTTGGTAATCTGAAGGATGATTCACTTGTTCTTGCAAAGAGATTTGTTCATGAAATTTTCAGATTGCATGGTGTACCTGAGTTAATTATATCTGATAGAGATCCAAGAATGACTTCTCATTTTTGAAAACTCTAAATGCAGCCTTAGGAATGAAATTGAACTTTAGTTCTACGTACCATCCATGATGGATGGGCAAACCGAAAGAGTTAATCAGGTAATGGAAGACATGCTTAGGATGTATTGTATGGATCAACAGTACAAACAGGAAGACTACATTTCATTGGTTGAATTTGCATACAATAACATGTTATTTCACCATTTTCTTTATGTTTTGAAATGTGACGAAATAGATAGTGTTATGGGCTGAGGAGGAATACCTGTTGTGTTGGTTTGGAGGTTGATGAACGCATTCTAGCTTCTCGATCCAATGTTGACTATGAGAGATTCCTTTTAGCTAGGAGGAACTACCTAAAATAGAAAACAAGACCACCAAAGAAGAGTTAAATAATATATGATAGTGGACTACCTAGTGTATGCTAGATCCGAGAAGTGTGATACTTCCTAGAAGGCTGTCAACCCACTGTTTTATAAAACAAATTATGAAGTAACTGAAATGCGTACATAAACAAATCTAGTGCTAGTATTATAATTTGGGTACCTTAGATCACTATCAACATCGATCTAATTAAATACTAAAAACTATGTGGGTCAAGGTCTTTAGGTTAGGTTGTAGGTTGTTCAGGTGGTGCATAGGTCACAGACAAGGTCTTAGTAGGGTTGGGTAAGGTGTTTGGGTTGTCTTGGTAGGTATGTGGTTGTTGGTTTACACACTATTGTTAGACACAAAGACCAATGTTAGTCAAGGTATGACTAATCACGGTTAGGCAGAACCAATGATGGTTATGGGTAACCAGTGTCGGTAGAGGTGAGTTGATAAGACTCAATAATATTTGTTAATGGGGTTTGAGATGAGATCAAGAAAAGATGACAGAGGGCATAATGAGGTATATGGGGATCTTAGGAACACTTAAAAATATGTAGGGGTTGGGTATAGGTGGTTTTATGGTGTGGGTGGAGGAATGGTTGAGTTTATAGAAAGAGGAATAGTGGGGAAAGGGAATGCAAGTAGGAAATGATAACAAAGGTGACAAAAACCTTTAAAACAGGACAAGGATAAAATAACATAGGTGATAAATGTACTTACTGGTGTTGTAGGTCTAATGGCTATGTGGTGGTGATGATTAATTGGTGGGATGGAGCTTGGTGCTGCAGTGGTGCTTCCTAGAATGTTACCGTGAGTGCAATACCTCTAGATTTGTTTGAGTGTTGGCTATGGATGTTTGTAGGTACAAAAAGGCTCTGGTTCTACTTACATGCAGCTCTCTTCTCTTCTCTTCAATCTATGAATGTTCCAACCCACAAATAACATTTCCCAAGTGAATAAATGGTAACCAACGAAAGTTTTGGTTGGTTAAGTCGACATTTTAGGATTTGGGATGACTAGTGTCATTAAAGGTGTGAATCCTTAGGTTTGCTAAAAATAATAGATCTTGCAATCATTTGGGCTAGGTCTATCCATTTTTTCATGGATCAGAATGGATGTTATGTTTTTATGAGTGGGAAGGTAGTTAGAGGAATAATAGGCTTTGATTTTTAGGGTT
Source organism: Taxus wallichiana var. yunnanensis (assembly GCA_018340775.1). Taxonomy (NCBI): domain Eukaryota; kingdom Viridiplantae; phylum Streptophyta; class Pinopsida; order Cupressales; family Taxaceae; genus Taxus; species Taxus wallichiana. The sequence continues at coordinate 765,462,080 of CM031242.1, read as the reverse complement.
GAACTAAGTCTTATTCATTTATGGAAACATGTTATGGATAGGTCTATGGTGAGGTGTCTAGGTGAGGTGTGCATCCATTTAATTAAAGTAATTAAATTAATAATGGGGTGAGGATGGGCATTAATTTAATTATAAATAATTAAATTAATATTAATGTGGGGTACAAGGGTCATGGTTAGGTGAATGTGTTTGAGTTGGTTATTCGAAAAGGGACCAAGGGAGTGTGACCCATTTTGCTCCTTTTTATCATGTGGCTTGTATTAGTAAGTGGCGCTGACAAAAATAGAAAATGGTTGTGTCAAGTATAAGTGAGGGTGGTGTTTCTCTAATTGTGGGTGAGGGTAACCCCCTCAAACTAAGAACTGATGAGGTGAGAGATGGAAATGGTGAGTGGTTTGATAAAATGAGGAGATGGGAAAATGAATATTAGTGGGTGCATTGGGTAAAGGTAACAGGTCAAATAGGGTAAACAAGTAAATGGTCCATGGTAGAAAGTAGTGGGAGTTGAACGCACACACATGTTAGAAAGCGTGATACACATTACCTCGGTTGAAAAATATTTAAACTCTACGTCATCTAAGGTTGATAAGTCTATCCAAATAGGGTTAAAGTGATTTTGGTATCCAAGGTATAGGATATGGTGTGGAAAACACAACAGAGGTTAGGTGCAGGAATGTTTAGGTATGTTTTGGTACACCAAAGGTTAGGTCAGGATAAATAACATGATAATAGGAAAGGTAAGGTCGGTAGGCTGAACAATATGGGTAACCACATCATAAGGTATAATGAGCACGGAGGGTCAAAGGTCACAAAAAGTGGTTCAGGTCAAGGGATATAGGTAATGGCATGGGTATTCCAAGGTATAGGTAAAATAAAACTCCTAAGATGCATCAAAGGAAATGTAGGGGTAGGTTGGGTTTATAGGTATGGTTCAATGGGTGTCCGGGATAATAAAAGGGTGTGTTGGACATGAATGGTGGCAAGAAATAGGAAGCTTAGCAAGACCAAATAGTTAGCAAGGTGGACGATGTCGGTTAGATGGTGACTAACGTTAGTTGGCTAGGGCACAAGTAGGACCAACATCAATCAGGTTAGGTTGGGTTTATAACAAAAATTCCGTATTTTATAGAATCATTGTTGTGTTGTACCATTAGAGAAAATGACAGAGCCAATTGACTTTTGGTGCTTTTTGAGAGGAAAGTATGAGGGACTATATACTGGATGAGGTGGAGAGATCCGGTTGGTGAGAGGAGCTAGGTCAATGAGTCCACGAGAGTGATTTGATTAGTGGAGAGATTTGAGGTATATTTTAGCATGGCAGAGGTGGGAGAGGGTTCGGGTGGACCACCGCACAACAACTAGTCATGCCACCACATAGATGATGCTAAGATGAGGTAAGATCTAATCCTTTCGATGTATTTTTGTGGGAAAACAGGGGAGATGGGTAGGATTTTGGGTGGGGATTATAATAAAATTTGTGGTTAAAATTGATGAAATGAGGGAGGGGATAGGTCCTAGGTAGGGGAAATAGGTGTGGGGAGGGGTTTAGGGTAGGGGAGGGTAGGGTAGAATAGGTTATTAGGTGAATTTTGAGAATTTGGTGAGAGAAAAAATGGGGGTTTTAGATTTGGTGCGGTGATAGTGACCGACGTCGGTCACGAATTGGCCGATGTTGGTAAGATATAGCCGACATCGGTCAAATAATAGATGACCGATGTCGGTTACTAGTGACCGAGGTCGGTTAGGATTTTAAGGAAAAAGAGGTTAGACAAGGGTTTTAGGGGGTTGGAAACTGTGAGGTGTAAATGTAAGTGGGTTGAGGGTAGGTAGGGTAGGTTACGGAGGTTACAAGGAAGGAAAATATGAAGGAATTGTAGGAATGGGTTAGTTAGGTAAGGGGTGTTTTGGAAATGGTTATGGGTTTAACAATAGTGTGATTATTTAGATGCAGGTGAGAGATCAGCTACGGATGTCGGGATAGAGTTCCACCGCTATTGCTAGCAGTGTGGGGAGATGACCGATGAGGAGTGGAGACACGTGACCGACGTGGGTCTGATTGGTATCCAATGCTATAGGCATATAGTGCATGATTCTAGTTTGATGGTCACTCTCATCGATAGATGGGATTCCATGACCAACACGTTCCATCTTCCGATAGGTGAGATCACAATCACCTTAGAGGACATGTATAGGATCCTAAATTACCAATAGTGGGAGTGCAGGTGTACTCCATTTCATCTAGAGGCCTCGAGGAGCTGATGTTGACATTATTTGGAGAGGGGATGGCCGAGATGAGGTTCCATAATAGATGACTGAGCTATGGAGAGATGTATGTGGCCCATCCCGAGGAGATGTGGTTAGTTGTTTTGATTATGGAGGCAGTGTGTTGTTTTGCATTGCTGGATGCAGAGGGTAGGAGATTCCCATGGGAACTGATGGGAGTTCTCCATGATATGATGGAGGACAAGACCCAATTTGCATGGGCACTAGCCTACTTGGTGTAGTTAAAGTTATTTAGGAGTTATGGGCCTATGGGAGGTTATGGAGGTTCAACATGTGTGCTACACTTTCCTTCTTCACTGTTGGGCCTATAAGCACATTGTGTGCATGTGGCTGATTGGTTTTCCTTAGCTAGATGCATTTGAGCTAGGTATGGTCCAGGTTGGTTATAGGCATTGGGTGCCAATTGGTGGTGTGCGTCGGGGGGCTAGGGCTACACATGATGTGGCTCACTACAGGTGGATGTTTCTAGAGGGTATCAAGTAGACATTATCTGGAGGTTGTATGTGGTATATCCATCATACAGTCACATGGCCATGGAGTTAGATGAGCTACAATTGCTTAGGTGGATAAAGGGCATTGTGCCGGGAGCACGAGATGATACTAGTAGATAGAGTCCAAGTGGCAGTTTGGGCTGCCCTAGGATGTGCCACCACCATTCCCTCAGTATAGAGAGAGATGACATGGAGAGGCCTATGCCTCTACTACACTGCCGACGCAGGCAGGGAAAGAGGAGGTGGACTGATAGATAGATGATGTTGGTTGCATAGATGCATATAGATGGTGGTGGGTAGCCCATTATGAGCAGTACCACCCAGACTAGGGCAACTAGATGTGGCTACCCTCACAGTCCAAAGAGACACATTACAGGGACAAGTGGTCGCATTATAGGCCTAGATTACTAGTTTATAGGGGTAGTTAACGGGGTCACAGGAAAAGGTGGCCATGTTATAAGTACAAATTATGAGGTTGTAGGGCCAAGTTAGCCACTGCAAAGTATAGATAATGTGGCCCTACGGGCCTAAATACATGCATAGGAACCTACATAGGATCAAGGAAGGGTCCCATTTTATAGAAAGGGTCCCTTGGTACAAGCACATGCATAGGATAGGGTCCCTTATTATAGGTAGAAGTGGTACAAGGTCCTGGGAGAGGCAGTACATGGGCGAGACGATGGCACCTCCGTAAACCATACCGATGGCTAGGTTCAGGAAAGCCCAGGTGAGGCACGATATTATCTAAGACCACTTGATGGCCATAGGGATAGACATCCCATCTTATGCTGAGTATAGAGCACATAGGCTTGAGAGAAGACCATGTCCCGTAATTATAGTGTAGAGAGTACAGGGGGCTGACGAGCCCCGAGAAAGGGTCAAGGTGAGGCTACCAGTGCATGGAGGCCAAATCCAGGTGAGGTACCAGTAGAGGTCAGTCCATGGCCCATGGAAGTCGGTGAGATGTTAGTGAGACGCAAGACCCGCAGGAGAGAGGAGGAGGAGGAGACAAGTGAGACAGGCATGGAGGATATCCGACGGGGAGATGCCTAATAGTTACGTGTACCTCCATATTTTTTTTGTATTTTGAGATATACCACTGCATGCCAAAGAGACCGAGGATGTACATGAGAGTTTTTGATATTTTTGATCATATATTGTGTGCTGAAGATGGTGAGGATGTATTTGAGAGATTTGAGATGTTTGTATTTATTTGTATTTGTGTACATATGTATGTATACATAGAATTTCTGATTTATAGATGATGATATTTATAACATGGATGGTATACTTGTTTTAATTTCCATTATTATGTGTGTACATGATGGAAACTAGGTGAAGTAGGCATGATTGAGTTAAGGTCAATGGTGGTCATGGTGAGTTAGATCAATTAGGCATATTAGAGTTAGAGGCACAAATAGGTGTGTTAGCAGTGGAGTCAAAGTTTATAGGCATGATGGAGTCGAGGTTTATTTAGGCTTGGTGGAGATAAATGATGATGGATATGCATGTTATGGTTTAAATTTCCAAATATGTGCTATAGTGAAAATGTGAAAATGATAAATGAATGATTTGATGATGTGGTAAAAATGTGTATTAATTGATGCTTGTTTGGTTTAATTTATAGTTATTGATATAAAATGGAAACTAACTAAGGTAGAATGTGAATAGGAAAGTGAAAGGGGAATTGGTTAGGGTAAAGAGTGGCTGAGCTAACCTCCAAGGGCCCCATGCCCTCAAAGTGCTACCTACATAGCCTTGGAAAAAAGGGGCCTCAGGACGATGTAGTTCTCCCATAAGCTAGGGAAGAATATGATGAAGTAGAGGAATGGGTTGGTAGGTTTTAGGCATGGTTGAATGTAGGTCATAGGCATGGTTGAGTTTTTTTAAATATAGGTGTCGATGATCTGGTCTGTATAGGATAATAAATAAGTAATGAGGAAAATGAATAGTAAGAGGTGGTAAAAGAGTCACTTAATTGATAAGAACCCTAACAAGTCTACCATACCCCAAGATGGAATTATGAACATAAGACTCTAAAGGCATTCCATAATGGACTATCTAAGGGTGAAGAAAGTCACATGATCAAAATGTCACGGTTGCGGCAAGTCCCTTGAGTAGAGAGGAAATTAGGATGAAAAGGAAATGAGGCGAGAGTAGGTGGTTTAGCATAATTTAGTGTATGACAACATGTTTTTCTTAGCAAGACACCAAGATCAAAAATAGGTAAGTCCATGACAAAAATTTCATCATCTTCTTCATTTTTTTCATTTTTGTATTTTTAATAGAATGATCAATGCGAAGTCTATATGGGATGAGTATATTATCTCCGTGAGGTCTTCACGAAGATGATCAATGTAGGAAGCTTCTATATATTTTTATTGTATTTGTGGCAATGAATTTATATAAATTTGTCCTTCAAGGAATAGTATATTTATAGTGGTGGAAATAGAGTGAAGAGATGTCCCTTTTTGAGGGGTCATCTTTGGCTAGAAGTTTGATTCAAGGAGTTGCATCCCTTTTTGTTTTTGAATTTTAAGTCATGGACAAGACTATATAGGAATATTAGGTCCTTGTTTAGAAGAAAAGACCATAGGATACAGAGGTTAATTACGCAAGTGGTGGTTTTGAGTGATGAAAAACCATGGGATTCCATCTTTAAAAAGATGAAAAGTATCCATGAGAATCATGATATGAGTAGAGATCCGTGGTACTCATATGAAGATAAGGCTAAAAGGTGATGGGTAATCACATGATTCTTGTTTAGTCATGGGTCCTCAAAAATGGGTAATATGGAAGGTGAACAACACTCAAAGGATGAGTTATCAACCGATAAAAGTGATATAGGAATTGATGTCAACAATAAAATGGCCGGAGATGTAAGGCATTGAGAGAATCAGGTTTGGGTTTACCTTTGAGTGAAGACAAATGATAAGCACTGATCCATAGGCATGGGTAATGATATAGGGTCCAAGTAAATTAGGAGAAAATTTTCCTTGTTTACTTTTTCTCTGCTTTGTTACATGTTTATTTTCTTTCGGGATGAGGTCACTGACCTAAAAGGCTCATTCATGAACAATTTTTTCATAGGCACATTTGATACATTTTTGATAGATTTGGAGATGGTCAAGAGCATTGAGATGATGTTCATCTAATAACTCTAGTTGCACCAAACAATCTTGGCGAAAATCATTGTCATTTAGCATGTCTTGTAGTGAGATGTGGAGAGATGGAATCTAGAATTTGAGAGGTAAGACAACCTTGGTATCGTAGACCAAAGAAAAAGGTGTGGTAGTAGTCAAAGTGTGAATACTAGTGTGATAAGCCCACAAAGTGAAAGGAATGTGTGAATTCCAATCCTTGTCAATATCGTCAACTACTTTCATAATAATTTTGTTTAAGGTTTTATTGGTCGATTCTACTTGGCCATTGGTTTATGGGTAATAAGGTGATGAGAAACTAAGTTGGATGTCAAAAGCATCACATAGCTTATGGAGGGTTTTGTTTTTGAATTTCTTTCCATTATCAATGATGAGGTGGTGAGGAACACCAAAGCAAAAATGATGTGATGGTTGATGAATTCACATATTTTCTTGTCTTTTGTAGAAATGAGGGGAATGGCCTCTACCCATTTAGTGTAATATTTATTAGTAGTTATGATCCATTGATGGTGTTGTGAAGAATGGGGATTGATCTCACCAACAAGATCCAAGCCCCATTAAGAGAAAGGCCAAAGATCTCGTGCGACCTGTAAGGCATGACTAGGTGTGTGATGGATATTAGCATGTTGCTGGCATTTCACACAACAGTTTGACATAGTCACAACAATCATGGTTTAAGGTTGGCCAATAATAGCCAAGGAGAAGAATGATTTGGCTATAGCTAAACCACTAAAGTGACCTCCACAAATTTCATCATGGAACTTCCTTAATGGTGTAGGGAATTTCAGAACTTGTAAGGCATCATAAGAGAATACCATCAAAGTTGCACTTATAAAGAGACCACCCATGATGACATAATGAGAGACACTTTTAAGAAAGGCATGTTGTCCATTATGAGTGAGATCAGCGGGTAGAATGGAAAGGGAAAGATAGTCTACAAATTCTTATACCAAAGGTCACGTGGGTCAAGTGTAATGGTTCCAACAGAGGAGACTTCACGAGGTAAATAAGAGGGTGATTACAGCCTTTATATTGTGATAAATATTTTAGATTCAGAAGGAAAAGTGGGTATCTGTGAAGCCAAGTAGGCCATGGTATCCATAAACTTATTAGTAGAACGTGGGGTGGTTTGAAGTTTCATAACATTCAAATATGCTCAAAAGTATGTCTACATGATGTTTATACTTTTGAAGTATCTCATTACAAAACTGGTATATACCATTGACTTGGTTTATAACTAGTTGGGAATCACCAAATATATTGATGGACTTAACATCTAAGGCATAAGTAGCCTAGAGGCCCAATATGAGTTCTTCATATTCAAAATATTTTTGTACAATCAAAATCAAGTTTGAAAGACAAAGGCATAGGTTCACCATCAAGAGGAATGAGGATGACACTAGCCCCACCTCCACGCTGACACTTGGAGCCATCAAAGAAAAGTTTCATTTGGTAAGCATGTTCATCTAAGGAGAGGGTAGCTATGGATTTGTTTAGGAAATCAAAGTTAGAATGTTGATTCTCAGAAAGAGTGTGTCTTCCAATTGGTGGTGATAGCTTGGACCTTGATGGACTTTTGATGAATAAATTTGAGGTTGAGGATAGAAAGAATCATAAGCCAACATGTGGCATGTTGATGTTGATAGGGTTTGTTATACATATAGTGTAAGGGGTCATTATTAGTAATAATGAAGGTTTTTTGGTTGAATAGGTAATGGAGGAGTTTTGTGGTTAAGAAAACTAAGGCTAGGAAGAGTTTTTTGGCATGGGTATATCTAGTTTCGTAGTCAGACGGGTATGACTTATGTAATAAACCGCTTTCTCTCTGTGTTGCTTACTCATCGATGAGTGAGCATGGAACCCAAAGAATGATTAAGAAATATATATCTAAAAGGGTTGGTCATCCTTAGGAGGAATGCATACTAGTGGTTGAAGGAGGTATTGTTTTAAGGCTTCAAAGGTTTTATGCCATTCATCATCCCACTAGAATGAAATATCTTTCTTGAGAAGATGATGAAATGGTTGAAGAGGTCGAAAAGATGTGAGATAAAATGATGAATGGATTATAACTTACCTTGTAGGCTTCAAAGTTAATGGAGATTAGTGGGTGGAGGCATTTCTAGAATAGCCTTTACCTTAGCAGGATTAGCTTCTATGCCATGCAAAGAAACGATGAAACCAAGGATTTTTCCTAAAATTACCAAAAAGATGAATTTATTTGATTGAAGATGAACACAATACATGATGAGGTGATCAAAGATGACCTTAAGGAAAACTAGGTGTTTGGATTGATGTTTTGATGTGGCAAGAAGATCATCTACGTAATCTTCCAATATGTGATGCATGATGTCATGGAAGATGTAAGTCATGGCTCATTGGTATGTAGCACTTGACATTTTTAAGGCCAAAAGGCATAACTCGATAGCATAAATTCCCCAAGGGGTGATGAAGGCATTCTTGTGTTGATCTTCTAGAGTAAGTAATATTTGATTGTAACCTAAGAAACCATCCATGAGTGATAGCATTTCATGTCCGGTGGTGAGATCAACTAGTTGGTCAATTCCTAGTAGGGGAAAATCATCTTTGGGACAAGTTAGGTTGAGGTCATGGAAGTCCATGTAAATGTGGAGTCCCCTTGTCACGTTTATGATAGGAACAATGTTAGAAATCCATAAAGGATAGTCAATGGGTATGATGAAGGAAACTGAGAGAAGGTGTTGAAACTCTTCTTTAACTAGAAGAGCTATGCAAGGATGCATTTTCTGCAACTTTTGTTTTATGGGTTTGTCATCAGGAATGGTTACGATATTGTGAACCATGATTTTTGGGTCAATACTACGCATATCAGCATAAGACTAGGAAAAGTGTTGCATTTATGGTTTCAAAGCAAAGAGGTAAAAGCTTCCTTCTCGGTAGCATTTAAATACTAGCCTATCTTTAGAATGTGTGGGTCGTCTTGAGTGTTAATGTTGATTTCAATGGTTGATTCATTCAACATGGTTTGTGTCTCGGAAGGTAACAATTGGTGAATATAAGAATCTTCTGCACCCAAGTAGGTGAGGATGGAATCATTTTCCTGACATTAAATGACACTAATAGATGGTGTATCATCATTGATCATGTTAGATATAGGAATGGGACAAAATAAGGAGCCTCGCCATCACATTGATAAGTCAAAGGTCCCAAAGAAATTTTGTTTACAAAAAAAAAGTTAGGAGGAATAGATTCAGGATCTATGGACTCCATGGGTGAAGAGGGTGATGTGGGTGAATGAGGTGGGAAGTTTTTCTTCCTCAAGGAGGTTGATATGAGCCTTCTTGGGAGTTGGTGCATTAAATCCAATGCCACTATGATCATTGTGTTTATGATTGGTATAGAAGATGACAGTGTGGCCTACATGTTCATAAAAAATGAAGCCAAAGCCTTTCCATGAGCAATGGTGATGGAAAGTGTGAGTGAAGTGGCGAGTTAGTAAGGGAGTGTAAGTTAGATGAAAACAGATTGTGTTTGGGATGGAGGTTCGGGTGAATAAGTGGCAATATCAAGTCCCCCATACATTAGATTAGTATGAAGGTGGGGAGGACCATAAGGGAAAACCTCACCTACATGGTAGTCATAACTAGGGTGTTGACACATGTTTCTATACTTGCGGAGTGAGGAATGTGTTAATATTGTATAAGCGGTACTCCCTAGATTGAGGTATCGAAAGACACCTTCTAAGGGATCAATATTTGATATATGGGTAGTGGGGATAGACAACTTACTAGATTCTTGGGAGACAGTGATTTAGTTATAGAGGTTGTGGTGGAAGTAGGAATAGGAGGGTTAGATGTGGGAGGGCGGTGGCAGTCTTTGTTTATAGGCTTGTAGGTAAAGGTGAAGTGGTGATAGTGGCGAGATGCCTTGGTCGGTAAAAGGCATCACCGGGCTGGTATAGCATGTTACAGGTCTTGAAAGGTGATGAATTGGCTAGGATGGTGTGGTTATGTCCTTCATGTTCAAATTTAAGGTAGCGGTCTAAAGTCAAAGGGACACAACCCATGGCACGGATCCAAGTTCCGCCAAGAAATAGGTTATATTGGAACTCTCCTTCTAGGACATAGATATGTTCTAGGATAGTGTGGGAACCTATACGGACATGGAGAATGATGGTACCTAGGGTAGAGATCATGGCATCATTGAAGGAGCACAACATAATTGGGTTACCATGCATGCAATTGGTAGGTATGCCCATTGGGTTATACGCATGCGAGGTGATGATGTTAATACTAGAACCACCATTGATCATAATGTGTCGTATGTGTATATTATCAATATGGATGGAGATTAAAAGAGTGGGATCAGGGTCCTCAGACTTGAAGGGAGAAATCTCTTCATCTCAAAAGTGAGGGCAGCTACATGGCAAATAGGTGGAGGTGTAGAGGAAGGTCACAAATTATTGAGAGAAGCTATGTGATGAGCGGTAATGATGGAGGCTATGGTTGTGGGGTTATTTGGTAAAACCTCAATAGATTGAAGGACCTCCATGAGGGCTTGATAATGTGACTCAGAGGTTTGGATGAGGTCATATAAAGAAATTTTGAGGGAGGATTGGTGTAATTTTTTTAGCATTGTGCGATGTGTGACCCCATCAGAAATAGGATATGCGCAGGACCTCAAATGGTGACTTTGGGTGTGGGTACAGATGTTATGTTAGGTATAGGGTTGGCTGATGGGCTAGCCACCTTTTCTTTTCCTTTGTCTTTCTGAGTGCGGGTTGCAATGTGAACTATGTTAATATGAGGGGAGGTAGATGGAGAGGAGTGTCATGGAAGGTATAATGGCATGAGGGGGAAAATTCTAGTGGTTGATAAGAGACTTGTGAAATGAGTAGGGCACATTGCCATATGGGTGGTGGTTTCGCCAACCCTCTTATATAGACCATGTTGATCTCAAATTTTGGGGTTGGATAAGAGGGTTAAGGGGTGGAGATCTTTGGTCACTGCGAAGGTAATGGAAGAAGATTTGGGGAGATTGGTGAAGGTAGAATTGGGTCCTCATCTAGAAGATCATCATCATAAAAATTATGCTCAGTAGGAAAAAGTTGGATAAGAATGGTCTTCAAGGCCCTATAATTTTCAACATCATGTCTGTCACATGATGATAGGCACAAATATTGGTATGATCAAATGATTTTGGTTTCGGTTTGAGAGGATTGTAAGGTTGAAGTGGTGGTAATGTGATGACGAAAGTATATAAGAGATTGGTTAAAATATTAGTGTAGGACCCCACTCATGGATCACAATGGGAGGTGAGCATGGGTGCAGGTACAAGTATGGATGATTATGGAGGAAGAGGCTCTGATGGGAGGGGGAATGTGTTGGTCTACTAGTTTGGCATGTAGAGTGATCTTAGGTCTTAGGGAATATGTTTGGGTAAAGGTGGGGTAGAAATGCCAAAGAAGGGAAGGTTTGGTTAGTTTGACTACTTTATTAGAGGGTAGCGGATTTTTAAATTTGGGTTGCACCGCTTAGGTAAAGGTAATACTGAGTATGAGATGTAGAACGAAAAGCTGATGGTGGAAGAGTATGGGTTACCCATGGGGGAAACCGAGTTGTGGTGGAATTTTTAGTAGAGGTTGGGTAGAAGGTGTGAGTGGAAGAGAAGATAGTGTCATGGGTCATGAAGAAGTTATGGAAGGTACTGGTGGTATGGGTGATAAGAAGGTCATGGGTAACAACAGAGGTTGTGTTGATCACTTGGGTATATTAGAGGTTCATGATGAGGAGGTGGGCTGTTGCATTCTTGGTTTCTTGGTGGAAGAAGGTTACTTGGCGAAAGCCGAGGGGTGAGGTCGTAGGATGGATGAAATGGGTGAAGGTGATAACGGTGTAATATGTGAGGTTGTTGTATGAGGCCTAGAAGGTTGGGTCTTCCTTTTAGGGGCTAGAAGAAGTTTAGTGTTGGTTTGGGAAAATGTGGCTAAATATAATTTGATGGGTGGGTGAGTAAATTTTGATTTCAGCACGACCCCTAAGGTAGTGATGGGTTTAGGTAAGGGAGATGATATAGGTGTGGGTAGGTGTTTAGGTATAGGCATGTGTTGGGTTATGGGTGGAATTGTGTGTTGCCTTTTGGGCTAGGACATACAAGATGTTCCATTAGTCATGGTTGTGTTTGGTTTGACCACTTGAAACCATTGTAAATATCTTCCCCAGGGGTAGATATAGACAAGCAGAAGAATATGGAAATCAAAGAATGTCAAAGCCCGATATTTATTGGATCACCACAATCAAAGCGCAGTAAGGGGTGCACATAAAGAGATATCGACATGAAAACATATGCACCCAAGCACGGGTAAAAGGATGTCGACACAAATATGGATGTGCCTATGGCGCAGGTAAAAGGATGTTGACACAAATATGGATGCGCCTATGGTGTAGGTAAAAGGATGTCGACACAAATATGGATGCGCCTATGGTGCAGGTAAAAGGATGTCAACACAAATATGGATGTTCCTATGGCACAGTTAAAAGGATGTCGACACAAATATGGATGCACCAAGGAACACCTTTAGGAGGTGCAACATTTTGAGTGCTGACAGGAAGCGAGACCCTAACCCGAGATATTGGGCGGCCATAACTTTTCACAGGGAGCTCGGATTCACGCAAGGTTGGAATTTTGGAAATCTTATGAGGTCCTCTGTCCAACTATGACTAGATATCTTTAATTGGGTGAGAAAAAATTCTTAAAAATGCAAAATATAGTTTGCCACTTTTTGGGTTTGCTAGGGTTCTCACCTACCACCATAATGAGATGAATTAAATGCAACCTAGAGGTGGTTGGGGTAGATTTGGAATTCCTCTCTCTTTTCTCTCTCATTCTTCCTATAAATTGTAAGGAGGGGCTTCTTTCTAAAGGTTGGACATTCTTGTTTTGCCCCTCCCTTCTTCTCTTTGGCAGGTGAATTTGTGGAGTTCAAACCTCCCATTTAAAACTGTAATGCAACTTTGCCTCTTGGCATTTTGTAGTGTGTTGTATCAATCTTTGGAGCAAATTAATGCATGTCTGTGGATGATTCTCAACCCTCTCTATGTTCATTTGCATCCTCTTGATCTTTCATTGTAAATCTAGTTATCTGTGCATGATCTTGCATTACATTTTTATGGTTTGTGTTTATTGGCAAGACAGTGTTCTTCATTCCTCGATGCATCACCTTTGTTAGTTTAGGTTTATTTTTATGCATCTTCTTACCCTGTCTCCTTGGCAAGTTAGTTTAGGTTTTTGAGTAAACCCTCTACATTTTTATGTGTGCATCTGAACAGAGGAATAGGAACCGGCCTTCACCCGGAGATCTTTTCGATTTCGGAAGGTTCCACACTTGGGAAAAGCTCCATGTTATGCAATCGCACCGAGAGTCTCAATCCTTCGAGTTCGAGACACTCGGCGGTGCTGCGATTCGCCATCAATAGAAATTTTTTGGATAGATTGTGGAGGTGTCGGTGAGTGACAACTACATTTGGGTTGAAGCACGAAGTAGAAGACATCCCAAAATTGAGGCTCTATTCACATAATCCAGGTAATTGACCAAGCATAAAAATGGTACGATGTAAGTGGGGCTGATGTGGATTGAGTAGTAATCCCTATAAAATGTTTTTGAGAAACAAGGAAATGGCTAACTTCCGACTCTCTGGGTAAGAGAGATGAAAGAAGATAAGAAGGATATTAGAAGTCGATGGAGAATGATCATCTAAACAAAATGGTGTATCTACGGGATCCTCTATGGGGAGAGGAGATTATGGGCGATCGACGTGGACTTCCCTTGTGATGGTGTAGGGAGTGGATGTGTGTCTCATAGGAGTAGGAGAGGTGCCGAAGCGGAGTGATAATTATGGGATCTTTCACGGGTGAAGGAGAAAATGAAGGGGGTTCCTCTATGGGTGGAGGAGTAGATGAAATAGGTTCTTATGTAGGTAGGGGAGCTCGGGCTAGGATTTCATCTATGGAAGGAACAGGGGGCAATTGGGAAGAAATTGGTATGTCATCAAAAATAGTGTGGACCTCCCGGACATTGCTATCATTGGTTAAAGTGTCACCAATTTGGTTAGAAGATGGGGCATGATTAGGGAATGGTTTTTTGAAGATATGTAGGTTTTTCTTGGCGGTATAATTTGGGTTATCCAAGACTAGATTTTTTTGTCTAAAATTTCTTGGACAATACTCTTGAAGGTGATGTAGTTACCATCGCTATGACCTTTGACATGATGATAGTTATAAAATTCATATTCTTTATACCACCCAGGCATGGGGCGATTGAGGTAAAAACTAGTGTGTGGTTTTATAGGTGGAAGGGTAATGGTACCAAATTACCTTGATAAGATTTTCCAAAACAAAAGAATAAGGTTCCCTTATTGGGTTATACTTTCATTATTCTTGTTTGAACTAGAAAGCTTGGATGGGAGAGAGATTAGAAGAAGGTTTTTCTTATTTTGACGGGTAAGAGGGTCTAACCTTGAGAACCACAACATTAGCAGACCCTTTAGGTTTCGCATAGTGGTTTTAGGGTTTCAAAGATGAAGAAGCATCATTCGATTTGAACACGGTGTTCTTGTTACATAGATGAATTTTCTTCTCTTTGATAGCACAAATCTCTAATTTTCATGCCATGGTGAATGTCTCGTCAAAGGTGCAGAAGGTTTGCACCCACAAGGTTGGTGAGATGTGTCTAGCATAATCCTGAGTAAACATATCTATTATCTTAGTTTGAGCTAACCGAAATGTGAGTTAGTTAATTAAGATGTGCCAACAAGCAAAAAATTCAGCGATAGACTCGTCATCATATCTTCATGTGGAGTAAAGATCAGTCATGGTGACAATTTTGACAATTTTGATTGAGAAGTGGTCTAAGAAGGCTTGGGCTACTTGATTAAATGAGTAGATGGAATTTCTAGGTAGCCCACTGTACCAGTCTAATGTAGGTCCTATCAGGGACATTGGGAAGGTCCGTAGGAGTAAAGCATCATCATGGGTGATCAAGTAACACCCATGTTTGAAAGACCACAAATGTTGTTGCGGATCTTCTTTACTATTGAAGCGGTTGAATTTTGACATTTCCCAATGTACAGGGTATGGGAAAATAGGAATGGATGGATGAATGGGCTCATTACATATTTCATCATAGGTGAGAGAATTGTGTGAGATGGAAACCGATGCTTCTAGTGTCTACATCATTTCCATCATTAATTTGATGAGGTCATTGGTAGGTTGTGATAGAAGGGTGCCTCCTGTGGCATAAGAGGGTTGGTACTGAACATGTGATTTGGGTGGCATTCTAATGTATCATGATGCCGAATAGGAAGGTTGAGAATAGGGGACTGATATAGAGGAAATATATCTAGAATGAATGACGGATGAGATAGGGGTTGTTGATAATATGTATATGTAGGTGGGGCAGTTGCAGTGACTCTAGTAGCGATTGGGGGTAGAGACTGTGGGATGGAGAGGACAAGATTCTGGAATGGGTTAGGGGTCACTAACACCATGGGTGGTTATGTTGCAATTAGTATATGTGAGATAATGGGCGCAGATGGGGTTATTCTCTAGGTGGTCAATGAAGGAACAACAGATACTACGGGTGTGACTGATGTTGCAGATACAGCGGTCATAGTGGGTGTGGGGCCTAGCTATGAAACCACCTGGGTAAAGTAGGTGAAGGTAACACCAAACTAGTAGGGGTTGATGTAGAAGTGGGGATAAGGGTAGGAGAGATGGATACATTCATTCCATATATCAATTGACCTAAGGAATCCTGAGTGGAAGAGTGGGAAAGATAGAATTGTAAATCTACGGGATTCTAATCGAGGAGTCCTGCGAACTCCTCATCGTCTCAGAGCAGCAGTGTTGGTAGGTAGGTTTGGATCCATGGGTGATAGGACAGAAGGTGGTGAAGGACTAGGTGGGAGTGGTTGACAACTGGCATGGAATATAAGAGTGTTAGTTTGGTTACGAGTCAACACCATGTGAGTAAGTGTTGACTTGAAAAGACTTTATTCTGTAAATGACATAGAAAATAGCAGGAACAAAGGAAAAATGAGGTTGGGGGGTGAATTTGGTCAAGGTTTGAATTTTGAAAACCAAACATAGATACCGATGATGGTTAGGCTGACCGGTGATGGTTAGTGGGAGATTGATGTTGGTCACAAAAACCGACATCATTACATTATGAAAAAAACACCAGTTTTAGTCGGTAAAATAGGAATGATGAATATGTAATGCGTAAATTATGTATGGCATAATTATCAAGAGAAGGAATAGGATGGTGCCCTAAGGGCCAAAAATATAACAAAAGGAGTGATGAAGACTATTCCAGGAAAAATAACTAGAAAGCTAGAAGCCGACACCGGTTAGTTAATAGACAACGGTCAAATATGAAATGATGATGGTCACTAGACTAACACCGGTTACTATGAAATGAGAGGGCAATGAAGAAATTGAATTTTGTGAATTAAATTTCATGAAGAATCAAACTCAAAAATTTTAGAATGACAAGCTAGGGCCCTAACACACTTAGAAAAATTTAGAATACTCCAACTACAATGGCAAAGTGTGCAAATAAGAAGGATAATGTAGATTCATAACCTCATACCTCAAAACACAAGTCAAGAAAAAAAAAACTAAGAAAAACATGATCCTAAGAGTGATTTTTTTATGTTTGTTTAGCTTATGCTATTTAGAACTGACCATGTGAATTTAGAATAGAATTTTGGTTGGGAAGGCATCCTACGAAGAAGGATATCTAAAAGGTGAGGTTTCATGTTATGTTATGGCGGGGTGCTCTTTCATAGGTGATTGGATAGAGATAACCAGTTGGGGAGTACCTTCCAATCCTCTGATCATGTGATCATTGACAAGCATTCCCAGGTAAGATGTCATTTAAGAAAATGTGTATATTCAGATTTTGTGCAATTTGGTAGAAGAAGAAGAAAGAGAGTGCTTTCTACGGTTCTTTGTGTCAACCATTAGCTAGGCATGACTTCCAGCATATAGGTTGCCCTCATTTTAATGTGAGCTAAATGCAACATACAAGGATGAAATGTAACTGATTTTAAGCCCAAATTGACAAATTACATTTGATGAAGAAAATGGTGAATAGGTAGGAACATGCTCTTTAACTAATGTGATGCAAAAAGAAAGAACAATGCATTCCTTTGAAAGTAGAAAAAACACGAGTTTTTAGACAATAAAGAGAGGAAGAATGATTCCAGAGAAGAAAAATTAATGTGTAAGCTTTTTGAAGGGAAACAAACACACAATTTTACCTAGGAATGAAGAAAATGCAAGGAACCCTAGATGGGTCCCACCGGGCGTGCCAAAATGTTTCACTGTTTTCTTTACGTTTTGGAATGTGATGAAATAGATAATGTTATGGGCTAAGGAGGAATACATGTGTTGGTTTGGAGGTTGATGTGTACGTTTTGACTTCTTAATCGATGTTGACTGTGAGAGATTCCTTTTGGCTGGGAGGAACTACCTAAAATAGAAAACAAGACCACCAAAGAAGAGTTAAATAATATATGACAGTGGACTACCTAGTGTATGCTAGATCCGGGAAGTGTGATACTTCCTAGAAGGCTATCAACCCACTATTTTATAAAACAAATTATGAAGTAACTAAAATGCGTACATAAATGAATCTAGTGCTAGTATTCTGATTTGGGTACCTCAGATCACTATCAATTTTGATCCAATTAAATACTAAAAATATGTGGTTCAAGGTCTTCAGGTCAGGTTGCAGGTTGTTCAGGTGGTCTGTAGGTCATAGAAAGGGTCTTAGCAGGGTTGGGTAAGGTGTTTGGGTTGTCTTGGTAGGTATGTGGTTGTTGGTTTACATAGTGTTGGTAGACACGTGTCGGTTGAGGTATGACTAATCATAGTTAGGTAGAATAAACGACCATTATGGGTAACTAGTGTCAATAGAGGTGGGTTGATAAGACTTAATAAGATTTTTTAATGGGGTTTGAGCTGAGATCAGGAAAAGATGACAGAGGGCATAACAAGGTATATGGGGATCTTAGGAACACTCAGAAATATGTAGAGGTCGGGTATAGGTGGTTTTATGGTGTGGGTGGAGGAATGGTTGAGTTTACAGAAAGAGGAATAGTGGGGAAAAGGGAATGCAAGTAGGAAATGACAACAAAGGTGACAAAAACCTTTAAAACAGGACAAGGATAAAATAACACAGGTGATAAACATACTTACTAGTGTTGTAGGTCTAATGGCTATGTGGTGGTGATGATTGATTGGTGGGATGGATCTTGGTGCCACATTGGTGCTTCTTGGAATGTTACCATGAGTGCAATACCTCTGGATCTATCCTAGTGCTGGCTATGGATGTCTATAGGTACAAAAAGTTTCTAGTCTTGCTTGCATGCAACTCTCTTCTCTTCTCTTCTCTTCAATATCAGAATGTGCCAACCCACAAACAAGGTTTCCAAAGTGAATAAAATGTAACCAAAAATGGTTCTGTGGTTGACCGCGCGATTTCAGGATGGTGACATCAGTTAAGGTGGGATTCCCTAGGTTTGCTAAAAATAACAGATCTTGCAATCATTTGGGCTAGGTCTGTCCATTTTTTTCACAGATTAGAATGGATGTTATGTTTTTATGAGCAAGAAGGTGGTTAGAGGAATAATAGGCTTTGATTTTTAGGGTTGAACCAAGTCTTATTAATTTATGGAAATATTTTATGAATAGGTCTATGGTGAGGTGTCTAGGTGAGGTGTGCATCCATTTAATTAAAGTGATTAAATTAATAATGGGGTGAGGTTGGGTATTAATTTAATAGTAAATAATTGAATTAATATTAAGGTGGGGTACAAGGGTCATGGTAAGGTGAATGTGTTTAAGTTGGTTATTGGAAAGGGGACCAAGGGGAGTGTGATGCAATTTTGGTGTCTACACATGTATCATTCCTCTCTCAAAATGGCAGCTTTCAAGCATTAAATGGAAGAAAGTGTAGAACCACTTTGTTAGGTAGGATAACATAGAAGATAGAGAGGTAATTGGAACTGAAATGGAACAACAAGTAAAATTAATCCTTGAGTGATTAATGGAATATGTTAATAGGAAGAAAAGCTATGCAAACCTGAAAAGGGTAGATAAGAAATTTGATCTTGGTGAAAAAGTCTTTTTAAGAATCAAGCCTAAAAAAGTTCTATTACTTTTGGCAAGGCAACCAATTTATCACCTCGATTTGTAGGACCTTTTGAAATTGTAGAAGTGGTCAATCATGTTTCCTATCACTTAGCATTGCC
Organism: Taxus wallichiana var. yunnanensis; assembly: GCA_018340775.1. Classification (NCBI taxonomy): domain Eukaryota; kingdom Viridiplantae; phylum Streptophyta; class Pinopsida; order Cupressales; family Taxaceae; genus Taxus; species Taxus wallichiana. The sequence continues at coordinate 765,442,853 of CM031242.1, read as the reverse complement.
TCCCACATTGACACATATGCATGATGTTTTTCATATTTCCTTGCTTATGAAATAGGTTTCACATATGTTTTCTAGTTATGGATGTGTCATATTTCATAATTGAACCTATAAGGGTGTGAGAAAATCACAAGTTGCACTTGCGTAACTCGGAAATAATTAAATGCAAGGTCTAATGGGACCAGTTTAATAAATAAAGTGTAATTTGGGATAATCTAGAAGACATGAAAAATGCTTTTCCACATCTATTTTAGTAGAAAGATTTCATTTTTCTATGATACTTGAGATATTTAATTATTTTTTTAAATATTTGATTTTCCTATTTTTGAGCAAAACACTTTAAATAAGTGTTGGTACAGTCATTTTGATGTTGTTATAAACCATTGAAAAATTGAATTTTCGCAATATTTTTCTTACTATTTGATAATTTGATGGTTGAATAAATTATATAATTATTTGTGTTCTTAAAACTATGTTGAATTAAGTTCATCATCGAGACAATAATGATTTTTAGATGGAAGGTATGTAATGCCTCTCTTTTGTGTTGATATTTTTACTTTACTTCTTTGTGAGTGATTGTAAAACGTTGGCATGTGATTGTGTTACGAGTTTTTGTACTTTGTTGAGCTGTTTAATCATGTTTTCTAGAATGATATCAAGTGCTTATAAGATCTGGTTTGTTAATCATTCTTATGGCGTATTTGTACTTATGTTTTTGATCATGAAGTACTTACTTAACTAGTTTTTGAAATGAACTTAGTGATTTTATCTTGTGGAAAGTGTAAATCAGGTTCTTGGAATAGTTAATTAATCAGGTAATATCGTATATGATTTTTAATTTCTAATATAACTCCTAATTTGATATCGATAGTGGATTAGGATAACACCTTGGATAAATTTCAGTGATCCAAGGTATTCTCCTAAATTGATATGCGATTATGAATTTAAATTTAATGAATACTTGGCTTCTTATTAATTATGGAATTACAATTTTAATGGAAAATATTGTGACGGTAAATCTAATCTACTACTTGATTATACTATTTTGGTTAAGGATAACATCTTCTTAGAAGGTCTCGTTCATTTAATGAATTCAATTAATGGTATAAGCGGATATGTTAAGTGGTAAGGTCATGTTATTTTCATTATATGATGAAAACCTAATCTAACCTATTCTAATGGTGATGTTTAAAGTTTTATAAGGGTCTAATGTAACCCTTTGGACATTTGATTTAAAGTGGACAACCTAATCTAAGGTTGATATATACATATTGATTAAATTAGATCCTAACCTTTCTAAGGGGATCCTAAGTCCTAACCCTATGACCTAACTATGGTTGGAATTTAAGAAGGAAGGGTTAGTGGAATGGTTAAGGAAATGGGTGCCACCCATATTCATACTTGGAAAGTTTAAATGTTTTATTTATTATGGCCATCGCCACCCTTTGACAGAATACCAAGTTGGACTTGGCCATGCATGTTAAATCTAGCACTAAATGGTTTAGTGTGAGTTTGGTTAATTGATAGTTTGATTTCCAAGTTTAGTTGGCAATAAATATTTGGCAAGATTTAGGGAGTCATGTTTGGAATTTATGACATTGGTAATACCAAAACCACATTAGGATAAGAATTATGGTTTTAGGAGAAAAGAAAGGAATTGGGTTTTGTTTTTCATTTGGTTATACAAGCTCTTGGATATTACATGTATACCTTATGGTTTTCGAACTTGTTTTTATTTTTGGATAAACATGGACTTATCAGTTGCATGGTGGAGGAAATACTGGGGAAAATTAATTTTTATTGCTATTAAGATGGAAAAATGGAGATGGAAGGGTTTCCATGGAAGCCATTTTGATTTTTCTGTGGGTTTTTACAAGGAATATTTGAGAATAATTCATGGAGATTTGAGAAGAAGTTGTAAGAGATCTACCAGAATGATAGGCTCTAACTCTTTGAAATATTTTTCTCTATTTAATGGCTTCATGAAAAGAATTCTTCTCTTATATGAAATATAGTTCATTGGTTTAGGTTTTTGTATGTGTTCTAAAACTTGATTTTCTTTGAGTATTTTCCTTTTTGTTGTTTGATATTGATGTACTCCTTCATTTATCTTTTGGTTCATGTATGGAGATTGAAAAAATGGTAGTGCTATATCTTTACTTGATTTGGGTTCTATTGGTTAAATGAAAACCCTTTAGTTCCACCTTTGTCTTTATTAGAGACATTGTATTCTTCTTTACTTATTACTTGAAGGGTTTTAATATTTGTATTCTTAAGTAATATTAAACACTGGAAGTGGAATTTTTTGGATTGTAAATCAATTTATTCTTATCTTGATTTTCAAGTTTAGTTTAGTTTGATTTTCAAGTTTAGTTTGATTTTCAAGTTTAGTTGTGCAATAAATATTTGGCAAGATTTAGGGAGTCATGTTTGGAATTTATGACATTGGTAATACCAAAACCACATTAGGATAAGAATTATGGTTTTAGAAGAAAAGAAAGGAATTGGGTTTTGTTTTTCATTTGGTTATACAAGCTCTTGGATATTACATGTATACCTTATGGTTTTCGAACTTGTTTTTTATTTTGGATAAACATGGACTTATCGGTTGCATGGTGGAGGAAATCTTGGGAAAATTAATTTTTATTGCTATTAAGATGGAAAAATGGAGATGGAAGGGTTTCCATGGAAGCCATTTTGATTTTTCTCGTGGGTTTTACAAGGAATATTTGAGAATAATTCATGGAGATTTGAGAAGAAGTTGTAGGAGATCTACCAGAATGATAGGCTCTAACTCTTTGAAATATTTTTTCTGTTTAATGGCTTCATGAAAAGAATTCTTCTCTTATATGAAATATAGTTCATTGGTTCTGGGTTTTTTGTATGTGTTCTAAAACTTGATTTTCTTTGAGTATTTTCCTTTTTGTTGTTTGATATTGATGTATTCCTTCATTTATCTTTTGGTTCATGTATGGAGATTGAAAAATGTTAGTGCTTTATATCTTTAATGATTGGGTTCTATTGGTTAAATGAAAACTCTTTAGTTCCACCTTTGTGCTATTAGAGACATTGTATTCTTCTTTACTTATTACTTGAAGGGTTTTAATATTTGTATTCTTAAGTAATATTAAACACGGAAGTGGAATTTTTTGGATTGTAAATCAATTTATTCTTATCTTGAGTAGTCATCGACTTGACCCTATAGGTGTTGGGTGTTTATTATTATTGTGAATAATGTTATTATTTTCTATTTATATTATCATGTTTTTTATCTTGTAATGATAACATGATTTGTTATTATGTAGCTTAGGCGTATTGGAATTAATTTGTTGAATCATTTTCCTTTAAGGGTTTACGCGAGTTAATATTTATCTGTAATTCACGAGTTAGTGAATTCGTCAGGTATTATCTTCTTCTGTTCTTATTAGTTAAAATGATGTTATCTTGGGCAAGTAACATTATTGTTATCTCTTATTGTTTTACTTTCTCTTAAACTTAAAATAAGCCTTAGGTTGACGGCTTGGAAAGTAATGGTATTTTTGTAGGCCTTTGACTGTATTATTATTTTTGCTTCATCTTGTATCTACTTTCACTTTCTATGGAAGGGTTCAGTACTTTGATGGTTGTATGATCAGACCTCCTTCACTCTATGAAATAATGAAGGTTATTATGGTTTTGAGTTAAGTTAATATTGATTTATATTGAGCCTTAGGCTCACTCAAGTCTAAAAGGATATCATCATCTACTATATTGTCAAGTTGTTATCAAATTCAATTTGAATCGATACGGTGCTATTAATAGTTGATTTCAGGGTCTAAGTTAGATGGATAAGTCTGGGTTTAGCTTATCTTCTTATCACAAGTATGGCAGATCCTTTTTTCAAGTTGTTTCAATTAAGATAATCATCTTAATGTTGGATTATCTGTAGATTTTTGTTACCTTTTTTAAACTTATGAAAATATTGATCGAGCTTAGACCCTTATAGATGATGGGTGACAAAAATGATTAATTGTATCCTACTTGTACGAGAGACTGTGAAGTTTTTATTCTAAAACAAGGAGTATTAGACTGTGTTGGCACATTTAAAAAAAAAATTAAGATCGGTTGATCTATTTTAAAGGTGTGACTATGGAGTAGACACTTAGTCACTTTTATTGTTTTCATTTGATTTTATTGATGAACTCATAACTTATGTTATGAGGTGACTATTTGGCTATGATATGATTCTCTGTTGGATGATATAATTAAATGTATTATATCTCATTATGGATTCTTAGTTCATACTAGTTGTTATGATAAGCTAAGGAAGTTTTGACTTATATGTAAGTATGATCAAGATTAGTATATGGACCTACTTGAATATTGATCCTATTATGACTGATTGTAATAGGAAGTAACTCTTTATGTTGTGTCATATTAAAGGTTATATAAGAATGTTATCTTGAGTTAAGAATTATATATTTCCTTAGTTTATATATGTTATATCTTATATATCTATTTTTTGCAAATGTGCATCAGGGAAATTGGAAGTTTCCAAGCATGACAACTATACCCCTATGTCGAAATTTTCAAGTTTTATCATTCATAGGCACCCCAGATCAAATCATAGTTTGGTTATCCCCTATTTGATGTAAAATTGGTCCCCTAGGTGATTTAGGAAATTCTATTCATTCCCCTAGGTGATTTTAGGAAGTTCTAAAAAGATGTTATCTTCTAGCAATATTGGGAAGGGATATCATTGGCCTTCCTAGGACTGGATCGGGCCCCTGGAATGGAACAAAAATGAAAAATTATATATGGAGGTGGATTAAAGACCTTAGAATATCAAGGAAATGATTTTGGAAGGTTTGGATAATTTTTGAAAGACTTGGAGCAGTTTGAGTAAAAACATGACACACAAGCCTAGGTAGTACATAGGCCTAAAACAATTGTTGGGCTTCAAAAGAAGATTCTGGGAGCTCTAGATGGAGTTAGAAGTAAAAATCCATATCCAAAAATATGATTCCAATACCTACATTATGGTGAAATAATATTTTTCACAACACCTTTGACGCATAGGATTTGCAGGTAGTTTTTATCAGGAATAAGTGGAGTCTCAAATCAAAATCTAGTTTTTTAGAGACCATATGGATGAATAAAAACATTATAACCCCACCATTGGATTTAAAATTACATTTCTAGTTAGAATCATATAACATTTCACCAATATATTCTACCAAGAGCTCAAGTTATCATCGTTCCAAGTTACCCTATCAAAGGTAGTTCAGGAGTTAGTCAATTTTTTGGGAGGACACGTGTCAGCACCAGGAGCCTAGTAGGATTTCATGTCCCCAAAGTCCCTAAGGTCAGGTACACAAACCCTTGAAAAATTCACCCAGCCCCCATGTGACCTCTGGGACCCTCATGTGACCTCCAGACTTGACAGTTCAACCCCAAGTGCATTTTTGGAGCATCCATTCCCTATCATAAGATCAAGTGCCACATGTTAGCTCCAGGACCACCACGGAAACAAATTTCCCTCATGTACCTGATTTCAGGGATATCATACATGGAAAAATTTCTCATCCCCTATGGTGAGTCTTTTTATTACTCACGTGACCGAATTTCAACCCTGGTGCATTTTTGGAGCATCCATTCCCTACCGTCGGATCAAGCACCACATGTCGGTGCAAGAGCACCATGGAAAATAATTTCCCTCATTTCCATAAGGTCAAGCACATCAAAAATGTAAAAATTTTCCCATCCCCTATGTGAATTCTTTTGGTCTCTCACGTGACTGACTTTTAGCCTCCATTGCTTTAAAGCAACTTTTTTCACCTTCATTCCCTGCCATCGGATCATGGCCATGTGTTGCCTTCTTTCTCACCATGGAATTTGATGTCCCACATGTCCTTGAGGTTAGGGAAATAAAAGATAAAAATTACACCTAACCCCAACTCAAAAATTTCTACTATTAGTTTTTTCTCATTGCTTCTTGTTGCTTCTCACTACAAGAAGAAAGTTACAGAGAACACCTCACTCCACCATTTCCAAAGCTTGAACCAAATCCATTACAACAAATTATCCTTCACTCCATGGTGGCACATAGGTCACAAAATGAAGATTGATCAAATCATGAAGAAATAATGAAGAACAGAGGAAAAGAAGTCTGAAAACTCCATTGCCATAAAACCAAGAATCAAACATATCTTACAAACTGTTGCATGGATTGACAAACTGTTTGTTGCTGAGTTATTATCTCTTGAAGGCCATTAAAAATCTTATTAAAACCTCAAATTTTTAGCAAGGAACATTCACAGTGAAGAAATCTCATTTCTGGCTCAATGAAGGAAAAATTGAATTTCCCGTCAAACCGTTTGTCGGATTGAAGAGAAATTTCTCCTAAAGCATAAGAAGCAAAAACCTATCACAATGGAATCAATTTCTTCATGAACGGATAAAAAAACAAGACCTGAAATTTTCAAGCTCCATTAATGGCTGCCATGACATAGTAATGGAAAAAATCAGTGAGCTACCTCTCCACTTCTCAGGGTTCTAGTGGGTGAAATCACGCAAAAATTGGAGGGAACGATCATTGAAAAATATAGTTTCACATGAACTAGTTTTCACACCATGAAGTCCCTATTTTTTAGGGATATAGAGGGCTATGCTATTTTTATAATTCTTGCCTCTTCTAAGAAATTATAAAATTCTTGAAGATCCAGTAGGATAAATCATCCGAAATTTAGAGGGAAGGATCTCCAAAAAATCTAGTTTCTCTCAAACTAGTTTTTGCACAATGAAGTCCCTAATTTTTAGGGATATGGAGGGCTGTGTTTTTTGTCATTATTCTTCCCCTGCCAATGAAAATATAATTTTCCCACTTATTCAGATGAAGGAATTAATTAAAATTCAAAGTTTGGAACCCTGGAATAAAACCCAAAATTTCAAGACCCATTTCGTCACAATTTAACATTTGTGGCGCACTTACTAAAAATAGCATGTCTCCTTGCATAGGGGTCTATTACTTTGGGTAAGCCACCATTTTAAGAGGATATAAAGAAGGTGATATACACAGAGGGAGCATCACAGAAAAGGTCATCAAAAAGGTCATCTCGGCTCATAATTCACACTTACTAAAAAATAATAAGTTACTCTTAAAGAGTAGTTTTGGCACAATGGGCCGTACAAGGATAATCATTTAGGGGGCATCATTGTTTAGGATCATTCTAATCATCTTTCATAGGGAATACAAGATCCATCTTAGTTCATTCAAATTTGCTAGCATTCGTGAGCTAATTGGAAGGAGTTCGAAGATTGAGAGTTTCATTGTATTTGGTGCTTTCCATTGACATGGATCAATGAGACTTCATCAAGAATGACATATCCTCTTCTTCTTCTCACTCTCTTTCTCTCTCCTCTCTCCCCCAAATTTCTCTCTCTTCACAAATTTCTAATTTTACATTGGGGTTTCACTTTTTCATGTCTTAATGTTCATAATGTAATAAGTCACCTTTATGTTATAAAAAGGGACTTAAAAGTTTCCTAAGAAGTTGAAAAGTTTTAAGTTGTGTGAGGACATATGAAAATCCATTGGGGGGTATAAGTCACCTCCCATTATATAAATTATAACATAATTCCTATTTCAAGGGGTTGGAAATTGATCTTGTAAACTCACATGTGCATTGTACTTAGAGAAAACAAACGAGATAGACATTTTATTCTACTTTCCTTCATTCTCAAATTTCTTCCATTCCCACATTATGTACAACTTATTTTTAAGAATCAATACAAGAAAAAGGATTTTGTAACCTCTTTGATGAGGATATTTTAGAAACTTTGAGTTCACAATCTTATCTCGTCTTGTTTCCATTTGTAGGGTTGTTTCTTCTCATAAATGTATGTGTTGAAGTTTCTAACTAGTGTGTGCGGGAATCGATTTCCTACCGTAACATCCATTCCCCTATGTTATTTCTCACTCCCCTTTCCCTCTTTATAGAAAAATTCCTCCCTAGTAATAAATTACTAGCTTTGTTGCAGGGTCAGTGGAGTGCCCCTATTGGATCCCGGTCGAAAGGCCACCACAGAAATCCACTTTTACTCACGCATGTATATATGGAAGCTACACCAATTAAGTAAAGGGACTTCGATTCCCAGAGTGTTGGTAATAAATCCAAAAGTTTGTCCACCCAACAAATTTTATGACCAAAAATATATTATAAATACGAGTAATGAACTTCTACCTTAATAAGGTATTGATGGATTGGTATATGATAGATTGTTTAATGAAGTTGTGTTCTATGGACTTCAAATAGATTGAATATAATACTACAAAGTGATATAAGTATGGGCTTATATGACTGTAATATCAATATTCAGACTTTAGCACTACCTAAGTTTAGTGTGATTTGTTGTGTTGATTGGATTAGAATAATGAAACTATTGTTATATAAGTATGGGCTTATATGACTGTAGTATTATTATTCTAGTATTGGTACTTCTTGGATTGATTGTGATCCATTATGTTTGATTGGATTACTTATGTTGTCCTAATTAAATAATTTCCTGGAATCACTTGAATGATGTAATATGTTATCTTATCTTCTCTAGATGATGTTTTAAGATGTCTTGGTTGAATGTTCAAAATATTCATGTTATTTTTTAACCTTAGAATAATTTTAGTTAAAAGTAGCATTCCTTTTATGAAATTATTAGATAGAACATGATTTTCTAAAGATTTAGATTATATCATACCAATTTGTATGAACTGATAGATTCTAACAATCTTGCAGATGGACTTTGTGAAAGATGAAAGAAGAAAGACGTATAAAAAGTTGCATTTGTTCCATTGCTTAAATATAGTTGATTCAAATAAATGATTATTGTATTCATTTTTGTATGTACTTCGATTTGGAAATAAGAAAGTCATATGGCCCATTTATTGTAATTAATTTGAAAAGATGTTGATTTAATTGTTAGAAACATGAATGTTGATATTGAATTCGGAGTGAAATAAATTTGGTTCACTTTACTATTTTGTTTGAATGAAAGTGACTGATTAAAAAGTGTTGAACTTAGTTGTGATTTCATTTATAAAATAAAGGCAGTTTGCATTTATTACTACTATTATATTAAGCATAATGTATCAACTATTGAAGTACTATATGCCTTATATGATTAAATATAAATTATGAAATAAGTGAAGAGTGGTTGAATACCTAAGTAACTTATGTAATATGACAAGTTATATGGTTATTAGATTAAGTTTTTATAGCTTGAATGAAAGCAGATTTTGCTTGTCCATTATAAAGTGACTTGTGATGGTTGGACTCTTTATCTATATGATTGTCTATTTAAATAAAATAGCTGTGATAAATTAGTGATTATAATTTAGTTATAAATAAGGGGATTCCTATTGGATATAACTAAATTATAATTTTTAAGGGACAATTAATGGTATAAAGATGTTATGCTTTTGATTGGTGTGTTTTTTTGCATTGATAGGTTATGTTACTTTGTAAAAGTATGAAAACATACCTAAACACAATAGTTATGAATAGTTAAACTATTCCTAAGGGATTTTGTGTGAAAATTATAATGTATGATTTTTGTCCTACATTATATACAACTGAAACATGAACACGACACTTATATATTTAAATGGTAATTTGAATGCTAAAATGATTAATAATAATAAAGACTTAAATATGAAATCCTACACTTAAGTGAATAAAACATTACAATCCTTACATAAAGGAATATTCATTTTTGAACCCTAGTTAATCCTTAGGCATGACACCTAACGATGAGAATAATAAAGGGTGGGATTAACAAGATGTGAATTAAATGAATTAATGAACTTGTTAAGATATAATGTTTTGCTTTAGCACAACTCGATTGATGTCATGCAACATAGTTGTTTCTGCATAGTACCCATTTAATGACGTAATTAATTAATTGGCTACTATGGAGCAGACATTATGACATGATTATACACCTATCTCCCTTAAGCATTACTATTGTAAATTGTGGATCCAAGTCATTGTTATACACTAATTAGTGATAGCAATATGGCCTAGTGTCAATGTCATCTTATGCTTGACTATGGGTAATAAAGTTGATCTAAAAGGACACAATTTTATTTTGATGAGCTTGATTTCCCTTAGTCTCCTTAAGAAGATTATCAACACTATTCTATGTGAGCTAGCCCTACTTAGTATCTAACATAGACATGGAAGTGATTGACATAAGTCAAGATATTCTAATCTAGATAACAGTTTTGAGTGTGGTGAAATACATATTCCTTTCAATGAGTATGTCATCTAGGAATAAAATCATGACATACATGTCTTAAAACTTTGGCCAAAGTATCATAAGTTATTGATTGTGTTGTCTTGATTTCACCTAGACTAAAGATGCATGATATCAGATGGGTATCCATAACAGATACCCAGATAGGCTCTTTATATATTTACACTTGATTGACCCTTAATGGAATAAGGGAACTTATCCAAAATAAGCCCATGCTTGTTTTGGTTAACTTGCCTTCATTCTTCCCTCCTTTTGCTGCAAGTAGATTTTTGCAACTTTAAAGAACTCAAAAGTTCTTAGAGATGGTTTCATCAGATAGGATTTTTCTTCCCCTTTCTAGAAAGGTAAAGAAGTCCTCCTAACTCCTTGTATTTTTTGAGTTATGGTCTGACAGTGAGTTTGGAGGGAAAATTTGCCAAGGCGGACCCACGGGAAAAATTTTGGCACTTAGCCTTTTGGCTAAAGAACTCAAAGGGAAAATTTTGGCCCAAAAGCCCACAAGGAAATGAAATGATTCCATGTGTCAAGGTGGAGTGGTGGGTGTTGGTGGGAGAACTTCAAGTTTTTGGCTTTTGGTCAAAATGTGTCAGAGGAAAAATTAGGCCGTGCCTCCCCAACCAATCAGAAGCGGCACATGTCCACATCAGCAGTGGGAGTTGGCGCATCGAGAGGAGCTTAAATTTTTTTCCATAGTGGTGAAGGTGCAAAGGTAAAAACTTGAGCCACACCTCGGCACCGCATTAGAAGGTGCCACGTGTCCACATCAGTAGTGGAGTGGCAGACTGGCGGCGAAGGATTTTGGGAAATTTTCCCAATTTCACAAAAGGAGGAAAAAGGAAAGGTTGGGCCCACAGATCAACTAGAGGGTGCCACATGTCATCAGAGGAGTGGGGCATGGAAATTTTTGGAAAATTTTCCCAATTTGAAAAAATAGGGAAAATTTTCAAATTTCAACCTGCGAATGCTAATTTTACCCTAATTTTGCATGTTTTTCCCTAAATCTTCAGAGGGCCATATCTTTTGATCCAGAGCTCATATTTTCACATTTTTGGTATCATTGGAAAGATGTTGAAATTATCCACACGATGGACTATTCAATTTTGATTTTTGGTGGATTTTGGTGGGAGAAAAATGAAGAAATGTCTCTGGCATAGGAAAAAATGCAAAACTGACCCCCAACCACCAAAATTGATGAAGTATGGCGCTTGTTTCTTCTCCAAAGATGGCTAAATACATTGAAAAATGTATTTTTGAGGGTTAAATTTTTGTTTTAATGAATCTTGTTGGTGGTTGGAGATCTCAAATCAATTTTCCCGTGTTTTTCACCTTTTCTTTGTTATGCTTCATCATTAAAAGCCAGTTTTGGCTCATTTGTAAAGGGTTGGACGTTTTTGTTCTTGCAGACTCCCCTCTTCTCCTTGGCACATGAATTCATGGAGTTTCAAGCCTCTCATTGGAATTGCAATATGTTTTTTCCTCCTTTCCATTGTAATGCATCATATCAAAAACTGGGAATGATAAAGCATGCTCTGTGAATGAATTTTCAATCCTTTCTTGCGTTTATTGTTTCCTTCTGATCCTTCATTAAATTTTTGTAATTTTTGCATGTTCTAGTGTTACATTCTTATGATCTATGTCTATTTGCAAAAATTGAGGTCCATCACTCCTTTGGTGTATCCCTGTTTTTACTTATTTTTGTTTCCTTTTGCATCTTTTAACTCTGTCTCCTTGGAATCTAGAGTAGGATTTAACATTGAACCTCTGCAAAATTCATGCATACACCTAAAAAAAGGGGTAAGAACCAGATTTCTCTGGATATTTTTTTCACCTTATAAGGTCCCACACCTTAGAGAAAACTCAATGTTGTGCAATCACGCTAAATGATCCAATTCTTAACTACAGATCTAAAGGTCATTTAGGGGGTCGTATAAATTTACACTAACAGGAACCACAAGTATACTTAGTATATACATTGATATAAAGAAACATGAGAGATTGGTTTAATATTGAGTCATGAAAACTACATATGGTTTATTGTTGTGTGATGGATTAGATAAATGAATGTTTGTTCTAAATTATGTGAATTTAGAACAGTGAACATTATGATAAAAGAAATTCCTTGTTATTGAAGTATTAAAATGAGGATGTTACAACTTTTCTTTTTCCAATGTATGGAGGTGATGATTTGATCAAGCTTATTAATGCATTAATTGTCAAGTACTCTATCATCTCCGCCCTCTAACTATACCTCTAACTTTGGAAAACTGGAGTATCGGGTAACTAACTTAATCTTTCAACAATACCTTTTAACTTGCATGCCTTCGAAACTTGGTCGGTGAATGACCTATCCATAATTAAATAATACAAATATATAAACTATTGCAATAATCAGGTGAAGTTCCTATTCATTTTCATGGTTATCCTCAACAATACTCAACCCAAAATAACATCATGACCCAAGATTTACAAGCCTCGAATCGGTGACCGATTTCATGGTTATTCAATAATGTGGTATAAGTTTGTTGATATATAGGTATATTTCAAATGTAATTGAAATAATACCATGACCATTAATTTCACGCATATGATAAGTCTTGAAATCATCAATTTATGACATATCATTTTGAAATCACAACTAAGTTTCACGGGGTGTGACAACTTAGGTTTAGTTTTAAATATAACATATCACATATAGGTAAACATTTTTGAAATTATAGAATAAGTATTATTACACAAGGGTTAAAAGGTATCATATTAGGACACCGGTAGGATTAAAATTTGAGCCAATAGGAAAAATTGATTTCCTATTCTCATGGGGTTTTTTTCTCATTATAGGAGACCTTAGATAACTTAATTTTACATATTTTTATGAAATAAAACAAAAAAATTAAATAAATACAATTGTGAGTCTAAATTCATCAGTTAAAGAATTAAATTAAAAATAGGTATCCACAATTTTTCCAAGGACATAGGGATCGATACCAAAATCTAATGGGTCTATTCCCGATTAATAATCCTAATGTTAATGAAATAATTTACCATATAAAACAATCTATTGTATATGAAACCAAATAAATAGTTAAAAGATTAAATACATATCTAGAGGGGTGGTGAGAAAGTTTGTTGCTCAAGTAATTCCTAGGTGATACCCGAGATTCAACACCTCAAGTTATGGCCACATTATCACGAGGAAATATTTAATAAATAATCTTATTACCCTGGCTAGGAACCATCTTGGGTTATACTTCACGTACCCCAATTAGGAAACCCTCTAAAGTGCCCTCTCCAATGCCCACCACTTTCCTTCATTTGGAATCAAATAAAAATTACTTAAGTAGAAAATTTCCCTATCTCTATCAAATCCCCACACCATAGGTTTAAATAATTTTCCTCGGGTAGGTTTTTCAACCAACCCACCAGTTCATAATATACATTAGTATCTTTTAATTAATAGTCACCCATAAATGGGGTCCACTTTTAATCACATAATCCCTCTATTACAAATGAAATAGTTCGATAAGTATTCTCTTATCCCCCTATATTAAAGGGGTTCAAATATTCATACTCCGTTAATTCTTGAATAACTTTAGGACTTAAATTTTATGTCTTTTCCCTTGATCAAATAATTTTTGAATACATAATTTATTTATTTCATTTTGATTGATCACTAACTTCTAGAACTTAACTATTTTCCCTTAATAAAAAAACTTCTAGAACTTAATATTTTCTCAATGTGGGTAATTTTGCACATAACACAACTAGAAGGCAAACCAATAAGTTAAAAATATTCTCAAAAGATAAAATAGATAAAAAATGAGTGAGTAATATAATAAAGGCTCAAGGGTGCATGGGCGCTCCTATCTTGGATGTGTGCTAGTGTCTAGAGCCATAAAAGATAAATAAGTAAAACATTGACTGGGTTACATGGTGTGTAAGACCAAATTGAAAATAAGATACACATGAAAGAGGCCAAGGACAATCATCAATTACTACTTTTCTTTCTTAGGAATCATATAAATGTTAGTATGTGTTTAAGACTTATAAATGTACCCAAGAGTGTGATTTTGTGTCTACATTTACCCCCACTTTATGTTGTTGAGTGAATACTCGATAACATAAAGTAAATAGAATATTATTACTAACAACCATATAGAGTGTGTGGTGAAATATGTGTCGAGTGGACAAGTGAAGCATGGAATGAGTGCAAAAATGAAGCGTGGAAACTAGGAAGAGAAAGTGACCCTAGTCATGAAGCTTATGATTTTATTGTACCTATTGTTGTGCTTATTGTAGGATACTTCTTGTTGTTTATTAAGGACGTACCTTCAAAATAAGAACAAGGTAGTAGTAAAAGTCATGCATATAATAAATTAGAAAAATGTACATATGTAAAAGTGTGTAAAAGGAAAGTGTGCACCTGATGTAGAAGAGTGTAAAAGGATAGAAAAGTTTCCTGAAAATGTTATGTAGAAAGGCGAGCTTTTTGGGCGATCTCACACCAATAGGAATTTTTTAAGAAATTTAATGCCAAGTTCAATTTTTGGGTGACCTCACACCAAATGTGAGTTTTTGGGTGATTTCACACCAAATAGAAAGTGTTGGGGAGATAGGTATAGTGTTACTCTCCTTCCATGACTCTTCCTAATAAACACCATTGTAGATGGTGTGTCCCTATTTTTTCATGTTTTCCTGATTATTCGTGTTAGTTTTGAGTTGTACCAATTAAACTAAATATATGAGATAAATTGTATTTTGTTGTTGAAGGATGTTTCCTATAACTAGAAAATTTCTCTAAAGACTTATGTGAATTGTGCTAATATGAGAAACTAATTGTGTGTGCCCCCAAGACATTAGTGCTTAGGGGAGGACATAGGCACAAAAGAATTGGTGTTTGTTCCCTTCACTCTATGGTCTCGTAGAGATAAGCAAGTTAGGTTCTTAGCCAAATTAATGACAACGAGTAGTTTGTACTCATTGAACACCGACTCGGTTTCCCTATTAGGTGATGAAATCCCAATAGCTATCACTTTAGTAGGAGATTTTGATGCATGTTTGGTTTTGATATGATTTAGCTATGTGTGGGGGAAGAATTAATTGAATGCAATTAATTAACCTTCATAATTAAAGCTAAATGATCATGTAGTATGTAATGTTTATTTTAATCCCAAAAGAAATGATTAATTTCATTGAGGACAGACAACAAATATGCGGTGCAGAAAGAAAAAAGAAGGGAAAGGACTCACTTTGACAACACTTCCTTTTTAATTTTTTGTAATTTTTTTTTAATTTTACTTAGCAATATAGCAATCCAGTAAGAAAAAGTCCTCCAGAAATGGAAAACCTACTAGAAAGGGTTAGTAGAAAATAGAATATAGTAGAAAAAAATGTGTTAGAAGGCCAACTAAAAATTAATCGAAATAATTCGGAGAAATCATCCGTGATTAATCTGAATCACGATGATTCACCCGATCATTGGCAATTGACCAAATCACTAGTGATTATAGATCGAGAACACGTAGATGTGAAACATATGAAATTTGAATGAATAAAAAGGGGGAATTAAGCCCCACGAGACATGCCGAGAATGTTCAAAGATATTTTTACCTTTCTACTTGAATTAAAAAAGTGAAATAATAAAAAAACTGACCTCATAAGACACGAGGTTTAATGATACTTGTAGATGATGGATTTTGATTCTTGACATTGATAAAATTTATGCTCCATCCATAAGTGTGTACAAGCTCTTGTCCTATGAAAAAAATGTGCTCAAAGATACTAAACAAAATGGATTAGATAGATAGATAGGTGAGCTGCTTGGAAAAGGCCGATTTCGGGAATCCAAAGGGCTTCTTTGAAGGATTTCAACTCACTTTGTAAACAATTAATTAAATTGTAATTGATAAGTGATAAATTATAAACAAATACAAGATAGATAGATATAAGAATATTAGGTAAACATGAATAGAAATAAAGAGTGAATGGTAGGTCATGTTTGGCTTTGAATGCAGCCTAGGAAAATATGGATGCAACCTATGTGCATTTGAAATAATTGTACCGAGAAGTCTCATGAGTTTCTTGTTCATTGTCACGTAAGAATTAAATTTTATCTTCGATGTCTTGTTGATTTCAGAAAATAAGATTTTGTACAAGCTCAATTTATGGATGATGTTGAACTAATCCCAATAGAAATATTGATTGAATATTGGCATTGAGTGAATGCTTTTGATTTCATGTGGTTGAACACTAATTTCCATCTAATAATGAGCCATGCTTAAAATCATGTTAGAAGCAACATATTTGACAAAACAAATGAAATATACTTGATAAAAATTGATAAAAGTTGTTAAAAGGTAAAATTGACAAGAATTGCTTTGGCGATTGGGCGATCAATCGCCTTGCAAATCAAGTGATTTGTGATTGTTTAATGAAATTGAATATTTAAATTTTTTTCTTAATACTTCATATTAATGGATGAATTAAAATGATATCAAAGGGATGATAAATCATAAAAATAATACCTAGAAGTTGACATGGAGCTAAAAGAAGCCTCAAACCTCGCTAGAAAGTGATCTGGGTGATTGGTGCAATCTACAGGTGGAATGGTGAAAATTTTATCCACAAAAACCTTGAATGACTTAGAAAATTCTTGATGAAGATAGAAAACAATGAAAACCAGTATCTTTGATATTCAGGTATTAAGTGATGATGTGGAAGAAGTTGGAAAATAATATTGAAAGTAATAACCTAGGATTTGAAATTGATGATCTTGGAAAGAGGATGAATAACTTATATTTATAATCGTTTGGTGATTACCTAAATCACCAGTGATCTGGATTTCTCAAGATTTAAGGTGGAAATTTAATTTAAACCACTTCCAAATGAAGTTGTTTTGGTTTTCCTTGGGTAAATAGTTTTCTAAGTTGTTAGGGATGAGATGCGATGGTTAAGGGGGTTGTGAAATGGTTTGTCTTTATTTTAATTTTTATTTTAGGAATTTTCCAGGTGGTTGAATGGGATTTAACAGCTATAGAATGGACATTTACACGTGGTAAATATGATAAAAGGGTCATGAATTAGGATAAGGTGATTTTATGAGTGTAAATGATGAATTGGATAAATGAAAGATGAAGGGTGCAAATTTTAGGTATCTACATTTTCCCCTTTTTGTAAAGTACTTTGACGTAGGTAGAGTGCTAGACAAAAATAATTACAAGATGATTTGTATGGGTGATCCCACCTCAAAATGGGATGATGTAAGACAGTGTAAGGAACACCAATCTTATAGTTTGGTTGTATGATTTTTACATGTGTTTCATTTTAAGATGGTGCCCTAGTCCGGGGATAGTGAAACAAAGGTACTAGTATGGGGTATATTAATAGGGGAACCAAAGGGTTCAGCTCCTATAGATATATGATCTACAAAGGTATGTGAAAAATATGGGGAATTCAAGTGATGGAGGGAAAAGGGGTAGTCTCTTTTAGACATATGACATATCTTGAGATCATTTTGATTTAATAATGTTGATGATTATCCTCGCAGATGAACCGTCGAGTCATTAGATACCTTAGGTTGGTGGGATGTGCCCCTAAGGCAGCCTCTAGAATTTAAAGAAGTTTGCTCTTATTTGTGGGTTGAGATGAGGGTTAGAGAAAAATAAAACCTAACACAAAACTAACAGAAGTGATGCACCAAAAAATAATAATTTAATCAAGAATCCAACTACCTAAAGCAGGGAAAAGGTGAACAATGAAAAGGGTGGCTGAAATGCACCATAGGCCAAAGATAGACTCACATAGAAAACCACTTCAAACCCATTAACTAAATCTTCTAAAACCCGTAGTGAACATTATAAATATGCACATTATACCAATAGTTAAATAAAGGCTATTAGAGACGATAAAAACATGCAAAGGATGGACAAAATGCATCACAGGACATATTATATTCCTCCAAAATTATGCATAGTATAACAATCAACAAGTAAGAGGTAAGAATTCCATTACAAATCTTCAAGAAGAAGGCTTAGACTCCTAGTTAGTTCAACTAGCAAGGAAGAAATAGGGGTAGAGAAGAAACCTATAACATGCTTGACAATTGTTATATTCCTCCTTTGCATTTCAAGTGTTGACATGTGATTTTCTTGATAAAGATGTGTTCATTTGACTATTGAAGATCATGCTTGATATTGATAAATCATTTATGTTCTTAAAATAATTAGACTAAAATAGTATGGCTTTCAAGAATTCTTTTTCACTTTGGAAAGGTGAGTTACAATCTGGCTTTAAGAGTTACATACTTATCCCTTCTTTTGACTCATCCTTGGATCAATTTAAATGATCCAAGGAATGTTTTAAATCTTCTTCATAGACTGAATCGTAATTTGACATTCAATAGTTTTAGGGACATAGTAGAATGAACTTTATATGTTAGGAATTCCTTGGTCATATGTGAACATGTTTTCGTTCATCTGTATGTTTGTGCTCGGGTCTTTGGTGATTAATCTTGGCAGGATATTACAGACATAAACAAAATTAAATTTATTTCATGACAGAGGAGGAATTCAGAGTCCTAAAACCAAAGGATTATCCTAACAGTATCCTAAGCTAGGTAAGAACACCTATGTTCTAGCTACGTTTACTTATTTGGATTTCATTCTAATCTAAGCCTCTTATTCTATTTTGTTGGGTTGGCGTCCTAACCTAAGCTTTGTGCTAAATGAATATGGGAGAGATTACTAAAGTAATGCTAGGATATTTTAACTAATACCTAATACTAAATGGTTATGAATTTAATCTAACCTAAGGTGGGAATTACTATTGACAATGTCTTAAGACGTAAGGTGGTTATTGCTAGACTAACCTAAGTTTTATGGGATCCATCCTAAACTATTGAAAGGGAACCTAAGGGTCACATGTCTCTAAGGTGATGGTTCCAATGGCATTTAAGTGAGTTGATAGGGTTTAATGGATGGTGGTACTACCAGTTTTGGTAGGGGCTAGTTGACTTTGGTGGAGGCATACGTGGAAGCTCCACTAAAGATGGAATTGTATGTTTGGATGGAATTGGCATTCGCCAGTTTTAGGAGGTGGTGGCAAGGAAAGATAAGTGGGAAATTTGGAATTAATGGCATTGATGGGCCTCAGTTTTTGTGTGCAAACCATCTTGGAAACTTGGAAGGTGGGTTTGTAGGAGGTTATTTGGTTTTGCATGCATTGCAGATTTTTCTCTACATGGAGCTATCTGGTTCTTCGAACCAGTAGTTCGACCTTCACTTCAAAGCTATTTTTGGTTTCTATGGTCTATTTTTGATTGAAGGAAAGTATATGAGGCATAGGAAGAAAATATGTTTGATTGTTGATCTTTTGTGGAGGAGAAAAAGAGTTGGAAGCTCGGATGGAAGTCTCCTTTGATTTGGTAGAAGAACTATCAGGAATGATAGGCTCTACCCATTAAGATTTCATGCTTTCTTCTAAATGATTCATTAGAATAAATCTTCTCTTATGCTTATTAATATTTGCATGATTTGTTTGGTTAATTACTTGCATCCTTTTATGAATCTCTGTGAGTTTTGGATATGAATACATGGCAAAAATAATTTTGTTTTGGAAACTTTATCTCTGTGCAAGTTCAATGATAGCATTCATGTGATGCTTGTATGTGAAAATTGTCTCTGTAGCTCTATTTTTCATGTTGGAACTTGCATTCGAGGTTGTGTTTTGAATTGTCCCTCGTTGCATTATAGGGTTCTAAACTTTATGGGAACCTTGAGTTCTATTTGATCTTGTATTTGGGCTTCATGTTTTGATATAAACTTGTGTTGGAGCTTTGTGTTGTTTTGAACCAGTGTTTGGAAACTTATGCAATGCTAAGTTTTTTCTGGAAGTTCGTATTTGGCACTGTACTTGTATTTTATTACTTGTGAAGTTCTAAATTTTTGTGTGAAGCTTGTGTTCGACACTGTACTCATATTTGGTACTTGAGTGTTAAGAAATTTTAATTGAATCAACAAATTCAATTCTATTCGTAAACTGTCATGGGTTTTACTTGTATTAAATGTTTAAAGCTTATATTTCTTTTATTGAGCAACTTATTCACCAAAAACTTGGAGATAGTTTACCTGAGTTGTTTGGTAATCTCTTCAAGATTTTGAACTGGAAACATCTTGTTTAAATGAATGTGGTACTTCTATTTTTAGGATTGTATCATCTTCTCTGAGATGGTAATGGTGTGAGATTTGGGGGTGTTCTTTTCCCCTCTGTTTTGAGGAAACCCACGTTCTGGGTTGACTATTTTGTTTGAAGCAATGTCTCCTCTACCACAGTTATGAGGTTGTGAAAGTCTGGTTTTTATTTGTATTTCTATTTCAGTTGCATTGGAGATAAGAATGGGACATCTTTTGACTTAAACATTTTTGGGTTTCTTTCTCTCTCTTCAAATCCTTTAAAATAAGTTTTGGTCTCATTGGAAGGTTGAGTTATTACCCTTATACACTGAATTTATAAGGGAAGGATTACTTTCTCCATTCAATTATTTTATGTATAGTTATTTTTGAATCATGAACTACTTACTCTTCGTATTAAGTTTTTGAAGCATTTAAGAGTCTTGATCTTTGAGTTAGTGGATAATTCAAAACTTGTTAGCTTCTTGTTTTGGGATTCTATTCTTGTTGGATACAAGTGAATGAGTTCTCAAAGTTACTTTTAAATAGAGATAAAATATATATTCTCTTGGGATCAGTATGTTGCTTTTGTGATTGTAATGTGTTTTTTCATAAGAATTGAATTGAAATGGGAAATTCATTTATTAAGTTTAATGAAATGATTAATTATATGGGCCTTTCCTAATAGAGATCCCTTTTCTCTTTTGTTTAGATAAGGTCATTTACTAAACTCCTCTGCACTCGATTCTCTTAGGAGATGGCAATTTCCTTATGGTATGTTGGTCTACCTTGTTTGAATCATTTGTTGTAATGATGTAGGAAGATAGTAGCTAAGTTGGTCCTACTGATAAGTGAATGCATACTTGTTGATCGACTGTTGTTGACTAAGCCTTTTTTATTTAGATGGATAGGAGTAGGTTTTATCTCTTGTACTCTATCTTTTTGGGAGAAATCGAGTAGAGATTAAATTTTGTATGGGACTACTTTGATTTGTGAATGTTGGTTTTAGATATTTGAATGATAACTTATAACATGCAAAAGTAGAATTAGATTTATAGTTAGACTATTTTGATTCTCTATAACTTCTTGGATTGATATGGAATTTTTTTTAGATGTATATCTTAAATGTTGAATTTATAAGATTGTTATCCTTGAAAGGAAATAGTTAATTCATGTTATGAAGCTGATCTATTTTGTAGATGTTTTGATTTTGGGTATGGTACGTGATGGTTCTTGTTATTACATGATCAAGATTTTGATGAATCATTCTAAAATAAACCATGATGTAAACAATTCTTTTATCTTATAGAAAAGATAAATGTTGTATTCTATTAGGATAGAATTATGATAGAATGGAATGGTAAGATCTATTGTTTGTTTAAAGGTAATTTATAGGATCAATTAAACTTTAATTTTTAAGAAAGATGTTGTGGATTATATTTTTTTCTTCTATTAAAATTGGATCTAATTTATTATTGTACTTCTTTTTTGGTTGGTATCACTTATGCTTATTATATGATATATTAATTGTCTCATTAAAGCAAATTTGTTTTAATGAAACAATTATTGGAATGCAATTCATTTTAATGCTTAGTGCTTATCATCATCGGGTTCATTGAATTGACCCGTGCTCTAGCAATTTTTGCGAGATGGACATTATAAGTGATAAAAGAAGGAAAAAAACTTATATGATGCATTGGATGATATAAGTCGATTCTTTGTAAAGAATTCGATTCATTCTTTAGTTGTATTGAAAAAGAAAATTTGTATACTTTTAGAATGAAGGTTGTTGTTATGCATTACGCCTAAAGTGCATAGTCTTGTAAATATGTAATTTTATAATGATGAGTTGCATGAGTTGAGATTTACTTGCATTGGTTGTGTAAATTATCTAATTCTTTATAAAGGAGATGGAAGTTCTATCTAGTTGAGATTATTCATATTATTATATGCTTATCTGGTTATCCTTTGATAAGATGGATAAAGGGAATTAGTTCAATTTCCCTTATAATGATGCAGCTTGTTAAGTTGCATAAGATGATGTTTATTATCTAAACAATTTAACATAGTAATGTGATGCATAATGAACATGCAGTAAGAACTATGGATATTGTGAATGATAAACCCTAACACTTAATCATTTAGAGGAAGAATCTTCCTCTCTTAAATGAATGTAAACCAAAAAGGATTGGAGATATGATTGTAAATCATAGGACTTCATTTTGTATGAATTCTACTTTAGTTGGACCTATGTGGTTGTTAAACCTCCCTGAATGTTAAATTACATTATTTTGAAACTTATGATATTGCTGTCCTATTTTGGTTAACTACTTGTGAAACTAAGTAAACAAACATTAAAAGAAATCATGAGTTAAAGGAATTTCTTTAATATTTAATTTGATTCAAGTATAAAAGAAGAACTTAAGGAGTGTTGGATTAGGGTTTAGCATGGTTGATGTAATTAGTGTATTAATCTAAATTAATAACTTCCTTGGGGTATGTACATCTTGATGAAGTAGTTTCTATAGGATGTTGGCACATGCCAACCTGGAGGGATGTAACTTTGAGAAGACAAGGGTCTTCTCAAGGATACCACGTTGCAGATTGACATGTGGCTACACACTTATGTATTGATCATCTAGATCTACACACAAATAAGGACTTGAACTTAGTTTCTCTCTAGGTCAAGTTAGTGGCATGTTTAGGATAGGTGGTAGCTTTCAATGTCTCAGGGTACCTTGGCACATCCGGTTGACTTAGGTCAACCGAGTATGCCCATATACCCTAAGACATTATGAGCGTCTTCCTATAATAAATCATGTTTTTAATAAGAGTTAGGGTTAAGCCTTGGACAAGTGGTGACGATAGTCAGTAAAGACCATTCTAGATAACAGAGGAGTGAGGTGAAGGACATATTATGGAAGGACAAGTATGCCATCTAGGAATAGTGACATAAACAGTATGTTGAAAATCTTTGGCCAAATTATAGCAAGTCTTGGTTGTGTTGTCCTATGTCACCTAGTTTACAACAACGTGATGTCGGGAATATTGGTAACAAATATTCGAGATAGGTTCTTTAAATAGATCACTCAAGACTTGGAATAGGGTAAAAAAACCAATTATATGAAGTATACAATAAGTATTCAATACTTAAAGTTAACATAAATAGATCGGTAGATCACCGAGTTATGAAATGAATAGATCGGTGGATCACCGAGTCATTTACAGTTGCATATGGTTATCTATTATGAGATTTATTGGCATGGAATGTTTTTTCTAAATGATGCTTTATTTAGAATAGAGAACATTATGTAAAAAAATTCCTTGTTTCTAAAGTCTTAAAATGGGAATGTTACATCTTGGTATCGAGATGAAGGTTGCAGCTCTTGGACCTACCGTGTCCATAATCTAATGAAACTTAAATTTTCTTGTAACAAAAATGGTTATAACAAGAGGAAATGTTGTAAATAATCCTCGCCTAAGGAAGGAGTTGAAAATTTCTAGAAACTCAATGAGATCCTTACTACCCCTGTTGGACACAAGAGATCATTTAGATGTCTTTGGAACAACAAGTAATGAGTAATGAGGAAAATGAAGATGTTGAAAACAATAATCAGCTACCTCCTGGGGCAACACCAATATAGGTGTTAATAATAACAATGTGAACATACCGCTCATCCCGATAAGAAAAAGGCTAGGTTGGCGGTGAACTCACTAATGATATAAAAAGGATAAGTCCACCCAAGTTTTATGGAACCACATTAGGAGATGGGGCTGAGAATTGGCTTAGCGAAATGGAGAAGTAATTTGCAATAAGGAATTTCTCAAAAGAAACAAAGGCGATATGGGGAGCATATCATCTTTCCCATGAGGCATCTTCATGGTGGGACAGCCGTAAGGATGAGTTAAATATTGATGAAACTAATATCACATGGGATCAATTTAAAGGATACTTTAGGCAATGATGGTTGTTGTAAATTTACTATGATCAGAAAATGACTAAATTCTAGAACTTAGCTCAAGGAAAGCTAACTATAACTGAGTATTGGGAGCAGTTTACAAAAATCCTTAAGTATGTACCTTAGTACCAAACTGATGAGAAGTTCAAGATATGGAAATTCATCATGGGATTGAATCTCATTATAGGAGGAGAGGTGGATGTTCACAGCCCAACCACTATAGAAGGGGTTGTAGAAAAGGCCATAAGGTAGGAACAAAAATTAAAGGAAAATTCTGCTCATAAGGAGGAAGTAAGGAAGAAAATTCCCAACTCCTCTTCATCATCTCTTGCACCTAAGAAAGGACCATGGAAGAAGTTTAGTAATAAAAATAAGTTTTCAACTGATACTAATAAGAAAAGCAGCAACAAATAAGTCTACTGGAAATGCACGAAACAACTTTGTCAAGACTAATAATAACAGAAAGAAGTCCTATGGAGGTTAGAATGATAACTTTAAGGCTGGAAATAATTTTAAGCCTAAAAAGGGACCTGTAGGAGGCTGTTATAACTATGGAAAAGATCATTACGTAAATTAATTTCCTTTGAAAAAGGATGGTCGTAATTAGTAGCACAAGATACACGCTACTGATGGTGACAAGCGGGGATGAGAAAGCAGACCACACCCATAGAAGTTCCGAGTAAGTTATTCGGTTTACCTATAACTATTATTTTTGATACCAGAGCCACTGAATGTTTTATTTCTAGTAAATTAGCATCAAAACTAAAAAGAAAAGCTGGAAACATGAATAAAACATATAAATTGTATGATATGGAAACAATGTTGCTCATATAGTATGTCTTTCTAGAGCAGTCCTTGATTTACCTAAATTTTCCACTGAATTTGATCTTTATGTTACACCTTTGGGGTCTTATGATGTAATCATAGGTGTTAATTTGTTAGCAGAACATAAGGCTAAAGTGAACTATTTTGAAAAACACATTAGTTTTTTAAACAACCTACAGAAAACATCAGAGATTGAGGGTGTGAAATGTGAGATTTCTATTAGAAAACTGTCAGCTATGCAGCTTAAAAAGGCCAAAAATAAATGTTATACCTTATATGCGGTGAAAATTACGAAATAACTAAAGAAAACAGCAATGTCATGGAGCAACATCCGTTGTTACGAGACTTCAATGACGTATTATCGGAAGAATTTTCAGGTCTTCCACCCAAAAGGGAGTTTGATTTCACTATAGAGATCAATCATGGAACTGAAATGATTTCTAAGGCACCATCTTGAACGACTACTACAAAATTAGTAGAGCTTAAGGCTCAATTGCAAGAACTTTTGTCTAAATTTTTTATTAGACCAAGTGTTTCACCTTGGGGAGCACATGCAATTTTGTAAAAAAAAAAGAATAGAGCACTTAGATTGTGCATTGATTATAGAATGTTAAATAAAGCAATAATCAAGAATAGATACCCACTCCCTAGGATTGATGATTTATTTGATCAAATGCGTGGAGCATCGGTATATTCTAAGATATATCTTCAATCTAGATATCATCAATTGCGGATTAAGGATGAAGACATTCATAAAACAACTTTCAGAACAAGGTATGGACATTATGAGTTCATGATTTTACCTTTTGGATTAACAAATGCACCTATAGCATTTATGAATTTAATGAATAATATCTTTCAAGAATACTTGGACAAATTTGTTCTCGTATTCTTGGATGACATTCTCATATATTCTAAAAGTTTAGAGGAACACCATGAGAATTTGAAGATAGTTTTGGAAATATTAAGAAAGATACGGTTATTTGGTAAGATGTCTAAATGTTCTTTCTATAACACAAAAGTACACTATTTGGGACACATAATACATAAGAATGGAACTGCTTTAGATCATTATCGGGACCCTTTTATAGCTTCCAAATCTTAAAGGCATATAGGCACGCATAGCTAGAGGGAGCGCACAAGTGAAGGTGTGTAAGGCAGAATTCAAAAGGGCTGCTTAGTGAACTAAGGACACGAGCGCATGCGAAGAACAATGCAGAATTAGCCATTTTCGGCCTTTTGGACAGAACACATGAAGAACGTGTTTGATTTGGATAAGGTTCCAGCCTAGCGATAGGGTGTCCTGGAAGGAATATACCTTGCGATAGGAAGATCCAAAAAGATAATCATGACATGGAGAGGCATGCACCTAGGGTGACCCACACCTTGACACTTGGGACCAGATCTGAGGTTACAGAGGATTTTGTTAGAGCCCAGATGCCTATTTATACATGCACCCTTGGCAAAGAATAGAGACACAAGTGAGGTAGTGGAGCTCTGTAGAATTACAATGAGAACTGTGGGATAAATGGGTAGATGATTCTAGGAAGGATGTAATGGGGAAATGGGGAATGCAAATTTTATTTTGTGAGCATACATGTATGGATCCAGATATGGTGCATGACTTTGGTCTACCTCTCTATGATGCTTTGTAGTAAGACTATGAATGAATATGATAAGGTTACCACTATGTTTGTATTAAGATATCCTTCCTGTATTATCTGCATGTTTCTACTATGCTTTTGATCTTGTATGATCATGAACCTTACTTGAATGTTAGTCTAATTATGGATTTACAACTTCCTAGTTCTAGTTAATTTTGTTGTATGCTTTGTTTCTGTTATGACTGAAGGGGTGTAGAAGCCATTCTGAGCTCTATAGCTTTTCATGTCTGTTAAATCACTAAGTTAGAATCATGAATTATGCCTTCCACTAAACTCACATAAAAGAGAGACTCGGTTCCCTCTCACGCACCTCGGGTGAGTGCCTAGCACCCGTTGGGTGATAGGCCAACGTGCATGAGGTTCCCTTGTTCTTGGTGGGGTGAAAAAATGACTACATCTTAGTTCCACTCTACGGGACCTCTTTTCAAAGTTGTAGTGGAACATAATATACATCATGATCTATGTAAAAAGTGATGGCAGAGCACTTAACACTTGAGGTTTTGAAGATTGGTTTAAAATCACGGAGGATGAATTCACTCAGAGATTCAATACTAGACCTAGGTTTAACACGCGAAGATGGGTGGAGGACACTCTTTATCATGAGTTGTATGAAACCTTCTTCTATTGTTTCCTAGTAGAGTTATTTAAATGGCTCTCAGCTTATACATCTAGATCGAGGTGGTATTATAAGTCACACCCTTGGACCCAAGAAACATATTAGAACTTGCAAGATGTTGATCTAACATGGACCCGTGTTATAGATCATTGGTGGAAGGGAGTATTGACTAGCTACACTCTAGAATATGCCATTTCCATGTATTCCTATCTAGAAGTTGCTTGAGTTTGAGTTTTTACGGGAGCCCAGAGGATCATTTCTACGTGTTATCCCCCTTGCGATCAAAATCTTGATGGTAACCATGGGTTTAGAGGCATTTCCTATGGCTGGCTAAACCACTCTGAGAACTTGGTGAGGAATCTAAGTTGGGGAAAGATGGCTGATATAATGATTGAAAAGGAAAGGGAGGAGAGACGGCTCAAGTATAACGAAGTGCGTGAAAGGGAGATCGATAGATAGTGTAGGATTACAAGTGGGTTATGGAGCCAAACATGGTGGAAAGGAGTTGAGGTTCACACGGAGGATGTGGAACCCGAACAGTCTGTGGTACCCCATCTTGGTAAGTGCGGGAGAGAAAACCTTGCGGCTTCTGATGAGAGTCCATCGCATGGAGAAAGAAGAGTCGTAGGTGTGCATCGACCCCACCTAGTGACTCGAACCTTGCCTCTTAGTTTATTTGAATGAGGGAAAAGTACAATTGATTCATTTGATATCGAGTAAAAGCAACCGATCGACACCCAGAAGATACAACTTCTCATTTGGGAATTCTATGGCTTCACACACTATTCCATTATTTGGTGGAATGTTTGCACAAGGAACACATCTAGCTGGTTTTGGAAGCGTATTAGGAAGTGGTGGAGGAAATATGACTGAGATTGGCACTAGTTCAAAACTATCAGGTGCACAATTCAATGGAATGATGGGAGAATTTGGCACAACAAACATGGGCTTTGTACTTAACACAGGAGGATCTGGAGGTGGAAGTGGTGGAGCTAGTGGCTCAGGATCTAGTGGATCCAGTGGAGGAGGAAACACCAGAGGAAACCAAGGGACTAGATCGGGAGGACAAGGACCTCAGCCACCTCCTCAAGTATTTTTGAGATGTCTCTACACTTACCAGATTACAGTGGGAAAGAATATGCCATAGAGAATTTGCATAATTGTAAGTCGCTATGGCGCACAAAGGGATCATGACCCAAGAATGAAAGGCCAATCAATTTGCGATGACCTTGAAATGATGCATGCATAGTTGGTATAGAAATTATAACCCTTATCATACTGTTATGGATTATACCACACTGAGAAATGTGTTCTTGGAAGAGTTCCACATACTTGAGTTTGAACAGAAGAGCATCAACTCTCTCAAAGAAATCTAGTAGGGAATGGCAGAGAGCGTATGGGAATATGATGCATGCTTTAAAATTCTATCGTCTAAACTATCTTATGATATCCACCCTTCACAACATGCTCAGTGGTTTGTCGGAGGGTTGATCAAACCCTTTAGGAGGGATTTATCGCATAAAACATTCACATACCCATGTGAAGCATTGGAAGTTGCTTTATGTGCTTTGAGGTAGTTAGTAGTGTGACCTTTGACACCGGTGTTAGCCCATTTCTCAAGGCTCGATTGCTGCCATGGCTAAGAAGTTATAGAAATTATCTACCAAACACAGTTCCAGATATTCATGGTAGGATGTAGTGCATAGATTGTAATGTAGAAGGGCACACAAAGGATAATGGTGGGATATGTACTCAGAAGGCGGTATGTGCCATAGCAGTAAACTGTGAAATATGTCATAGGGACCATGATGCAAGTAGGTGCCCCCTATTACAGCACACGATCCAAAAAAATGTATCTTGTTAATGTAAGATATGTACCTCAACCACACATGACAAAAAGGATTATAGATTGATTGACCAGATTCATGAGGCAATCGATCTTGGTATGCGTCAGACTAGCATTACCAGTAGTTCCAAAGGAGATGAAAATTGGTATGAAGAGTGCAGAGATGGAGGCACACATGGAAGAGGGTTTCACGGAGGATTTCATGGTCGTGGTAACCGCAGAGGAAGAAGTGAGTTCCCACATGGAACGTGCTTTAATTATGGAGCCAAAAACCATGATAAGCACGAATGTCCAAATCTTCTACAATGCTCTGGTGTGGAAAAAACATTAGTATGAAGAGTTCCTAGAGTTATATAAACATATGAGTGAGTAGTATAAGAAGGATAAGGGAACCGCCATGGTAAGTATTAAGAAGGTGACACATAAAGGCTCCCACAAGTAATGCATGAATCAGAACTAGAGCCTGTTATGGTAACAACAAGGGTGGAGTCCGCGTGTGCAAGGGAAGCACCTAGGAAGAGACCTCTAGTTTCGAGGGAAGAAGTAGTACATGGGAATTATCCACATCTAGCTCACCAGAAAGAAGTCTACCAGGAAACCATGGACATAATTTGAAGCTTATAAGGGGAGATCCAATGCTTAAAAGAGAAAACTAGAAAAGATGAGCAAAGAAGACTAGTAGAAGCACCAAAGGATGACTTGGATGAGGTTAAGGAGGTGTGTAAACTACTGAGGCATGAGAATATTATTCCCCTACTAGGGGCATGGTTGAGGAAAAGGTGCGCAAAGGGGAAGAACATGAAAGGAAGATCCTACACGAAAACCTCCCACCTCACAGCCTTGATTATGACAAAGAAATCACTTTGAACACAGTAGTGGATGGATGGCTTCTTAGCAACATCCTCATTGACATAGGCATGAAGGTTAATGTTCTCACTCTTGATGTCTAGCATCAAATGGGAAGACCTACATTACAGCCATCTTCAAATGTGTTGTATATGGTAAACAAGAAAAAGAAAATGCCCATAGGTGTCTTGAAGGATGTGACCATTACCATTCAGGGGACTAAGTTCACTGGGGATTTTGAAGTCTTGGTGCTTGCCAAGGTAGATAATTTCCTAGCTTTACTTGGGCACCCATGGTGCTATAAGAATAATGCAAATCTCTAGTTTAACAAGGGGTACATAAGCTTTGAAAACAAGGAAGAGAGGGTGATTATACTGCTTGCTGATGGAAAGTCTATACCCTATATTGAACCCCTTGGAGAGGAGGTCCTTGATAGAATATATGTGCATTCCATAAGAGATCCAGAGACCATCCACCCTATAGAAGGAGTCATCCAGTTTGATGATGCTCAATCTATCAGTGATACTACCAGTATAGCATGTGATAATTAGGTACATGGGACTTATGAATTGATTGGGTGACATCTGAAAGGATCAGTGACCAAGGTAACCACGATGCATACAAAGGTTCGGTGCACGGGAGGAAAGGTAATAACCAAGTATTCTGGGGATGCATACCTTGAGGTCTTTTTGAGAGAAATGGAAGCTCACTAGAGGGAGGATGAGCAACGAGGTATGGTGAATTATGTTTTGATAGGCACATCAGCGAGGTAGGGGGCTGCGCATAGTGAAAACCTGTTGGAGTGGTGTGAAGTTAGAATTTCTCTCACTGTCTGATTCTTGAAGAGCAACATACCCACCAATATCAAGGATTACAATGGCAATGGACCTGCCTCTTCCCACATCTAGGTGTGTGAAAGGGTCTGGGGAGAAGGCACGGAAGCATTACCACCCTCCTTTGGGTACACAAGTTGTATTCGACACTACAAGGTTATGCACATGCTTGGTACATCCATTCTAAAACTCACCACCAAATGGGAAATTAGTAGGAATTAGCGGCTAAACCTGGTTAACACATTCGAGTACCAAATTACCATGCAACTGGTTGATGAGGCATTGTAAACTATCAAGTGCCTCACTCTAGGGGATTGCACCATGGTGGAAGATAGATTAGTAAACTTACTTGGTGGACCTAACTTGGAAGCGCGGTTTGAAGGGGAGGAACCAGAAGAGATATAATTTAAGTGCACATGTGCTGAGAAGGAGAAAGGAAAGATGGTATATGTTATTGATGGAGAGCCTAAATGTTGACCATTCGGTTGGGATGCCTAAATTAGTTGAAAGTGCAGATAAATGTGCACGTGCATATCATGAACCACTCAAAAGAAAGAAATTTAACATTGCCTCGGAGAAGTAGCCCAAGGAAGCTATCATTGGGGACTATTGGTCAGACAAGGAAGTATCAAAGATCATCGATCTCTTGCATGAATTTGAGGATTTATTCCCACACGGATACCATGAGTTGAAAGACATCCACCATTAATTAGGGGAAATGTGGATAAAGTTGAAATATGGTGTGTGCCCAAATGTCAGAAGAGGCCTTATAGGATGAATCCCAACATGCATGTAAGGGTTAAAGAAGATCTAGACAACATCATAGCATCCGGTATCATTGAGGCTATGGAGGAATCAGAATGGATAAGTCCAATGGTGATCAACATAAGGAAGGATGGGCGGATTAGGATATGTGTGGATTATAGGGAATTAAACGATGTCTCAGATCATTGATCCTTTTCCCACCACCTTCATCGAAGAGATTTTGGAAGGAGTTTCTGGGCACGAGGTCTATTCCTTTACGGATGGGTTCTTGGAATATCACCAAGTAAGGATTGCCAGGGAAGACCAGGAAAAGACAACTTTCTCCACCGATTGGGGAAGCTTTGCATACATAGTCATGCCCTTTGGATTGAAGAATGTGCCCACTATATTTTTGTGCATAGTGGTACAAGTATTTAAGGACTTCATCAACAAGTTCCTTCAAGTATATTTGGATGATTGGATGGTGTAGGGATTGGTAGGGGACCATTGTGATAACTTGAGATTGATGTTTGAAAGATTTCAATAGTTGGGGATCTCCCTTAACATCAAGAAATGTGTTTTTACAACCCCTCTTGGAACATTTTTGGGGCATATCATATGCAAAGAGGGCTTATTGGTGGATCCCTGTGAAATTTGTAGTTATTGTGGGGATCGGGAAGCCCAACAACCAAAGTGTTGTGTGTGGATTTCTTGGAAACACTTTGGGTACTACAAAAAGTTCATTAAGGGATACGCCAAGATTGCCGCGCCTTTGGAAATATTTCTCAGACATAAGAGTGCCTTTCTATGGGGAGAGGCACAACAAAGGGAATTTAACACTCTAAAAAAAGGCTTATCACCGCACCTATTCTATGATTCCCATCCCGGGATAAACCTTTCCATGTCCACGTGGATGTCTTTAGTACAAAGCAATGGGAGTCGTTCTTGCTCAACTAGGAGAGGGATTATTGATCATTCCTTGTGTTTTGCAAGTAGAAAGTTGACACCAGCAAGCAATGCACTATACAATAACCGAGCATGAGGCATTGTCAATGATCTACGCGCTCCAAAAATTTAGGCAATATCTACGGGTGACTCCTTCACATTCTACACCGATCATATGGCCTTGAAGTATCTAGTAAACAAAGTAGTGTTGTAAGGGCGCATATGTTGGGTACTTTCAAAGTGGTGGTAAAACCAGAAAGAACAATTGTGGGATAGATCATTTATCAAGGATTGATTCGGGAGAGGACGTGCAAAGTATCGAGGAAACCATGTCGGACGCGCAACTATTCAGGTTGTGGTGTGTGCCCTCGAGCTAGAAGACATTACAGTTTTTCTTAAGGAAGGTGTGGCACCGAAGGGATGAATGCCCTTTGGAAAGAAAAAGGTTATCCATACACGTCGTGCCCTTCATGTTGATCAATGGGGATTTGTATAAAATGGGTTGTGATGAGGTTTTGCACTGCGGTGTGTATTAGAACATCAATGCGTGGCCATAATAGAAGAAGCCCATACGGGATTGTTGGAGTTTTGCAAGGCCTATGACCACTTTGTCGGCACCTTGGAAAACCTAGAAGAAGGGATGAGATTCCCTTACACCCCATCGCTAGAACGGAACCTTTTAAAAAATGGGAAATAGATTTTGTCGAACCATTCTCACCACTACATGAAGGACTAACTCACGGTATGTCATTACTGATCGATTATCCGACAAGGTGGGAAAACATTATCGTAGGTATGGGTTCCCATTAAGTTTAACAAGTGACAGGGCACTCACTTCTTAAATGAAACCGTCGAGGATTATATCGATAGAATTCATGGTAGCCCATCACAAGACTACCCCTTATCACCCTCGAGCAAATGGGACTGCAGAGTCATTCAAAAAAATCCTTAGTCACACATTGAATAATATATGTGATGTGGGTAGGAAGGATTAGGATGACAAGGTATCAACAGATTATTTGGGCATACATAACAACGTATAAAATATTGAACAAGGCCACACCATTTCAACTGGTGTTTGGCATGGAAGCAGTTTTGCTGGTAGAATTCATATTACCATCCTCGCGTATAGTGCACGCATGAGGTTGGACTACGAGAAAGTGTTGGAAGAAAGAATTGATGATTGATAAATTTGGATGAAAGGCGCTCACTTTGAGGTATAAAGGTTTGCACTTTAATAATGAAGGAATCTTACGATTTGAAAATAGACTATATGTACCTTTGCTTAAATGATTCGAGAAAGAAATTGTTAGCATAATTTCACAATTCACCTTTTTCGGACACCCTGGTATTACAAAGATGCTTGCTAATATAAAACAACAATATTTCTAGAAGGGAATGAAAAATGATGTTATAGATTTTGTGACACATTGCCTTGAATGTCAAAATGTTAAAGCAGAACATATGCACCCAAGCAATTTATTGTATCCTCATAGTATACCGTAGTACAAATGGTAAGTGATAAGCATGGAATTTTTCAAGGGTTTCCTATGTTAAGAAATAAACATGATGTTATTTTAGTAGTTGTCGATAAAATAAAAAGGTAGCACATTTTATTGTGGGTAATTTGAAGGATGATTCTCCTATGTTAGCTAAAATATTTATACACGAAATTTTCAGATTACATGGAGTACCTGAATTAATCATATCCGATAGAGATCCTAGAATGACATCAAGGTTTTGGAAAATGCTTAATACAGCTCTAGGAACTAAGTTGAACTTTAGTTCTACATATCATCTGAAAATGGATGGACAGACTGAAAGAGTTAATCAAGTTTTGGAAGATATGTTACGAATGTATCAGTATGGACCAGCAGCAAAGATAAGTGGGAAGAGTACCTTCCACTAGTTGAGTTTGCATATAATAACGCATATCATGCCTCTCTTAAGATGACACCTTTTGAAGCATTATACGAAAGAAAATGTTGAAACCCAGTTAGTTGGGACAACATTGAGGATAGAGAGGTAATTGGACCTGAAATTCTTACTGAAATGGAACAATTTAAAATGATTCATGAACGCTTGAAACAAGTAGCGAGATAGACAAAAGAGTTATTTTGATTTAAAGAGGGTAGACAAGAAATTTGAACCTGGTGAGAAATTCTTTCTTCAAGTTAAACAAAAAAAAAGAGCTCTATAAATTTTGGCAAGGCTATTAAGTTATCACCTTGTTATGTGGGACCTTTTGAGATAGTTGAAGTGATCAACCCTGTAGCTTATCATTTAGCATTACCTCCTGCTTTGTCATGAATGCATGATTTTTTCCATATTTATTTTCTTAAGAAATACTTTTCTTATTTATCACATGTGTTAAAATAGAATTCCTTGTAGGTCCAAGACCCAGGAATAATCATGGTTAAACCCATACGAGTGTTGGAAACTCATCAGTTACATTTAAGAAATCATGAAATAAGTCAATGTAAGGTCCAGTGGGACCAATTTAATGAAGAAAGTGCAACTTGGGAAAACCTTGAGGATATGAAAACTACTTTTCCATATCTATTTGAATAAAATTGATTCTATTGACTGATAAAAATTGTGATTTTATCTCTATATTACAATAAGTATGTCGGTTTTGGGCTAGATATTTATTTGTTTTGAATAAACAACTATGTAATGTTGATTCCTGGAACTTTAAAATTCTTATATGTTTTTTACATATGATAAGAAAAGTGAATAAGTTGATTTTCCTAGATGCAAATTATGAAAGTGAGGTAATCATTGGGACGATGATTCTTTTTAGGAGGGAATCATGTAACACACTTGACAATTGTTATATTCCTCCTTTGCATTTCAAGTGTTGACATATGATTTTCTTGGTAAAGATGTGTTCTTTTGACTGTTGAAGATCATGCTTGACATGGATAAATCATGCTTTCAAGAATTCATTTTCTTTTTGGAAAGGTGAGTTACAATATGGCTTTAAGAGTCAGTAGACTTACCCCTTCTTGAATCATCCTTAGATCAATTTCAATGATCTAAGGAATGTTTTAAATCTTCTTCATAGACTAAATGGTAAATTGAAATTCAGTATTTTGAGGGACATAACGGACTGAACTTTGTATGTTACGAATTCCTTGGTCTTATGTGAACGTGTTTTCGTTCAGCTGTATGTTTTTGCTCGGGTCTTTGGTGATTGATCTTGGCAGGACATTATGGACGTAAACAAAATTCAATTTATTTCATGACAGAGGAGGAATTTGGAGTCCTAAAACCAAATGATTATCCTAATAGTATCCTAAGCTAGGTAAGAACACCTATGTTCTAGCTACATCTACTTATTTGGATTTCATTCTAATCTAAGCCTCTTATTCTATTTTTTTGGGTTGGCATCCTAACCTAAGCTTTGTGCTAAATGAATATGGGAGAGATTACTAAAGTAATGCTAGGCTATTTTAACTAATACCTAATACTAAATGGTTATGAATTTAATCCAACCTAAGCTAGGAATTACTATTGAAAATGTCTTAAGACGTAAGGTGGTTATTGCTAGACTAACCTAAGTTTTATGTAATCCATCCTAAACTATTAAAAGGGAACCTAAGGGTCACATGTTTCTAATTCGATGGTTCTAATGACATTTAAGTGAGTTGATAGGGTTTAATGGATGGTGGTACTACTAGTTTTGGTAGGGGCTAGTTGACTTTGGTGGAGGTATACGTGGAAGCTCCACTAAAGATGGAATTGGCATTTGCTAGTTTTAGGAGGCAGTGGAAAGGAAAGATAAGCAGGAAATTTGGAATTAATGGCATTGATGGGTCACGGTTTTTGTGTGCAAACTATCTTGGAAACTTGGAAGGTGGGTTTGTAGGAGGTTATTTGGTTTTGCATGCATTGCAGATTTTCTCTGCATGGAGCTATCTAGTTCTTTGAACCAGCAGTTCGACCTTCACTTCAAAGCTATTTTTGGTTTCTATGGTCTATTTTTATCGAAGGAAAGTATATGAGGCATAGGAAGAAAAGATGTTTGATTGTTGATCTTTCATGGAGGAGAAAAAGAGTTGGAAGCTCAACTGGAAGTCTCCTTTGATTTGGTAGAAGCACTATCAGGCATGATAGGCTCTACCCATTAAGATTTCATGCTTTCTTCTAAATGATTCATTAGAATAACTCTACTCTTATGCTTATTAATATTTGCATGATTTTTTTGGTTGATTACTTGCATGATTTTATGAATCTATGTGATTTTTGGATATGAATACATGGAAAAAATAATGTTATTTTGGAAAATTTATATTTTTGCAAGTTCAATGATAGCATGCATGTGATGATTGTATGTGAAACTTGTCTCTGTAGCTTTGTTTTTCATGTTGGAACTTGCATTCGAGGTTGTTGTGTTTTGAACAGGCCTTCGTTGCATTATAGGGTTCTAAAATTTATGGGAACCTTGAGTTTTGTTTGATCTTGTATTTGGGCTTCGTGTTTTGATATAAAATTGTGTTGGAGCTTCGTGTTGTTCTGAACTAGTGTTTGGAAAATTATGCAACATTGAACTATTGCTTGAAGTTTGTATTTGGCATTGTACTTGTATTTTATTACTTGTGAAGTTTTGAACTTTTGTGTGAAGCTTGTGTTCGACACTGTACTCATATTTGGTACTTGAGTGTTAAGAACTTTTAATTGAATCGACGAATTCAATTATGTTCTAGTATTTTTGTGTTGGGTTTTACTTGTATTAAAATTTTAAATCTTATAATTCTTTTATTGAGCAACTTACTCACAAGAAAACTGGGAGATAGTTTGGATGAGTTGTTTGGTAATCTCTTCAAGATTTTGAACTGGAAATGTCTTGTTTAAATAAATGTGGTACTTATATTTTTATGACTGTATCGTCTTCTCTGAGATGGTAATGGTGTGAGATTTGGGGGTGTTACTTTTCCCTTTATTTTGAGGAAACCCGTGTTCTGGGTTGACTATTTTGTTTGAAGCAATGTCTCCTCTACCATAGTTATGAGGTTGTAAAAGTCTGGTTTTGGATTTTTGTTTCAGTTGCATTAGATATAAGAATGAGACATCTTCTGACTTAAATGTTTATGGGTTTCTTGCTCTCTCTTCAGATCCTTTAAAATAAGTTTTGGGTCTCATTGGAAGGTTGAGTTATTACCCTTATACACTGAATTTATAAGGGAAGGATTACTTTCTCCATTCAATTGTTTTGTGTATAGTTTTTTTTGAATCACGAACTACTTACTCTTCATATTAAGTTGTTGAAGAAATTAAGAGTCTTCAGTCTTTGAGTTCGTGGATAATTCTAAACTTGTTAGCTTCTTTGTTTCAGGATTCTATTCTTGTTGGATACAGTGAATGAGTTCTTGGGTTACTTTTAAAGAGAGAAAATATATATTCTCTTGGGATCAAGTATGTTATTTTTGTGATTGTAATGTGTTTTCCATTCTAAATTGAATTCAAATAGGAAATTCATTTGTTAAGTTTAATGAAATGATTAATTATATGGACCTTTCCTAATAGTGATCCCTTTTATCCGTTGTTAGGATATGTTAATTTCCTGAACTCCTCTATACTTGATTCTCTTATGAGATGGTGATTTCCTTATGGTATGTTGGTCTACCTTGTTCAAATCATTTTTTATAATGATGTAGAAATATAGTAGCTAAGTCGGTTGTCTTTGATAAGTGAATGCATACTTGTTGATCGAATGTTGTTGACTAAGCCTTGCTTTATTTGAATGGATAAGAGTAGGTTTTATCTCTTGTACTCTATCTTTTGGGAGAACCCGAGTAGAGATTAACTTCTCGTATGGGACTACTTTTATTTGTGAATGTTGGTTTCAGATCTTTCAATGATAACTTATAACATGCAAAAGTAGAATTAGATTTGTAGTTAGACTGTTTTTATTCTCTCAGACTTCTTGGATTGATATGAAATTCTGTTTAGATGTATATCTTAAATGTTGAATTTATATGATTGTTATCCTTGAAAGGAAATAGTTAATTCATGTTATGAACCCGATCAATTTTTAGATGTTTTAGGTTTGGGTATGGTACGTAATGATTCTTCTTTTTATTTTCTTAAGGTTTAGATGAATCATCCTAAAATGAACCATGTTGTAAACACTTCTTTTGTCTTATAGAAAAGATAAATGTTTGATTCTATTAGGATAGAACTATGATATAATGGAATGGTAAGATCTATTGTTTGTTTAAAGGTAATTGATAGGATCAATTAAACTTTAATTTTTAAGATAGATGTTGTGGATTATATTTTCTCTTCTCTTAAAAGTGGATCTAGATTTATTAATGCACTTATTTTTGGTTGGTATCACGTATGCTTATTATATGATATATTAATTGTCTCATTAAATAAGAGTTGTTTTAATGAAAGAATTAGTGGAATGCACTTCATTTTAAAGCTTAGTGCTTATCATGCTTAGTTCATTGAATGACCCATGCTAGAAATATATGTAGATGGACATCATAAGTGATAAAGAAGGAAAAAAACTTATATGATGCATTGGCTAATATAAGTCTGATTATTTGTAAAGAATTATGATTCATTCTTTACTTGTATTGAAAAATAAAAGTTGTATACTTTTAGAATGAAGGTTGTTGTTATGCAAAGACTCCTAAACTGTATAGTCTTGTAAATATATAAGTTTATAATGATGAATTGTGAGTTGAGATTTACTTTCATTGGTTGTGTAAATTATCTCATACTTTATAAAGGAAATGGAAGTTCTATCTAGTTGAGATTCTTCATATTATTATATGCTTATCTGGTTATCTTTTGATAAGATGGATAAAGGGAATTAGTTCAATTTCCTTATAATGATGTAGCTTGATAAGTTGCATAAGATGATGTTTATTATCTAAACAATTTAACATAGTAATGTGATGTGTAATGAACATGTAGTAAGAACTATGGATATTGTGAATGATAAAACCTAACACTTAACCATTTAGAGGAAGAATCTTTCTCTCTTAAATGAATGTAAACCAAAAGGATTGGAGATATGATTATAAATCATAGGACTTCATTATGTATGAAGTCTAATTTAGTTAGACCTATGTGGTTGTTAAACATCCCGAATGGTAAATTACATTATTTTGAAACTTATGATATTGCTGTCCTATTTTGGTTAACTACTTGTCAAACTAAGTGCACAAACATTAAAATAAATCATGAGTTAAAGGAAGTTATTTAATATTTAATTTGATTCAAGTATAAAAGAAGAACTTAAGGAGTGTTGGATTAGGGTTTAGCATGGTTGATGTAATCGATGTATTAATCCAAATTAATAATTTATTAATAATCTCCTTGGGGTATGTACATCTCGATGAGTTAGGTTCTCAGAGGATGTTGGCACACGCTAACTATAGGGCTATACCTTTGAGAAGAGAAGGGTATTCTCAAGGATATCGTGGTGCAGCTTGACATGTGGCAACACCCTTCTGCATTGATCATCTAGATCTACACACAAATAAGGAATTGAACTTAGTTTCTCTCTAGGTCAAGTTAGTGGCATGTTTAGGATAGGTGGTAGCTTTCAATGGCTCAAGGTACCTTGGCACATCTCTGGTGACTTAGGTCAACCGAGTATGCCCATATACCCTAAGACATTGTGAGTGTCTTCCTATAATAAATCATGTTTCTAACCAGAGCTAGGGTTAAACCTTAGACAAGTGGACTGATGGTAGTCAGTAAAGACCATTCTAGATAATAGAGGAGTGAGGTGAAGGACATATTCTGGAATGATGATTATGTCATCTAGGAATAGTGACATAAAAAGTATGTTGAAAATCTTTGGCCAAAGTATCGCAAAGATCCTGGTTGGATTGTCCTATGTCACCTAGTTTAAAGAAACATGATGTCGATGAATATTGGTAACAAATATTTAGATAGGTTCTTTAAATAGATCACTCAAGACCCATAATAGGGTAGGAAAATAAAGTATATGAAGAATACAATAAGTATCAAATACTTAAAGTTAACATAAATAGATCAAGTAGATCACCGAGTTATTAAATGAATAGATCGATGGATCACCGAGTCATTTATAGCTAAATATGGTTATCTCTTATGAGATTGATTGGCATGGAATGTGTGTTCTAAATGATGTTTTATTTAGAACAAAGAACATTATGTAAAAAAATTCCTTGTTTCTAAAGTCGTAAAATAGGAATGTTACAAAACCTAACTAACTCCTTTTTCTTTTATATGAGACCCAGATT
This sequence comes from Taxus wallichiana var. yunnanensis, assembly GCA_018340775.1. Lineage (NCBI taxonomy): Eukaryota > Viridiplantae > Streptophyta > Pinopsida > Cupressales > Taxaceae > Taxus > Taxus wallichiana. The sequence continues at coordinate 765,401,879 of CM031242.1, read as the reverse complement.
ACAATATATAGAATGAAAAAGAGAGAAGATTCTAATCCCAAAATTGTTTTTTCAACCACTTGTAAGATGCAATAAATGAGTGCAATCAATGACACCTTGCTTGTAAAAGACTCCTCCTTCTGTCCCATGACCTATAGTAGTGAAATAATGATGGCCATGCTCATTAAATGCATTTCCCAACCACTTTCCAACTATCTCTTTGAACTAGGCTCATTTTCCTTAAAAATCACCATCAAAGCTTCATCAGTTTCTATATTTCTTGATTGTTGTGTGGCATCATTGGTTTATTAGAGCTGGATATTTTTCTTTTATTTTCACCCACCTACCTTTACTAAAAATAATAAATCTGGTTTGGTGGTGTATAGAATGTTGAAAGCTTTCTAAAAATTCCAAATTTTTTAAAATTAGAGTTCTTGATCAAAATTTATGCTTGTTTGAACTTCGTGGTCATGCATTCCACGCAGCTCTCACAATCTTTAAAAATATCTGACAATTTAAAATTCCTTTTGGGGTTCATGATTAATCCTACATTGAATTAATCTTCTTCCAATATTTTTCAACCTACTTTGGGTTGAGATTCTATCTGTGCTAAGCTCCACGTGGAGGCCAAGCACATCTCTAGGGTCTCTGATTTTCTTGCACCTTTTGAAAGTGCACCGATTTGACAAGTGGCACATTCTACGGCTCCTTTTTCTTTTCTTAAGTTTACTCACTCCGAGATTCATTTTTTCACCATGATCTAGATAACTCTTCACTTATATTGCCGAGGGCTTGATTCTTTTAAATTTTCTCCAAAAATCTCAGAGCTATCTTGATAAATCAAAAGAAATTTGTTTGTTATCTAATTTCAGGTGGGTAGTGGAGGAAATTTGATATCAATTCTAATGACTCACGGGGGCCATTATCCCGCTAATCGGTACGAACCCACTATTTACATCTATCCATTGGGCATGGAGTCTACATCATCATCATGAGCTGATTTGAACCTTGATTCCATAGTATTTGAAGTGTCGTTTCTTACTTCTGTAGCTACTAGCTGATCCTTGTACTTTTAAACTCTCATAAGGAAACTCTAAAAAAATTGTGAGAGTAGAAAAAAATTAGCATCAATTTCACTCATTCTCACATTTGTGATTATGAGGTTGAAGGATGGAATGGATCTATCTTTCTATCTTACAGAGGTGTAGAGGCTTTCTGTAATTCATTCTGGAGAGAGTCAACAAGGTTACCTCCTTAGGTGAGTTTAGCTTCCTTGCATTTGTTTTATTTGAATTTTACAATTGTTACAGAAACCGTGAGTCTCCCTGCTGTAAATATTAAAGGACCTAGTGCATTGTACCTCCAGAGAAATAAAATCAAAGCTATATACAAATATTAAATCATACATGCCTCAAGTAAGAAATGCAGAGTGTGCAAAAGCACTGATTCTGGTGAAAGAAATTCTACTCCTACTCCTACTCCTACTCCTACCATTGCTTTATTTTATGATGTTGGGTTTATGAGCACATATCCATTTCTCGTTCACAAGATTTTCCATGGGGGATAGAAGATGGGCATGCATGCTTCATGAGATGGAGACAAGATATGTTTACGTTGAAGAGGAAGAGGATGGTGAGTTATTATAGAGATATGTTGAGTGGATTACAGATTGGAGATATTATATGGAGGCCATACTTGGATTTTCACGAGTGGCCTAAGTATGAGCACGAGCTTGGTAGGAATTAACAACATACATCGGTATTGGAAAGGATAGGGTGTGAGTATGGGATGGTTTGATTCATCCATGTTATATGGTAGTTTGGATTAGTACATGATGTGCCCGAGGATTAGATGTAGTATTGATGGGAGGAGGGGGATACGAGATACTCCCAAGGCAGCCATGGGAAGATATTACATGATTTTAGGGTTATACCTAAGTATGGATCTTAGTGGACTCGATAATTTAGAGATTTTGAGAGGACTCAAGTGGTGTATAGAGTGAGGAGAGTATGTTCTCGAGTTTAGGGAGCCATGAAGACTATTCATATTAGTAATGATGAGGGTAAAGAGGATTAGGATTTATATAGGGATTTTGTAGTTATAGTGGTAGATTAGATAGCTGAGAAGGCCGGGACAGAGGTAGAGAGAGCTAGTGTTAGGAGAGAGCGAGAGAGAGAGAGATGATTTTATGGGAGTTCGGGATGTATTGATTACAGAGCTAGATAATGTAGTGACTGAGTAGTATGGGCTTACAATTCATTTGAATAAGGCTATTATAGATAGGAAAGGTACCTCCAAAGAGCAGGATTCTTAAAAGAATGACCTAGGTATCATGGGATCTTCTATATCAAGTGTAGATTTTACAGCTCATGCACAAGCTAGTAGGCAAAAGGAAGCACTAGGTATGGTCGGTGTAGCTCATTATCATTCTTTACTTGTAGAGTTAGCATATTATACATAGTTTTATAAATTCCACTTTGTATGTGGATCATCTAGCACATAGGAGAGCACCACCTAGTGTGAGTTCAGCTAGCATGGGTCATCCTCTTAGAATACCATAGGGAGGAGCTAGTGGTGATAGAGGAGCTAGTGGTGGTGATGTAGGTGCTTAGGGTGTAACTGGGAGTGCTATCTCGAGTTAGTTATTTTATAAATGACATCCAGTTTACTAGATAGTGATGATATGTTTCTTGTTGGTTTTGATATGTAGATGGCTCTTTGTAAATCCTTTCGACATATATGATATACTAAGACTCTATGATGATGTATTATGGAATTTGATTATATATATTATTATATTATTATATATATGATGATGATGATAATGATGGTTTTTTCTATTTGTTGATGTCACGATGGATGATTTGTGTTATTTTAAATATGTTGGATAATGAAAAATGTGGACATGTGAGTTTAATGTAGATGTATATATATAGAGATAGAAAATGTTAACTTAAAATTGTTAAGTATTCTCATGAAATGTGATGGAATGTTTAAGTAGAGATTAAATGATTGTGTATAACATGTCTTAAAATGTGATCTCATGATGGATTTTATCAAAATATGACTAATGAGGCATGGTAAAAGTGAAATGATTTCCTTGATTGGATTTGATACATACGTGATGGGTATGATAAAATTTGAAAGTACTTACACTTTTGTCCTTAGCAATAAATATTAAATGAGATGGTTAATGGGTAGTTATATAAGATATCATTCGAAGAGTAGAATGATGTGGTTGTACCTTAATAGGATAGGAAAGGGGTTTTTTCTATGTGTAGAACAACATGGGAAGTGTGTTCTCCTTTTCAATAGTTTCATAGAGAAATGCCCCAAATTTACATATTTTACTTTTAAGCAAACTAAGCGATGCAAGAAGTTTTCTTAAATGGGAATGTTGGTCGATGTAGATGTTTTCCTAGGATGCTTTTATATATGAATTTTTAAAGAATGATAGATGTGGGAATAGTTTTTACGTAGGTAGTCATCCTTCGAGGGTATGGTCTAAACTTTATTTTATTGTTCAAGATAGCCATCCTTCGGGGATCGATCTATAGTTTTGACTAGTAATTATCCTTGAGGATCAGTTTACTTTTACTTTTCTAATAGTATGATTTTGATATTTTGAATAGAAATCCTTCAAGGATCAATCTATTTTATTTTGATAAAGAGCATCCATAAATATTTTTGAAAATATTTTAAGTGAGGGAAATATCCTAATAGAATTTTTTTGAGGAGGGGAGAGAATTGTATATGACCTACACATATGTGCCCCATGTCATGTTTTTCAGTTGGTACAAGGTAGGTGAATGTAATGATTTTAGAGTTTCGTAAAAGAGGGACTTGTCCATAATGAAAGATGTGATAAATAGAGTTGTTGTGCTCATCTTTAAGGTGTATTAAGGATAATGACGATTGACCACATGCTTTTAAATAATTATTGTGATAAGATGGATGGTTGATGATGGGATAAGATCTTAGATATGACTAATGTTATGATGATCAATCATTTAACAGTAGAAATGCCACAAGTGCAAGGAATTCAAAGGTTCCTTTTCAGGTTCACCATCAAGGGAGGAAAGGCGATACACTCCCAACCCATACTTATGAGTGATGGCATATGGACTGATATAGCTATGGGAAAACTTTCCATGTTTACTTCATTCTAGTGTAGTTACATTTTGATTTTCTTTGAGTACAAGATCACCAATTATAAAATCATGTTCTTTTGTTTATTTTTATAATCTCTTTTGACACGTTCTTAATGGAATTAATGATGTTCAAGGTTTGTTATGTATTTTTAATCTAATAATTCTATATGTACTAAGTGGTCTTGTCAATATTCTTCGTCGGAAATAAATTCATTTAATGATACACGAAGTGAGGGAATTTGGACTTTGAGGGCTAGGAAAAACTTGGAGTCATATAAAAATTACAAAAGCATAGATCGTGTAGGAGTACTGATGTTAGTTTAATATGCCCAAAGAGAAAATGGTATTTGGAGATGTGAATTCCTGCGTACATCATCAACCGTTTTCATGAGGATTTTAGTGAGTGTTTTTTTATAGGCTTCATCTTATCCATTTTTTTAGGACATTATGGTGATGAGAAGCTGAGTTTGATGTTGAACGTGTCACAAAGTTTCTTAATTTATTTTTTTATGGATTTTCCATTGTCATGAAAATTTTATTGGAAACACCGAAATGACATATGATGTATTGATATATGAAGTTGGTGATAGGTCCTAATTTAGTTGAGGTTAAAGGGATAGATTCAACCCATTTAGTGAAATATTCAGTAGCTATGATAATGGAATGATGTTGTTGAGATGATTTAGGATGGATAGTACCGATGAGATCTAACCCCATTGAGAGAAGGGTCATAAGTCCTGAGCAGGTTGTAATGCTTGACTGGGGATATGGATGAGATCGAATGTAGTTGTAATTTGATGCATTTCTTAACGTATGCACAATAGTCCTAATTAATAGTAGGCCAGTAGTACCCTAGCTGTAAAACATGTTTGGTGATGACATTTCCACTAAAATGACCTCCACAAATACCGTCATGTACTTCTTCGATTGCTTTGATTGATTCATGAGATTTAAGGCATCTTAACAAAAGACCATCGAAGCCATGTTTATAGAGGATGTCACCTATGATGAAAAAGTGGGTGGCATGTTGAAGGAATGATATTTTAGCATTATGTGATAAATCTCATAAGATATTTTAGATTCAAATTCATAGTCATATATTTGAGTATACCATAAATCAGTTGGATTATTGTCAACAATGTCGATAGGAGGGATTTCATTTTGATGTGAAGGGTAATCTAATATTTGAACAACCATACATACTTTAGTGTTATTTTTTATTTTTCAGTTTCTAGGGGAATGAGAGATCCCAAAGATTCCATAGTTTTCACAAAGTTTTTAGAGGATTGTGAGATGGTTTCAATGGTATTATGATCAAATTCATTGAGGAGAAAATCAACGTTGGCTTTATATTTCTATAGAATTCATTTTTACATTGATATTCTCCTTTGAATTGGTTGATAACGAGTTGTGAGTTTCCCTAGATTTATAATATGTTAAAACCTAATAGGAAAATTGTGGTAAGGGCTGTGATTAAAGCTTCATAATCTTCATTGTTATTAGTACATTCAAAGTTAATTTTAAAAGATAATGGAATAGGAATTTCCTGTGGTGGTATGAGAATGAATGATTGGCCCCTCCCCTTTGCTAGCATTTAGATCCATTGAAGAAGAGGGTCATTTTGATAGGAATGAATTCGTATTCATCGACATGATTAATTGATTCATCCGGAAAGCGTCCATGAGGAAGTTCATTATTAGGAAGAGGTGCATCTATAGTTTTTCTCGCAACAAGCTAGCCCTTGATAGATTTATATGATATGAACTTGAGGTCAAACTCAGTCATAAGCATGATCCATCAAGTTATACGATCATTGTGATATGGTTTAGAGTGCATGGTTTTAAGTGGATTGAATCTAGTAATGACATAGGTTTTGTGATTAAGAAGATAGTGAAGTAGTTTAGAAGTGGAGAAATATAAAGCACAACATAGTTTTTTAGCTTCGGTGTAATGAGTTTCATAATCATGAAGTGTGCGACTGATATAGTATATGGCATGTTCACGACCTTGGTTATCATGGTGAGAAAGCATAACACCTAAGGCATGTTCTGAAGAAGATATGTATAAATAGAATGGATCCCCCTCACAAGGTGGTGTAAGCACGGTGGTGATAGAAGATAATTTTGAAGTTCTTGAAAGATTTCTAATAATCGAATCCCAATTAAAATCGACATCCTTACAAAGAATATGATCAAATTGTTGACAACAGTCTAAGATTTGAGATATGAAGCATCGAGATGGATTGTAATTTACCATGGAGACTACACAAATTTTTCATACTAGTTGGGAGGCATTTCAAGAATCACCTTAACCTTGGTTGGGTCTACTTAAATACCTCATAAATATATGATGAATCCTAAAAATTTTCCAATGAGAACACCAAAGTCACACTTTGTAGGATTAAGATGAATGAAATATTGAATAAGGTAAGTAAAGATGAATTCAAGGATGAAAATATGGTATATTTTTCATTTAGATTTTCCTAAAATATCATCAATGTATTCTTCAACAGTTTTATGGATGAGGTCATGAAAAACATAGGCCATGGCATGTTGATAAGTGGCTCGATTTTTTATCTTGATTGTCAGTAGCGATGAGGATTTGATTATAACCAGAAAAGCCATCTGTGAGGGAGAGAATTTAGCTAGCTATTAGTCAAAAGTTGATCAATCTTGAGAGAGGTAAATCATCTAAAGGGAAAGTAATATTAAGATTTCATAAATCAATACATATGTGTAACTTTCATGATGCTTTGGTTATGGGAATGATGTTAGAGACCCATTATGGATAATCAATCAAGTATGGTGAAATTAGCAAAGAGTAGATGTAAATTTTTATGGGTTTACATTGGGATAAGTGACGATGTTGTGAAAAAGGATCACTATATGACTAGGTAAAGGTTTGACTATTTTTTTATTAAGGGCAAATAATGATACCCTATATAAAAGCTCAAAAAGATAAAAGAAAACAAAAGAAACCAACCAAAGAGAAATAAAATATGACAATATAGTGGAAAAAGGATCCTACAATGATCCAAAAAGAAGCATAAAATATCAAAAATTAACCAAAAGAGAAACAACATATAGAGCTCCGCCAAAAAACAAGTGAACCGCAGATAACAAAGACTTCACCAAAAACAACATTACAAAGAACCCGTTACTTGATAGCCCTGTCAATCTTGGTCTTGATAGCCTGCAGCGACATGAAGAAGGAAATGGCAGTGGCCTGAGAGGAGTCTTGCATATCCGCTAAGCAATTACAATATCCCTTTTCTCTTTAGGGCCCCAAATGTCCTCATTAACCCCACTTAAACTGTAGACACTATGAACATGTTGTTCAATGAAATTATAAATGCTTTTGAGGGCAGACAATATGCAGTCATTGTGACTTTTAGCATTCCCCAATCTTCCATCTAAGGACTGTAACTTCTTGAAGACTTCAGCAATAACCCCCTCTTCCTCATCACTTTGAAGAATCCCTTTTCCCTTAGCTCTTTCCATATTTTTTATAGTCCCTTTGAGCTCTTGTATCTCCTTTTCTAATCTGTCCACTCTGTCCATCAATTCCTCCTCCTTGGGCTCCTCCACTAGTTTACTAATATGCAGGAGGTTTTCAGCAAGTTCCAGGTCTTTGTGGCTCCTTAGGACCCGTTGGGAAGTAGGGATTTTAGCTTTGATGCTCTTGCTTTTCTTGTTGGAAGCAGTAACTTCACTCTTTCTTTTCAGTAGGGGGAGTGGAAGCGGTGTGAGCAGGTGGAGGTATGGAGGAAGGAGGTGGGGTAGGATTCATGGGGGCAGCTAGAACAGTGGTGATGGATCAGGAGGATAAGTCCCTGGTGCAAAGGGACAGCCCTAGAGTGGCTCTGAACTTCCCTAATTGATTTCTCCAGTGAGTTTATCAAATAGTGAGGAAAGATGATGATGATATTTCTACGAAAGTGATTTAGAAATATCAAGATGTTTTTGAGGTATAGTCACAAATCTTCCTTCAAGAGTTACATACCTAACCACCATCTTGGCAAGCTTAGCAAAAGGCTCAGGAATCGATGCCACCTTGATGCCAGCAGTCACGAATTCAAGATTCTCCCCCTCGTCCAGAAATTTCTTGGTCTCCACCTCCCTGTCCACCTTCTTATTGAAGAATTTGGTACCTTCCAGGCTGAGGCCCGTGATGATCTGGGTGATGAGCTCTTCTGTGATTTCCATCTCCATGTTACTATATTTGACAATCCTATTCTTCCATCCCTAGGTGAATCTGATAGAAATGTCTTGGTCAAAGCCTTGAATCCTTTCAATTAAATTAGACAGCCCCCGATTTGTAGGTAATTCCAAAGCTCCGTATTCTCTTTCCACACAGGATTGTGGGTCGGTTCAGTTTTGCAAGGTGGACCCCCCATGTTTCCTCTGCTCCTTTTCCTGTTCTCAATGGTAAAAAAGCTACCACTATGTGGGACAGGTAGAGCTTTGATTTTGGTATTTGAATCTTTCCTTTCCGTGAAAGTAGGTTTAATTATTATGCCATACTTGTTATTATTGCCCCGCTCCTCGGCTTTCCTCCTATGCCAAGAAATGATGACAGTCCATCCCGCACAGATCGCATCAATCATCCATATCTTTTGTGATGTCATCATAATGTACTTGAGGATCCGCACATTAGCGTCCAAATTACAGCCGTTAGTGTTGATTTTCACTGCCATGTAGATCAATGATTATGGCTTTATTGATTTGAGCGGGCAGAACGTCCCCCCTAAGCCAAGTTTGAAAGGAATTATTAACACCAAAGTTAGCCAAACTGTCAGCGACCCTATTTCCTTCCCGATAGGTGTGGGTGATTTGAACATTTTCAAAGCTCTTGCATATATCAATAGCTTCCCCAATAGAATCCCTGATAGACCAGCTGGGGTGTTGCTTTTTATTTAAAAGATTGATGATATTCAGAGAATCACCTTCAATTATAATATTTGGAATATTACAATCTCTGGCAAGTCTTATACCCCAAAGAGCCGCCAGGGCTTCGGAATAATGATTAGTCTACCTGCCCATTCTCCCAGAAAAAGTAGCAACAAAATAGCCTCTTTGATCTCTGATGACTCCCCCTCCTCCAGAGTCCCGGATTGCCTTTTGAGGCCCCATCAAAATTTAACTTGTGCCAATCAGTGGGAGGCTTAATCCATCGGACTGTGTTTCTATCAATACCATTGTTATTCCTATTGACAGTGTCAATATTCCAATCAGTCAGGATGTATTCTTCATTCTCGGGTAAATTCTATTTTTAGGGGGTTTAAATCTAGCAATATTATCTTGCACAACAATGATAATTTCCTTGTAGACTTTGTTATAAGCCTGTATATTATTTATGAAAATGTTATCATTACGAGCCTTCCAAATTCTCCACATAGTGTGGGGTAGAACAAGTTGCCACAATATTTTCACCACACAATGCTTAAACGGAGAGTCCCATTGCTCCCAGGCCTGAAGACAGGTAAGGGGAAAAATCCATCTCAGATTAAATTTTGCAAAAACAAGCTGCCAAATTTTGGAAGCAATCTCACAATGGAGGAATAAATGCTTTATATCTTCAGCCTCTTTCTGACACATGCAACATCTATTTGGCATGATGAATCCCTTCTTGATGAGGTTGTCATTAGTTAGGATCTTTCCATTAATAATTAGCCACCAAAAGAAGTTCACTCTAGGGGTTAACTCCGGCATCCACAGCTTGTGCCACTTAATTTCACTTTCCATGGATACAAAGAAAGAATTATATCCTAATTTAACAGAGTATTCCCCATCAAAAGAATCTTTCTAGATGAGTTCATCCTTAAGATTTTGATTACTTATATGGATTAGAGAAAGTTGATTATGTAAAGATGAAATATCAGCCTGTATACTATCATTCTCCACTTTTAGTTGTTTCCATTTTCTTTTGTTTCCATCCCTCTCAATGTACCCCTAGATTTTGTGCCCATACTTTGTAATTAAGTTGTCTTTAATGTGATCATAAGTAGAAATCCAGTTAGAATCAGTCCACTTATCAGTCCAGAAGTTTATGTTTTGTCCATCTCCAAGCTTCCAGCTACACCCCTGAGAGAGAATGTGTCTGCTGCGAAGAAGGTTGTTCCAGAAAATAGAACCACTCGGAAGAGACTGATCATATATGAAGGAAATATTGTTTTGGTTTGAAAGATATTTGATCTTAACCAACTCTGTCCAAGGTCTGTGCTCTTTTATAAGCCTCCATCCTAATTTTGCAATAAGGGCAGTACTCATATGTTTGATATCTTTGATGTCTAACCCCCCAAGTCTCTTAGGTTTACAAACTGCTCCCAAGCCACAAGATGATATCTGAATCTATCCTTAGTACCGTGCCATAAAAAGTGCTTTTGAATCTTCTCAATACTGTTCATCACTGCTGCAGGCATGCTGAACATTGACATGATGTAAATAGGCAAGTTTTGGAGCGTGCTTTTAACCAAAAGGCACTTGCCTACACTTGAAAGAACAGCTCCTTTCCAGCCAGCCAACTTTCTTTGAAATCTCTTAATAAGATCATTCCATACCTCCACAGAAATCTTGCCAGTACTTAAAGGTAAACCTAAGTAAGTAGCTGGTAGAGAATTAATAGTGCATCCTAGAATATTAGCAATCTTTCTTTGCCTTTCCCAAGGAGTATTGAAGAAATAAATAGAGCTTTTGTCAAAATTAACTTTTTGTCCCAAGGCTTCCTCATAAAATCTAAGGACAATTTTGATAGCCTTTGCCTCAATGATAGAGGCCATCAGGAGAAGCAAAGTGTCATCAGCAAACTGCTGGTGTGAGGAGATCTGATTACCAGTAGTTGGAGGGAAGCCTTTTATCATGCCAATGCCAATAGCTTTGGAAATAGATCTGCTTAAACTGTCAGCCATAATAATGAATAATAGAGGGGAAATTGGGTCACCTTGCCGGATACCTCTATTGCTGGCAAAAAAACCCACAGGTTCCCCATTAACAACCACAGAGAATCTAGAGGTAGAGATACAAGAGTGAATGATTTTTCTGAATTTGATTTGAAAACCAAACTTGGATAAGACCTCATCCATGAATCTCAGGAGACTCTGTCGAAAGCTTTATGCATGTCCAGTTTGATGGCCATCCCTACCTTTTTACTTTTATCCATAGAATGTATAGTTTCATGAACCATGATAATTCCATCTTGGATAATTCTTCCCTGGATGAATCCGCTCTGCTGTTGTGAAATGATCTCCATAAGAATAGGTTGCATTCTAGTGGTGAGAATCTTTTTGAAAATCCTATAAATAACATTAACCAAACTGATAGGCCTAAAATCTTTGAAGTCCTTTGCATCCAACTTTTTCGGGGCAAGCACAATGTGTGTATTATTTAGTTCTTTAATGAGATTTCCCATTCTGTAAAACTCATTAACAACTTTCAAGAGATCTTCAGAGCATATTTCCCAACATCTTTGGTAAAAGTTAGCCGAAAATCCATCTGGACCTGGAGCCTTATCCCCTTCTAAAGCAAAAACAACCTTTTTTAATTCCTCAATGGTGACAGTTTTTGAAAGACTTTTAAATCTCTCAGCAGGTATCAGATTATTAGGAATGGAGTCTAAGAGGAAAGAGGTCGCTTGTTCATTGTAGGAGTTATTCTCAGTGAGGAGGTTCTTGTAGAAATTAAGCGCCTCTGTTTTGATGTCCTCTGGATCCTTAGTAATGTTTCCATTTCCTTTAGCAACCTCAGATATTTACAAGCTCTATGTTTGAGGGTTTGTCAAATGAATTTTTTTGTATTTTGTCTCTTCTTTAAGCCAAAGGGCTCTAGACTTCATTCTCCAAAAGGATTCTTCATGGCTATTTATATTATGCAGATCGAGAGGATTTTTTTTTCCCACTGATGATCCTCTAGAGACATACCTTTCATGGAAACATTTAGCTCAAGCTCTTCTAGCTGTTGCTTAAGTTCTTTCTTCTTTTCAAAAATGTTTCCAAAAACCTCTTTATTCCAAATTCTAATCTTTTGTTTAACATTCTTCAACTTCTGTAGAAGCTTGAATTGGGCCGTCCCTGTGCCTTCCCAAAACCACCACTCTTTAATTCTGTCCAAAATATCTTCATGCTCGAACCACATTTTCTCAAATTTGAAATTACCATGAAAAGGTTTTGTCCAATTGAAGAAATTTAGGACAATTGGATTATGATCAGAGCCCATTCTAGGGAGAGAAGAAAGATGAAAATTCTGGTCCAGAATCCAATTTGTAGAAATAAGAGCTCTGTCAAGTTTAACTGAATTAAGTTTCCCTAACCTTCTGTTGGACCAGGTAAATTGATTGCCATGAAGCTCTATGTCCATAAGATTAAGAGTTGAAATGAAGCCAAGCAAATTCTTCCATACCAAGGGAGAATTCAGAGCTTCCCCCAAATTTTTCTCCCAGATTCAAAGGAGTATTGAAGTCTCCCATAACCAACCAGTTCATGTTTTCAACATTGCTTCGGAATAAGGTTAACTCTTTCCATAGATTTCTTTTACCAGTAGTAGTATTGGGCGCATAAATATTAGATAGAATCCAGCTATGATTATTTTCAAGACTTTTAAAAATAATAGCTAAATGGTTCTAGGTGGAGGAGAGTACCTTACCGTTAACAATCTTTGTATCCCAAAAGATGCTAAGCCTCCAGAAGCCCCTTGAGAATCAACAATAGCAAAGGTAGCATTCTCCCAGAAATATCTTTTGAAGTCTTCAACTGCCTTACTTTTCATTTTAGTTTCTTGAATAAGAAGAATGTTGGGTTTGTTTGATCTTTTAATTTCCTTAAGCATTCTTTGCTTAGGCCCCCCATTGAGGCCTCTGACATTCCAAGAAATAACCTTCATTAAAAAAAATTTGGAGATGCATTTGCCGGATGGTTCAGAATTCTTTGTGTACCATCTGCAATTTCTTTTTCAATCTCTTTTTCTCTTGCTTCTCTCTTAGATAGCCTGCCTTTTCTATATGTGACTCCAATATTTGTAGTTCTTCTAGCAGTGGCCCTTGTGATTCTTGAGGTGGAAGCTTCCCAGCTTCCAATTTTTTTCTCACTATAGAGTGATTCCGGACTTTCTTCCAGACTTTTTAGACCTCTTTTCTTTCTTTTCACTAAGATGAATCCATCATTATCACAATCTGATATATTTTCCTTGCTAATGGGGGTAATTTCCCCATCCTCTTTTCCTGTGGCAATATCAGTCTGCTTATCCATTTTAGGAGCCAGCTCCTCCATATCAGTATCCTCTTTATCTTGGTTTAGATCTCGTGCAATGGATTCTAGATCCTCTTTGACTTTTCCTTGTCTCATTTTGAGTTTCTCCAGAGAGTTGTTCTATTTAACAGCTCTTGATGAGCAGTGATTTTTTCTATCTCTTCTTCCATATAGAGAGAGAAATGATAACTTTTTCATTTTCTTCATCAACCTCCATGCTCAACTTTACCGGATTTGGTGTCAAAGTGTTCAATGTTGAATCCACTGACATCTCCCTTTTGTTTTCTTCCTCTTTCGGACCCAGATCTATTTCTTGTTGAGTCTCAACCAGTTTCTTAGGTCTCCATAGTTTTCTATAAACCGGTGGTCTCTTCGCCTTAAATCCTTTTTTCCTTTCTTTTAACTTGGAATGCCTCTGCAAACACCTATTTCCAGTAGTTGGATCAGATAGCGGCTCTTTATCCACCTTATCTATCTATTTCTGTCTTTGAGCTTCAGGAATATCTGAGAGAATTTCCAGCTTTTGAACTATTTGATCAGGACATTTGTTGGCAAAGTGGCCTAATCTGTGGCATTTGCTACATCTTAGTTGGAAAGCTTCATATTCTATTTGTTGTTTCCATACTCCAAATTTGGACTGCAGAACAATGTGATCAGGAAGCTCTTGATCCATTTCAATAGAGACACAGAACCTAGCAAATGCCAGCCTAGACCTATTTCTCATGGGCCCATCCAGGCCAATAGGTGAACCAATCGATTTGGCTATATGAAGGAGGATTTCATCATCCCATAGATGCAGAGGTAGTCCTGGGAGTCTACACCAGATGGGTATGGCATGAATATTCTCAACATATGGATTGAATCCAGGATACCATTTTTTTAAAAATAGTCCCATATTTCCCAGACACCAGGGACCACCCAACAAGACCGAGTCAACATCAGATTGGAGATTAAATCGGGCAGAAAAAATCCCTTTGCCATGGTGGTGATAATCAAATCCCCTTTTGGTTTCCATCTGCGAATGGCCCATTTTCTAATAGTGTCCACATTGGGTCGTGATCCCAAAAATTTGCCAACAAGGGCTAGATTGGTTTTCTCCAGAGCTCTTTGCAGACATCCGTCAGGCACCTGTAAGTGGGTCACCCCTTCAACATCTTTTGTACTTTTAAAATCACATGCAGGCTGAGGTCCCACATTTTTGTCAGGAGGAATCTTTACAACATCCGCCCAGGCTCTAGATCCAAAACTACCACCAATGATCACATTTTTCACTTTTACCGGTTCATTAGTGGCTACATCGCAGTCCTTTGAAAGACATTTAGTAGCCAGAGCTTCTAAAACCGTGCTTTCAAAATCCTCACGCATCCCACCCGCATTTTCAATCTTGTGCAAAGGTTTGACTATAATTAGATAAGAAATTGGTGAAATATTCTATCTCTTGCAGATCTAGGGATTGATTTAATTTAACTATGCAAGGTTTAGGAATGGTTCCTAAGTTAATGTCTATAGTGGGCTCATTAAGAAGGGTTGATGTGTAGGGTTGTAAGGATTTCTAAAGGAAGTGATCCTCTACTCACATATGAGAAAGGATGTCTTGATTGTCATGACATTAAAGGAAAATGATGGTGGGTAAATCCTCTTCAATAATTTTTGGTTAGATGAGAGGAATTTTTTTGGTGATGTGATTAGATTGATAAGTTAAGGGTCCTAATGAAATAGTATTGAATAAAACAATAAGTTAGGTGGGATGGATATGGTGTCGTTTGTGTCCATGGGATCATCGTATTTTTTAGGAGAAGACAATCCTAATTTTGTGATGTGTAAAGACATGGTGTGTGAGGATGATTCGATAAAGGGTTATTTATATCTTAACCCAAAGTTTTCATAAGGTTTGAGGGATTGTTGTACAGTTAGATGATAGGTTCCTTATTCATAATGTCCACATCCAAACCCTTTCTAGGTGCAGTGATGAAGGTACATATGAGTGAAATATGGGTTATATAAGTAATTAAAGTCAGATTTAAATACTATAACATGGTGTTGATGATTATGTTGTGAAGAGGGAAGGTCAACTACCCCATAAATGAGATTGGTTTTGAGGTATGTGGGACCGTAAGAGATGACATCTCTAACATCAAGTTCATACATAAGTTGTTTTTCAGGTCTTCCATATATTTTGGGTGTAGGGAATGAATTTAACATAACAATGCAAGTACTCCCCTAGAAAAATATGCTCTATAACTATGTTGAGGGAGGAATCACTTTGGGTATTTTAGATGACGGAAAGGATGTGCGAATAGATTCTTCATCAAATGTTTTTATTTTGATTTAGGCATGAGGACATTATTTAGACGATATGTCATAAAAAAATCGGTGAAAGGATTAGAATCTATAGAGACTGTATATACCTTACCCTCATATTCATATTTAATACATTGATGTAGTGTCGAGGGGACGAGAGCATGGTATGAATCCAAGGACATCCTAACAACACGTTATATTGTAACTCTCTTTCTATGATGTAAAATAGCTCTAGAAGTGTCTTAATTCCAACCTTAAGAGGAAATAAAATGGTGCCTAACATGGGTGTTATTGAATCATTGAAGGCTAGAAATAAAATGGGTTTTGGGATATAACAAGATTTAGTAATCTAATTTGATTGAAGGTGAAGGATGTAACATTCCCATTTTAAGACTTTAGAAACAAGGAAATTTTATTTTATTTTTATAGTGTTCACTATTCTAAATAAAGCATTATTTAGAAAAAACATTCCATGCCAATCAAATTCAATGGATAAACATATGCAGCTGTAATGACTCGAGTGATTCACCAATCTATTCATTCCATAACTCGGTAAGCTACCGATCTATTTATGTTATCTTATGTATTGAATACATATTATATACTTCATATACTTTGTCATCCTACCCTACACTGGGTACTGAGTGATCTATTTAAAGAACATATCTAAATATCTGCTACCAATATTCATCTGATATCACGTTGTTTTAAACTTGGTGACATAGGACAACGCAACCAGCAGTTTGTGATACTTTGGCCAAAGATTTATAACATACTGTGTATGTCACTATTCCTAGATGGCATACTCATCATAATGGAGTATTTCCTTCACCTCACTCATTAATTATCATGATTGGTATTTACTGACTACCGTCAATCCACTTGTTCCACGTTTAAGCCTAGCCCTAGATAGGAACATAACCTATTATAGGAATACACTCACAATGGCTTAGGGTAAATGGGCATACTCGGTTGACCTAAGTTGATTAGATGTGCCAACGTACCCTGAGCCATTAGAAGCTAATTCATATCCTAAATATGCTCCTATCCAGACCTAGAGGGAAACTAAGTTCAAGTCCGAGTTCCTATTGTGTGTAGATCTAGATGATCAATGTAGAAGGGTGATGCCACATGTCAACTATAATGTTGTATTCTCGAGAAGACCCAAGCCTTCTCGAAAGTATATCCCTAAAGTTGACATGTGTCAACATCCTACAAAAACTGCCTCATTGATATGTACATACCCCAGGAGATTGTTAATACATTGTTATTCTGAATTATTTCTTGATTATAGCAACCCTGCCAAACCCTAATCCAACACTTAATAAGTTCTTTCCTAAGTTTGCTTCATTTATTCCATGAATAATTTCTTTATACTTACAGTTGTTTTTAATGTTAGATCTCTCAGTTACACTACCAATTAACCACAACCGAACAATGTTATCAAGTTTCATTTAAAAAGTACAATAACTTTTATACGAGTTCAATGTTCGAGTATATCTAATTAAAAGTAGACTCCATACAAAATGAAGTCTAATAAATTGTAATCATATTTCCATACCTCTTTGGTTTATATGTAATTAAGAAAGAGAAAGAGTCTTTATCTACATGTTTAAGTGCTAGAGTATATCCTACCCAATATCCATATTTCTTAATGTATGTTCAACACACATTACATTACTATATTATATATTTTAGATAAAGAACATCATATTCTGCAACTTAACAAGCTGCATCTTAATTAGGGAAATTGAACTAAATCCCTTTATCCAACTTATCAAAGGATAACCAATTAAGCATAAAAATAATATGAAGAATATCAAAAAGATAGAAATCCATCTTTCATATAAGTACAAGATAATTTACACAACCAATACAAGTAAATTCTTAGCTTTCAATTCATCTTTATAACTTATACATTTACAAGCCTTATGCATTTTAGGCATACTGCATAACAACCGCCTTCATTCTAAAAGAATACTACTTTTATTTTTTAAATACAATCTCAAGAACGAATAAGAATTCTTCACAAGGAATCATATTTAAATCAACCGATGCATCATATAAGTTTTTCCTTCTTTTATCACTTACAAAGTCCATCTGCAAAAATTGCTAGCACGGGTCAGTTCAATGAAATGCGTATAATAAGCACTAAGCCTTAAAACGAAGTGCATTCCACTAATTGTTGCATTAAAAAAAAACTGTACTTTAATGAGATAATTAATACATCATAAATATCAGTATAAGTAATAGCAAATAGAAAAGAAGTACATTAACCAATCTGAATTCACTTCTAAGAGAAGAACATAATATAATCCACAACATCTGCCTTACAAAATTAAAGTTTAATTGATCCTAACAATTACCTATAAACAAAAAAGAAAGGGTTTACAACATAGTTCCCATTGGGATGATTCATCTAGCTCCTAAGCAAGGAAGAAGGATATCCATTCCAAACTATGCTCAACACAAAAATATCAGAAAATAGATACAAGTTCATAACATGAATTTAACTATTTCGTTTAAAGGACAACTACCTTTAAATACAACATTTCAGATTTTTAAATAGAACAAAATCCCATATCAATCTAAGAAGGAATATAGAATTTTAACAGTCTGACAACAAGATTGTATTTTCTG